>JABFEB020000044.1:3372898-3396608 GCA_019775895.2 Stomatorhinus ivindoensis
TCATAGACCATTTAGTGTACCTTCATAATGCATTCATAATGCAATCATAGACCATTTAGTGCACCTTCATAATGCATTCATAGACCATTTAGTGTACCTTCATAATGCATTCATAATGCAATCATAGACCATTTAGTGCACCTTCATAATGCATTCATAGACCATTCAGTGCACCTTCATAATGCATTTATAGAGCATTCATAAGCAGCATGTAACATCCTAACATATCTAAAAAGCTTTAATTATCAAATATTAAATGATAACAAATATTATAATCATAAAATCATGCAATGTTTATTTCTATTTAAGCTGTTAGGGTATGTTACTGAATATTGTATTTTATTTGCACTTTTTACAATTAAATGTAGCAGCTTGGTGCCAAATTGTGCTGCGAACTGATCCTCTGTGTAGGTTGACGGTCTGTTTTCTGTGACACAACATGCACACTGTAGTCGCCAATGGGAAGAACATCCACTAAATATGGAACAGTGAGGGAACCGTGTCATTTCCAGTAAAGAGGGTACAGGCGATAAACTGTGGCCTGTCCAAGTCTGCGTTTGGGACTCCTGAGAGACACCCCACTTCCTGCCTGCAGTGTCCCCTGCAGGTTACTCTTCCAGATAATGCAACCCTTAGCTGGGCTCCTGTTCCTAAGCAAACCTATTCAGTTTTAATACCAATAAACATAATAAACGAACAGACTGAAGTTCCTTAGCACAAATAAGAAGACATCCAAACCCTGACATTTGTTTCATTGTGGGTCATCCCTCGGTGTCCTGACCCATCCGGAACATGCTGGCTCTTGGTGTGTGCATGATTACATGTGTATCTATGTATAGAGTCTCGAATGAGGCCTCTGTGTGTGCGTGCACGTGTGTGCGTGTTGTGCTGTAGAATCTCCAAGACGGACGAGTGACCTCGTCTCTCTGGCTTGCATCCAAGGGTGACGACTATGGCAGCAATCGGACACGTCTCACGAGTCTCTACGCCTTGGACACTGCCATATAAGAACCTATGGGAGCGACATATCTCTTTAAGACATTGGCTGGGACCAGCTCACTACTGGGAGAGGAGTAGGACTAAGCTTGTTGATCCTAAAGTACTGCTAAGTTTGCTGTTCCGGCTGAGTGCTTATTCTGTAGCTCCTAAAGGGAGACAGGCCCTCAGCTTGTGATTCTAGATGCAAATGTGATGCTTGGTTCAAATCCACCTCCACGTACAGGCCTACAAGAAGCAAATATCCTAAACCAGGGGTGGCCAATCTTATCCGCATAGGGTCGATGTGTATGCAGGTTTTTGGGATAACCTGGAGGTCAGCTGTTTAAACGCAGGTGTGAGGACTCTTCAGCCAATCAGATCTCTAATTAGTAATCTGTCCTAAACCATTATCGTGATGCATTGTTTGATTCGTCTCAAGGTTTCTTCCTTCTAGTGGTTTTGTCCTTGCCACTGTCACCTCCGGCTTGCTCACTGGAGGTTTTGGGCACGGATAATATATAGTGTTATGAGACAATGTGATATTGTGAAAATGCGCTGCATGAATTGAATTGAATTGGATGTATTAACCCATCTTCTAAGTACTTATCCAGAATAGCCCCGCTGAAAAAACAGCATAGACCAGCTTGGTTTCCATGCTGGTCTATGCTGGTCAGTGCAGGATTGGTGCTGGGTAGAGCTGGTTTGGTGCTGGTACAGCTGCTTGACCATTGTAGCTTTACTGGTCTACCTGCACATGAAGGAGGTCCACCAGCCATGATGCTGGTCCATCAGCTCCAAAGCACAAAACATGCTGGTGTAATCAACATGCATTATGCTGGTCATGCTGGTCTGTGTTGGTTTGTTTAGCAGGTAAAGTGGGGGAAAGGGGAAGATTGAGCTATGGCCAGCATTGTGTGGAGTTCAGCAAATCATATTCAATGCTTTATGAACCATTTGCAGTTTTTTGGGGGGGGTGGGGGGGGGTACAGTGTTGCCTCACACCTCTGGGAACAGGGACTGAGTCTCTGTTGTGGTGGAGTTTGCATGTTCTCCCTGTGTCATTATGGGGTTTCCTCCAGGTACACTGGTTCTCTCCCCCACAGTCCAGAAACATGCTGAGGTTAGCTGCAGTTACCAAATGGTGTGAGTGTACCCTGCAGTGGGTTGGTGCCCCATCCTGGGTTCTTCTCCGCCTTGTGCCCATAGCCTCCAGGACTGGCTCTGGACCCCCTCGTCACCCTGAATAGCAGGTACAGAAAAGCATGGGAAAATCACAGTGGTTTGAAAAGTAACTATGTGGGATCGATGTGTTTCATTTGTGATGCACTGGAACGTACACAAAACTTTCTTTTATCTTTTTTTTTTTGTAATTTTGAATGTTACCGAGTTATACGCCTGGATATATTACAGCAGACAAACAGGAAGCTAGATTCTGCGTAATAATACAAAGTAAGTATCTTAATTAATACATTCTTGTTCAAAAACCTTGCAACTTATGTTTGTTCTTCTTCTGTTGAGTGTTCTAATTCTGAAATTTCTATACTAACGCTACATGGTATAGTTATTTTTTAAACGTAAACTGACACATTTTAACTTGCAAATACCGCGTGGAGTGGTTATAATTTATTGTTAAAACATAAAAATGTATTTCTCTTCATCATTATAGATAATTAATCTATAATGGAATAGATTCCATTATAGGGATGGGATAGTTCATTCTAGAATGTAAATATAATTGCACATAAAAAAAAAACCCTGGGCAGATGCAATCCTGCCACGTTTTCACTACCAGACCTTCAGTGTGCCCTATGACATCACTCAGTCATCTCTCCTACCCCCACATGTGATCACTAGTATAACCCAAACATAACAGGATCCCTCCCTCACGCACAAATGTTGCAATACCAGAACAGCATACCTGACATTCACACGGATCGATTTTCTTTAGAGGGAGGCCATACCAGCACTGTTATGGACTGTGCTTAAATGTGGGGCATGAAAAATGGGAACAGAAGAACGACCAGTAAGGCCTCCCTATGCCATATTAAACTCAGATGACAGGACTATGGCGGTCGCTAGCTATTATGGGCTTACAGCTGGATAGGAGGGGCTATACGCTGTAAGGTGGGGCATTTCGACAGCCACTCATTTTGCCACCAAAGGCATCCAGTGACGGCACCCAGAATAGCCCATGAGAGGGTATATAGCGAGGCATTGTGCCCCAGGCTACCAGAAAGAGAATCTCACTGCCAGCAGAGGCTTAGATGCACCACTAAAGCGGGAGATGTGGAGCCTCACAGAGAACTCTGTCTGCTTTTGACCTGCACAGAAGGCAGAGTATAAAACCAAGAAGAATCTGGAACTGGCAAAGACAAAAGACCTTTGGGATCTGCACTAGGATTCTACAAACAGTCTGGATTTTCGTTTCCTATTCCTCTTCCTGTTCCTCATTCTGAACTAAACACAGAGGAAACATCACCGTGGAAGATGAAGGACATTCTCCAGTACCCCACATCCCAGTCGCCACGCTACAGCCACTGCTCGCCCGTGCAGTACAGGAAGAGTAGCTACACAGCTACACTGTACACCCCGACACACTACACCCCCACACATTGCACCCCAACAGCACATTATACCCCCAAGCAGAACACATCTACGCGTTACACTCCATCGAACTACACCCCCACACACTACACCCCTTCGCATTACACCCCTTCGAAATGCGGCCGCACGCAGTGCAGGTCTTCTCCTGTGGCACTCAAGCCGGCTCGCAGTGTCCGCTTCCCCAATGACATCGTCTTCCAAGATCACATCCGGCAGGGCGACCTGGAGCAGATCGGGCGGTTCCTCAGGGCTAAAAAGGTGCGACTAGACACCATCTACCTTTCGGGTGAGTGCTACCTGGCCCTTGAGAGTTGCATTTTTTCACCATTTTCAGACCAAAAGGAATCAGTGTATCCTTTGAGAGAGTCTAATATGCAGGGACAGACTGGTCATAAGGCAAGTGTAGGCACCACCTAAAGGCCAGGTAAAACCAGGGTCCCCATGACAACAGAATTTCAAGAAGTTACATTTATGTACGTAAAATAATATGATCATTCACCTTAACCTAACATGTCAGGTATTAGGATTTTTAATGACAGTTATCAGTGTAGACAAATTTGTCCCCCACCTAGGCTTAGAGCCCCCAATGCCTTAAAAACAGCCCCTACCACTTTGGCAACACGTCTAAGCATCCTGATGCTTGCTTGGCTGATAAAAACTGGTAACAAATAGTTAGTTGAGTCTGTAGTGTGATGGAGGCAGTTAGCATGTGTCTGGCCCCTAATCCCCCCCGGGCTGAGAGTGCTGTGTGCCTCCCCCAGGCATGGCGGCGCTTCATGAGGCCGTGCTGACAGGGAACCTGGAGTGCGTGAAGCTGCTGGTGAAGTACGGGGCCGACGTGCACCAGAGGGATGAAGACGGCTGGACGCCGCTGCACATGGCGTGCAGCGACGGCTACCCTGACATTGCCCGGTGAGCGGCTGTGCGGCGTTATGTGACGTCAGCATCAAGGCCGGCACATGTCCGCACATAGACCACGACTGTGACACATGCTGAACTGTGTGACCCCACCTTTTCCAGGTACCTGCTCTCCCTGGGGGCCAGTGTGGAGGCAAAAAACGAAAGTGGGGAGAAGCCGGCTGACCTCATCGACAATGACTGCAAGGAGCTGGTTCAGCTGTTTGCGGTGGGCTGTGCCTGAAGCCAGACTGGGCATGGCCAACTCAGATGGGGTGTGGCCTACTCAGACTGGGCATGGCCCAGCGGCCTCTACAAAACCACCACCCCCTTGTCAACAGCCTTTAATATCACCAACTGCCAACACCCCCTTCCCCGCTGAGGACTGCACCATCAAAGTCAATAGCAGGGGGGTCTCTGAGAACTAAAATAGCCAAGGGGCTTTCAACCAAGCTAATTTCCGACTCCAGACTTGCACCCACACACCACCTAAGGGACAGTAGTGACTAGACTGTGGCAGTGACGTATCCCAGCTTCTTCTTTGAGATGTTAATCCACTTAGTTGACTGGGAAGGTCGCCACTATTTGGATGCCTTGTAATTCAGACCTCTTGATCCTGTCTAACTTTGTTAATCCTCCATGTATGTCTTAACTTCTGATGATCTCTTACGTAACCAATCCAGTTAGTTTCAGCCACCTTGCCGGCTACTTGAATGTAGTAGCGATGCATTTGGACAAAATCTCACATTGTATAACGTGACCAGTGTATAATGAAAGCGTAGAAAGTGTGATTTCATAGGTGTGCATGCTTTAGGAGAATATAATGTGTTTTCTGTTCTGCTGTGCAGACGGCTGGACACTTTAATACTTGTATGAACAGTTCACTATAAATAGTGAATGAATAACTGGGAGGACAGTTAAGAACAGTAACAATAAATCAGTGATATTGTAAATCATGACAGCAGTGCAGTTCTGACCTGCTAACAATGTATGTTATGTGATGAACTAGCAAAGTCCCCTTAAAGTCTTACATTTTTTTAAGTGCAATTTTTCATATATAAAGTTTCTTTTTATGATAGTTTTATAAACATGTTTTGTATTTGTGTGATATTTTATGAAGGTTATCAAATTTCACTACCTGGACATTATACTGTTACCCAACACAGTCATTAGTAGATTATAAATAATAGTCATTAAATATTATTTGAACAATTTTTTCTTCCATTGTATGGCTATATCCTGGGGGGGTTGACAGGGATTTGTATGAAATTTAAAAATACAATAATGCCTAAAACAATAAAACATTAATAGTTCATTCCTACACTACCACAAAAAGACAAATCAAGTATTCCACCACATTTACCCATGTTATAATTTATAACAATAATAAAGTGTGTGTGTGTGTTGACTGATTTAGAATATAGGTAGTTATATGTTAAAGATAACATTTATATCATAAAGTCAATAAGCACTTGGACCACAAATCAAAAACTCAAAAAAAAAAATCTAAACAGATTTTAGAAAGGTGTATATGTTCATCAGCCTGCCATTTATCTAAATTGGATATGGATGGATGGATAGATGATGATGATGATAGAGAGATAGATTGGAGGATTTTGCAAGTGCAACAAGTTTTATTCAACAATCTGATTATAATCAGGGAGCGACTATCTGACATACATCCAGCATGTGCATCAAGTGGCTCTAAAGTACCTATGTGCTCTGCTCTCTTATAACCCATTTGGGCTTCTCCCCCCTCGTGTCATTGTTCCTGCCACGTGGCAGCCACCTATCCTAATTTTGGTCTAGTTTAGCAAGTGTCCCCTCCCCCCCCATTTTCCATTTGCATGACAGCAACGGACTTGACCTTTTCTCCAGTTACTGCTTATTCACTCTCCGGTTTTTATCACCTACGTGCATAGCGGCCTTCCCTTGAAAAAGCAAAACAGCGTCTCAGCTATCGCTTCTTCTGTCTCCATCTAACCACGGTCCTGTGGTGAGGTCACTCGGCCCTGCCGGTACGCTGGTTAGAGCCTACTTTAAAAAATACATTATTTTAGAATGAGCCCTTCAATCCCTATTCTAAAAATTGTATTTATTAGAATAAACCCCACAATAGATAGATAGATGGATGGATGGATGGATGGATGGATAGATAGATAGATAGATAGATAGATAGATAGATAGATAGATAGATAGATAGATAGATAGATAATAATCTTAAACCTTGAATGAATGACCGGCCGAACAGACAGACAAATGACATAAACGTGCACGTTTAATTGACACTATGACCACTTCCGGAACACAGCGCGAGGCGGTTCTCGCGCAGATAAGCCGCGCGCTCTTTGCACCGGAAGCTCTCGGTTGGTATTAGCAACGCTACGGCCGGTGAAGGCCTGCGCCAAACGGGAGCCAAGAAAAATAACGATAACAAAGAAAATTAATCGACACGTCTAGAGAGTGTAAGTTAAAATATCTGCGACTCATAAGGGTCCGTGATTCTGATTGTTTTTTAAAGAAAAAAAGACACTAATATGTCTATTTATTATAAAGCCTTAGTCTGTGTTATTATGCTTTGGCTAATCGGCTAACCAATGTCTCAGTCTGACACAATATGCGTGCTTATAAAGATGGCATCGCTGTGTTTAGCGTAAAAATACTTGTGTAATAAAAATGGTGTTGAGTTGGAAGGTAACGTTAGCCGAGAAATGTAAAAAGGTTTCTGCATTCCGCAGTCTGATACATGTAACTGCTGTGCGATATGGTTTAGGCTTTAGAAAATGGATTCGAAAATCGTTGCATTTTTTTCTGCCCATGTTGACCCCAGTGGGTGTTTTTCCCTTTAGTTAATTGCCTACTGGGATTTTTGCTAACCAAAAAGCGGGTACGCCGGCTTTCACTCAGATGTACCTTTGAAGATTGCAGATTAGCTTGCAAGCTTTATTTTTCATTATCCGCTCGCTACTGGTCAATCTGAGCATTTTTATAATCCCAATGTAAAAAAAAAAAAACGTTTAATCTTACACATCTAGTCTGAATGAACTGAATGACCTTTCGACACACATACCGGTGCGCCTGTTGAGTAGTTGTAACAACTGCAGAAATTGTGCTTGTTTTAGATGCGATTTAATCATTTCATCAGGCAGGAAACCTAGTTGCATCTGTGCTGTCTTTCCTCTATCAGAGGGACTGCGGGGTCTCTCATCAGCATCAGAGCAGAGAGGGTGTGAATCAGCTGAAGGGGGTTAGAGATGAACAGGTGAGCCCATGTACAGGTATGCTTAATGTATGATTAATGACAAGGAAGGACCTGCATGAAGTGCTGAGTGATGTTCCATGTTGGTTTTAGCTCTTCCTCCCCTAGAATGGTCCTGAGCTACAAGCGGACCTCCAGCCCTCGATCTCCACCTAACTCGGGAGAGCTTTACACGCCGGCTCATGAGGAGAATGTGCGCTTCATAAATGACAGTGAGTTGGAGCATGTCGCTGACTGGGTCTGTCCTGGATTGGCTGTCGCCAAGCTGGAGTTGGTTACATTATGGTGTGGTGGATAAGGACTGGGAGGGGTAGGCCGGAATGATCTTGGACTAACAGGCTCCATGCGGGGCATCTCTCTCTTTCATTCTTGCAGCATGGCAGTGTGTGCTGAAGGATATTAAGTCTCCACAGAGCAGTGACCGAGGACCTCAGGAGTATGTGGAGAAGAATCCAAACCCCTCCCTGCTCTGTGAGTACCGTGTGTTTCATATTTGAGCGACATCGACACAAGAAAACACTCGTGAAGCAAAGACGATCTGCTTCTATTTGTTCTGACATGTCAGTTGTTGGAAAACAAGCTTTATTTTTCTCTCTGTGTGAAACGTTAATTCATTTCCTTGCCCTGCAGCTTTCACACCATTTGACTTGAGTGACATCAAGAAACGGAACACACTGGACTCCAAGAAGTCTTAGTCTTCCATCAAATTGTTTTAGTCCAACTGGTTTTTATACCCAATCTTCCTTTGGAACTTCCACTGGTTCCCTCTTTTGGGCAGCCAGTTCACCCTGACAGTCATTGCCAAGTAAGCCTCAGCCTCCCCAGACCTCCAGACTGGCAATTTGCGGTCCTTCATCCCTCAGGGTGGCTTGAATCCTGTCACTTGGAGGTGCCTAATCACCCTCTTTCTGCATCAACCGATTTTGCTGACACTCCATAATATATCCTCTGCACTGGAGGATGGGGAGAGAAAGGTGGCTGGAATATTGTGTTCAGGGATTTTCTCTTTTCCCCACATCATTTTTTATATTATGATGTAAATGAATATAAATTTCTTGGGGAAAAATATATATATATATATAACTGGGACCAACGCTGTGAGTAAGCATTGATTGGCTGAAGAACGATTTCTCCTGCATGATGCCCAAAGGACTCAAAAAAAACTGGTTGGTTTCCCACCACAGTCTGTATTGTACAGAAGCACAAATGCTGACCTGACCTTTCATTTTGCCACATATTGGAGGGCTGGATGTCCTAAATGTCAGTGGGTTGGACATTGAACAGGAACAATGGCTTTATTATAAACTTAAGTCTGCTTCATATCACTTTAGGTCCTGATCAAATATTGGAAACAAGCACTGCTTTTTTTTTATCCAGGAAACCCTACCTATGTACTGAGAACCTATTGCTATGTGTAGGTCCAAATATCAGATTGTGATGCATGGTGACACTCAAATGGCTAAACCATGACATTTTCTGCAAAAGAGGTTCAGCTGTTTTATTCCTGAAAAAAACGGATTGGCCGTTGTATTGGCAGTGTTTAATTTTTAACTGCACTTGGATGTTTTAAATAAATAATTTTGTTTGCATGGGATGTACTTATCCTGGGAGTATAACCTGTAAACCTTGCATCTGTTTTAAATTACAATAGTAGCCGGTCCCTGCTTTTTCTGGACTGGTCTCAATGAAACAGGAGGACTGAGACTATTGGGATGATGAATGACACCATGGATGTGACTTTAGTACTGAATTATTCCTTGGGGAAAGTAACAGTTGCGAATCGATGAAGAAGTTAAGAAGCTATGCAGTCTTGGGTTTACATGCTGTGGAGTTTTGTCCCCTGTGGCCAAGGAGAGGAAGATGAATACAGGTTTCTCTGTATAAAACAAAAGCTAAAGATTTTGTTATTGGTTTAGAAGATAATTTGTTCTGTTATAAATACATAGGGGAAGAATAAGGAAGCACCATTTACATTTGTCTGATGTTCAAAGGTGGGAATTTCCACGTCAAACTTAGCACTCTTCGTTACTCTCTAAACAGAAAAGGCAGAAAGTTATGCAAAATTAAATACATTATTGTGTTGTAACTGGGAATGTGCTGCATAAATAAAGCTTTCTTAAGTCATGTTTTGATATATATGTCTGCTGGAATATGAATTCCATTCAAAACAATATGCTTAGAGGATTTTTTTTAATGTTCACAGCATACGAGGACAGTTCTGAAGAAAGGGCGACACCTGCTTTACAGCATTGAACGTTTTTAAGGTCCCGTAAAGAATAGCGGTTAAGGGTCAAAAACAGAGTTACACTATTAATCCACTATGCATTGGCATTCTGTCATCCCCTGGACAATTATTAGCGATACCATTTAACTATGTGTCATGGTGGGAAGAATCCCGTGTGAACAGAGGGAGAACATGAAATTTCAGAACTGGGGTAGGAATCAACCTTTGGAGGTATGAGGGTAAAAGATGTATAGATAAAAGAAGAGATACTACAAGATCAGGATGGCATGACAAGAAATAAAGTATTCTGTAAAATATATTAGGAATGCACAGTATGTCGGGGTATTTATAAAGCAAAAAAGGACTTAAAATTTCTCACAAACCCATCTAGGATTGATTTGAAACTGCAAGGATGAAAATGATTACAATTGTCTTGGAGAACGTATGCAGCATTCATGCAGAAGTAAACTTTAAACTGCTTTTTAACATATACTAGATAATCTTGAAAATAATTACTATTGCAAAACTTAAGTTTTTTTTCCTATGATAAATTGAAAAATGGTTTAGCGAAACCTGACTTGAATATCATGAAAAAGTGCAATATATTCCATCAGTCATTTATGAAAGTGGAAATGTAATATAAACTCATTGCACATAAATATTTCAAGCATTTCTCTATTTTAATTTTGATAATTATGGCCTACGGCTCACACAATGTAAAAAAAGACATCTCAGAATATTAGAATATCTCATATTGAGTTTCAGTAAATTACTATTCAAACAGTATAAATGCCATGTATATCAGTCTAGTTCAATACACGCAACCACAATCACGGGGAAGACTGCTGACTTGACGGTTGTCCAACAGACAATCATCAACACCCTCCACAAGGAGTGTAAGCCACAGAAGGTCATTGCTGAAAAAGCTGCCTGTTTGCCGACTGCTGTATCAAAATATATTAATGGAGAGTTGACTGGGAAGGAATGGTGTGTAAGAAAAGGGACACAAGCAACAAAGATGACTGCAGCCTTGAAAGAATTGTCAAGAAAAGTTAATTTAAAAATTGGGAGAACTTCACAAGGACTGGACTGAGACTACTGTCAGTGCAAAAGGAGCCACCATGTCGAAACATCTCCACGAAAGGGGCTACAACTGTTGCATTCCTAATATCAAGCCACTCCTGAAGTAGACACATCAGAAGCGTCTTACTGGGGCTAAGATAAGGAACTGAACTGTTGCTCAGAAGTACGGTACCTGGTGTTGTACTTTTGTACTTTGATTACTTCAGTGTATACTTCAGTGGAAACCAACTTAAATGTTTTACATTACATTCCCTTTCAGAAGAAAAACAAACGCTCTATTTCTTTTATAGTTTGGGCGTAAAAAAACGGAAGTCGTCATTCGTTGTGTGACGTCATGTCCTCCACATCAATATAACAGCCTTCGCCATTATCCGTTTTTGTATTCGTAGTATCGCGCGTTTAGAGGCTATTCTTTGTAGACGGCTAATAGTGTGATTTGTATCTAGTTTTAGTTTAAGTAGCATCGCCATGGCTGATAAGATGGATATGTCCTTAGATGATATTATCAAGCAGAACAAGCAGCTGCGAGGCGCTGGCGGGCGAGGCGGGAGAGGGGGTCGCGGCAGGGGAGGTGCGAGTGGGGGGCGAGGCGGCGGCGTCGGCCGGTTCGGAAGCAGCGGCGGAGGCTTTGGAGGCCGTGGAGGAGCATCAGGCCCTGTGCGGAACCGACAGAACCTGACCCGGGGCAGAGGCAGACCCACGCCGTACAGCAGGGTAGGGGAAAGCGAGGAAATGGGCAGAAAAGGAGAAATCGTGGCGCCTCAATGCCTGAGTCTTCGTCCCATTTTTTTCTTCATTTCTAGCTAGCTGAAGCAATGTAGCTAGCTAATTTCACTGGAGTTTCTCTGGAGTCGTAATGAAAGGAAGTTGCTGTATTTGATGTCCTTATTTGTTGCCTAGGCGAGGAGAATGTCCATGTTTGTGCCTCCCTTTGTAACGTTAGCCAGCCTAACGCAGTAGAAGCGTTACGGTGAATAGGAGCGCCTGCAGCGCCATTTTGAATCACCCGTTCAAAACAAATACATCTGTGCTGCAGTGTTTTTAATTTTTTATTTTTTACTTTAACGTTTTGTTTGCGGCGAAGCATTGTCGTGAAGAGTATTTCGGCTGCTCTCGAAGATGAGGATGGACGGCGTGTCGCTCCGTTGAATGAATGGCGCTTTTGTCCCGGCGTCTCATTGCATTACGGCTCGGAACCCGGCGCAGTCTGTGGGCAACTGGAGGATATGGCCGAGACCCCAAGCATTCTCCTGGTCGAGGAAACACGCGAAACTCCTTGTGCTTTTGCCGATTCGGGAGCAAAATGGCGTTACTACAAAATGGACGCTCACGCAACTGGGCTGCCATTGCTCCAGACGAATCCTCCGAGCCAAGTGCAGCCGGTTTGCGCAAGACGACAGATGAAGGGACCAGGTCGTCTGTGACTGGGCTGAGGCGCCGACGAAGAGGGGATCTGGAGGCGACGCGTTGTGGGCAGCGGGTTCAATGAAGTGATTGGAATCGTTCAGCCGTTTAACTATGTGGTGGCGAGCCGTTCGGCGACAAAATGGTACTAAAAGGGTTGAATTGGCACAGGCAGGATAAAGGGACTGGCACGTTAACGAGGGCTGGCTGCGCCATTGATATGTTACTGGCGCATTTTAGTTTTAAAATGTCGAAGTCGGGGCTCCTAGAATTCAGAAAGTAGTTGTTTGATTCTAATCCATTACTCAGAAGTTGAGGAAAGGCTTGTTTCAGTACTTGAGGCGTATGACTACAGAGGGTGTGGCTGCAGTCACTTTTAAATGGTGTTTGTGGCCCAGGTGTAGTATTTGGTGGTTTTGTAGCTGGGCTGGATGAACCGGTAGTGAACGTGTGACTTTTCTGATCCTCCACAGCCCAAGCAACTCCCAGACAAATGGCAACATGACCTGTTTGATGGGAGTTTCAGCACCAGTGCTGGGGGTGGCGTGGAGACTGGGGGAAAGCTGCTGGTGTCCAACCTCGATTTTGGAGTGTCTGATGCAGACATCCAGGTAATGGCCTTTCAGTGGCATGTGATTCTGTGGAGGATGCATGATGGGGAAGCCCTGTGGCTTGCAAGTCGTCTTTACGGTCCTAGCTAATTGAGTGGCCTTTGCTGACTTGCTGCATTAATACCGTTGCAGGAGCTGTTTGCAGAGTTCGGTACATTAAAGAAGGCGGCGGTGCACTACGATCGGTCCGGCCGCAGCCTGGGCACAGCAGACGTCCACTTCGAGAGGAGGGCTGATGCCCTGAAGGCCATGAAGCAGTACAATGGCGTCCCGCTGGATGGTGGGTCGATCACGTTGAACTGCATTGTGTGTGTGCGCGTAGTGGTGAAAGTGATCTTTTGTCAAGTCGTGTGAGCAGCTAGTTCTGCAATCAGCGTCTGACGCCTATTATCGCTAACAGGTCGCCCAATGAACATCCAGCTTGTTACATCACAGATCGACGCGCAAAGGCGTGCGCCAATGCAAGGGTAAGGTGCCCTGTATGCTGGGGGGTGTTCTTGACACTGGACTGAGATTCACTATTAATTAATGGTAGTTTGGGAGGGGTGACACGGTTGCTCCTTGTAACGTATTCCTCTCGATCTGGAAAGTTTTATATTGGTACGTCTGGTTTGTTGCATGGGGGAATCCTGAAGATTTATCCTTTCTTGTTTTCAGGCTGAACCGAAGTAGGGTGGGCGGTGGCTTTGGAGTGCAGCGGCGTGGCGCCCGTGGGGGTCCCAGGGGGCGGGGCCGGGGCCGAGGCGGGAGGGCCGACCCTAAACAACAGCTGTCTGCTGAGGAGCTGGACGCCCAGCTGGACGCCTACAATGCCAGGGTGCGTTAGAGCTGGGGGGCGTGCCTCAGTCTGTACTTTACCTGAGGGGGTGGGTCCATGGTGTGTGTTGTGGACTCGTGTTTCCCCAACTCAGCCCTTGGGGACCTGCAGACGGGCCTCATTTTTGCTTCCTTGCTGTACTTCTGTAGCTCTGAACCCTGATTAACCTTGCAACAGCCTAACTGGTTTGCGTTCCAGGTGTGTTGTGTAGTTATTTCCACTTTTTTTTTCTTTACAGATGGATACAAGCTAGGCGACTGCTCCTCCCCCCTCCTTCAGACTGGCTGGGATTGGCTGACATGGGATGTTTTACAATTGGTTGTTTCTGGAGTTTTAAATTCATGTATCATTCTAATTTTATTTCCTTTTAAATGCAAGTTTTTGTACCTTTTTGAAATACTGGTTGTCAGGCTGTAGCGTTTATGGGGTGGGCCTGTGTGCCCCCCCTCATTCATGTAATAAACCTGCAGTGATCATTAACTGGTTTGACTGATCATTTGAGTCAAATGTGTCTGAATTTACATGAAGGCTTTCATTTTTGTACCAGACCAGATACTGTCCCATGTATTTGAATGTAATGCTAAGCCTGAATTTTGGATGGGTGCAGGTTTAAATGTTAGTGCAGCTGCACTGCAGTGGCTGCCACCTACCGATGTGATTCAGATGGTGTTAACCGTGCCTCACACGTACTAGTCTACACGTGCTGCATTTTGAGATTTTTGGGGATAGCGCTAGCAGCTAAGGATTGGAAGTTTTACATACGTTCTCGTATTTCAATCCGCATCTAGGTATTATATGACGACGGATTGCAAAGATGTAGCCTAGGTTCTAACCACTAGATGTCGCCCTCCTATGGCTGTTTTTTTTTTCGTTTTTCGTGTGCTTCCTATGAAACCGCTAGATGGCTGGGTGGATGTAGCCGTTCTACTTAGGAAGGCTGGTGATGTTTTCAGCATTCTTTATGCGTTGTTATACGCCGGCCGCAATCCTATATAGCTGTATCAAAGTAAACGTGCCCTCCGTGCGCGTTCACGTGCACTCCGCGCGACCGAAAGCCTGTCTCCCAGGACCCCAGCCCGCGCCGTGCGCGTCGCCGGCTCCGGAAGCTGGATGCGCGGGCGGCTCCGCTTCCTCATCGCCATTCTCACCCAGGCTCTGTCGCGGCGGAGCGCGCACATTCACGCCGAAGGAAAGTCACTTGTACGGTAGGATCTGACGCCGTCCGCGATCCTTAGTTTCTTGTGCTTTTGTGACGGCTTGGTGCGGTATCCTCTGCTGGTGCTCCGGTACTGACATTGCGTGTTGGATGTCGGGCTTTTCTCACTATTGTATTAATGGTTAATACAGTGTCACCTAGGAGCGTTTCATTGTCAGTGCTTTGGGCGGGTGGCTAATTTATGCAGATCAGTGGATGCTCGTTTCATGCATTGTTTGACAATACACAGTGCGGGTTTAAATTCATGACTTCGTAGGGTGGATGTCTGTGTATTATTTCTCGTTAAAATAACCAGGGATGGAAATTCCCAAATAAGCTTTTGCGATCTGTGATGTGCTTTATGGAAAATGAAAAATCTATTTGGGCATCCTAAGTTTCAATTTCACGTCGCATACGTGATGCTCGCAGACAATGTCGCAGAGTGTATAGGAAAAGTTATTTTGTTGCTGGATTATTGGTGCGTCTTCGAAGTAAAGAACAAAGAAGTTTTGTGCAGCGACGGCTAGTGCTGTTCCAACGTGACTGCTGGACGAATATTGACCGATGTATAATGTGTGACTCTATACAAACTTAAGTGAACCCCCCGTTCTTGTACCGGTTTGCGGGGTTGGGCTCCGGCTTCTTTCAAAGGGGGCCGCTTGTCACCGGGGTGCCCATGAAGTCATCGGATGCCGGTTCGGATGATGCGTCTCCGTAATTCAACCGGAGGAGAAAATGCCCTCCGGTTCTTTTTTTGTGCCTGGTGTGGTTTTTCGAGTGAAAAACCGCTTGCAGATGGGGGATGTGACCTGTTATGTCACCTGCGGGAAGGCGCATGTCTGCTATTAAAATGAAGACTTTGAAGGCTGTTTAAAGAAAAAATAACATATTGCAGGACCCGTTTAGCAGCCAGATCGCAGGGATGAGCAGCAGCTGATGAAGCTTGATCTGATGCGCCGGCCGGTATGCCGAAGCTCCCGGAATCTTCGGCATCCCGATCCTATTAAACCATAAGCGTAATTAATGGCCGGCCAGTTTCTTGACCGAGAATGGCTACCTAAGCCCCCGCTTTCACTTTGCCATTTTGCATCGGCATCAGTGTAGTACTTTATGGCACCGGCCCTTTGCTCGTGTACCGGGCGGTGTCTGCATCTCCACGGTGGACGTTCTAGGTCTTTCTGCGGGAGACGAGGGCGGTGTCTGCAGCCGAGCCGCCCCGCCGTGCAGCTGCGCAACGCATCTATGGTCCTTTCCCCAAACTTCACATGACCTCGCGCTCATGTTTCGACCACGGTCTTATTCTTGCCTTGTTTTAGATGTGCAATAAAAACCTTCTACGGGTGATTTCTACGGGTGATGCTTGGTGATAATGCTGTCAGTTAACAAAAAGCACGCTGTAGTTTATTTTGAAACCTATCTGCACCGGGTACCAAAGACGAGCCACACGCTGAACAAAGAGGGCAAACTCCCCAGGTGAGGGCCTTATATGGCTCCCTGTGGGGCAGTCTGACCTTTTAATAAGTCTACAGAGGATTGGAGAAGGGGGTAGCTGAAGTCTGGATGTGTTGCTGTGTCATAGATGTGTGGTCCAGTTACCTCCCATATTTGCACCCAACATGGTTCTTAATTTATTGGCAGGATGTTGTACAGTTTCCAATGTTTATTGGCATCAGAAAATTTTATTGTATATTATTATTACTCTGACATCGATAAGCAGTCAGTGGATAGATGTATAATGATATTAATAACAATGGTGATGGGTCTCTGTAATTCTGAATTTGGTTTCTTAACTACTGCACTCTCTAGTGGCCAGTATAAGTGCTGCATTCCCAGAATCTTGTCCTCTATTGCTTGCATGTCAGTGAGTACCTAAGGCTGCTGTAGCCTCCTAGGGGCCTGTATTGATCCAGCTGATGGTTGGTGAGGAGGACCAGATGGGGTCCTAGTGGATCACAGCATGTTCCTGTCGATGTTCTCCTACATCTGGATGTAAGGAGAGGGTGACGCGGACAGAGGCAGAGAGCCATAGCATATCTAGCATTGCCGTCACCCTCTGTTTTTTTCTGGGGGGAGTGTAACCAATTAGTAAGCCTTCAGGAATCTTCTCTCCTTTGTCATAGTTTTTCTGAGGTGTCGTGTTTTTTCTGCCATAAAAATAATGATGATAAAGTATGTAAAACGCCGGAATGAGCTTTCCCTGTGCGCAGACGGCCGCTAATCTGGAAGTGATAGATTACTTGTCTCTAGGTCCTGGTGTCTCCTCTCTTCACGCATTTTGGTAGTTCTTTAACCGCGGTGGAGATGTCCTGCATGACGTCGGGGGTTTCTATCCCACCACGTGCAGCTTTGTGGTGGCCAGGGTTGGGACTCTGCTCTGTTTAGTGCCCGGGCACATTTGCAAGGCATGATGGGAGGAGTGGGAGTCCAAGCTTTCCTACCCACCTGGATCGCAGCCAGCAGCACAGGACCCGTTCAGGAGGGTGTCCTTTTAGCAGATGTTGACGGTACCCAAACTAAAGCCCATTCGGACACCCCCCTGCTTGCGTTGTCTGGGACAGGGCCATATGTTTTGGATTAATCAGAAGGGGGCCCCTTCAGCTGTGGGCCTTACTGTTGCTTATAAGGGGGTGTGGAATCTGGGACCAGCGTCTTTCTCTCAGAAATGCGCCGGTCGTATTTGCGGTTTGGGTAACCCTCTGTTTAATGTCACTACTGCAGCGTTGCGCTGCTCTGACGTAGCACGGGACAGGAAGATGACCAGCGGTTTCCAGGAAACACAGAGGTTGTTGATATGGGCCACAGGGCCCTTTGAAGTCGGCCTGGCGGCGTGACCTTTTAACAGACACCTCCCCCCCGTACCTGCTCGTTTTACACCCCCCCGTGAGCTGGCTGTTTTTCACCGCCTGTCCTCTGCCTCGAGCTAATAGCCGGCCACTTTTCAAGGCGCGATCCCAATGCGCGGTGATCGGATGGCCGCTGGATTCGATCATCGCGACGATGAGATAGGAGGGTCTTTGTAACACATCTGACTCACTTCAAGATGTCCTCCCTCCCCCCAGTGATGTTAATACCAGTGGATCTGTCTGGAGGAGATTTTAATGTTATGGAAGGTGAAAGGCAGCCCCACACCACACTCTGGTCCTGGTCCTGGTCCTGGTCCCGGCACAGGGGTTAGCCTGTGTGGTAATTAAGCTCATCAATGGAGGAGCTGAGCGCCGCTGCAGGGCCAGTTTCATAACTGCGCCACCCCCTCATCTCACCCTTCCCCGAAGCCCCTGTGATTTCGTCGTTAAATAAAGGCTGCAGGGAACACAGTGGCTCTGTGTGCAGACGGCACGGAGCGCTTTAGACACAGCACTGGGTCGAGGTGGGAGTTCCTGATGTTTTCCAACAGAATAGGGTGTTTGGCGGGGGGGACAGAGTCATTAATCTGAAGCTGAGGCCCAGGGGATTATGAATGGGGAGTTGTCCCAGACTTTAAAGAGCATTCTGTGACGCTGCCTGCAGGGCTTTGTACCTATAAAGTGTCATTTGGACCAATGACTGAAGAGCGTGTCAGTCATGAATGGCGTAATCGCAGTCTGACACGCACCGGATCACCGGCAACGCGCTCTCTTTCCGTCGTATTCACCAAACGCCTTGAAGGAATGTCGGCCGGACGTTTAGCAGTGCCGTTCCGGACAGTCGGCCCCGTTTCCGCTGATTGTTTACTCCTGTGTCACCCAGAGGCTTGTCGGCCATTCCTGCTGGCAGGATTCCTGCGGAGGCATCGGTGTCGGACTGTAGAGAGCGTGCGACTAAGCGACTGACTAATTACCATTCTGTGATACTCTGCAGGGAAGGTATCTAATCTAAATACCTCACTGGGTGCCTAACTAGTGGCCATATTGCCCTAGTGTATGGGCTAAGGGGTTAAATAATCTCAGGTTAGTACTGGACTTTGTTGAGCCTGATTTCAGTGCCCAGACACACACACCCCTGAGAGAGGAACCCAGCACTTAAAAAGGACACACAGTAGTGGAATGTAGTGTCCCTTATAAAAATCACTCACGCACAGGTTATGAGCTGTAGAAACTAGTCCCCCCCCCCCCCGGCTGTGGCTTAATGGGAACATGTGGGGTCCCCTGTGGAAAATCTGCGCTAAGTGTTTGGGGTTCTCTGCTGGCCCAGGGCCTGGGGCTGGGGTAAACAAGAGGAGCAGGACGTGATCTTTTTAAAGGCGGCGTTCCAGTGCACAGCTGTTCATGCAGTGAACCTGTGAAATACATCTTGGTTATGGTCAAGGACGGCGCTCTGCTGACCCCTGCTGGGTGTCGCCTTATTCCCTGTTGAATAAAAGAAAAAACAAATTAGAGTAGAATAAAAGACACAGATCTACTAAGGAATATTGTCACTATTTGCCTCCAGAAATGTTTCAGTCCGTCTCGGATCGCTGCCGTTGCAGTCTTTAGTGTGTGGCGGGATTTTGCGCCGACGTCATACTGTGCTCCAGAAATTCCTATAAAGTTTGAGATGTTTAAATCTTGGAGAGGTATTTGGTGCTGAACTTTAGCCAGATGTTCAGAAAAGTACTTCTGAATATGCTCAGCAGCGTGTCTAGTAGCCATTATCCCGGAATATAGGGACGGCGCTTGCATCCCGGGGTCCACATGGTCCTGTAAAATGGACTCGTATTCCTCTGCTGTTATATGGCCCTGTAGAGCTGTTATCCGACCAAATGACTTCCACAAGATGGCTGCCCACACTGCTACCGATCCCCCACATTGTGAGCTGAAAATATCCTGTGGCTTTTTCCAAACCTAAACCCTCCCTGGTGCAGGAAAAACAGTGAGAGGTGACTCATCAGTTGATGTTTTTTCCGTTGCTTAGGGGTCCAGGTTTTCTGCTCCTGTTATCAGGTTAGTGCACTGGCTCTGGGTACTGGCTCTAGTTACTGGCTCTGGGTACTGACTCTAGTTACTGGCTCTGGGTACTGACTCTGGGTACTGGCTCTGGGTACTGACTCTGGATACTGGCTCTGGGTACTGGCTCTGGATACTGACTCTGGATACTGGTTCTGGGTACTGGCTCTGGTTACTGGCTCTGGGTACTGGCTCTGGGTACTGGCTCTGGATACTGTCTCTGGATACTGGCTCTGGGGCCTGGCTGTCTCCGATTGGCAGTCTTACTGTTAATTCCAGTTTTTTCTGGCTTGCTTCTTGTAGTGTTCAGCAGCCATCCCAGAAAAAGCAGCTGTTCCTCCTCCTAGGCAACGTCTGTGACTCTTGTTCCCCTTGACACAAATAATTGTGCAGTTCTGGTGACTGATACACCTGCAGTCCCATCACCAAATCCTTGGCCTGTTTAGCCTCTGTTGGCCGCCTCGTGTCTCTTTGAAAACTTGCATATTAAAGTGCCCCATATTAGGTCTCTGTTCTAGCTGACACACACCTTTACTTGTCATTCAACCTCAAATCACTCACCTTTATAGCTGCATCTGTACTTGCAATTGTTTCACTTAAAAACTAGTAATTCTCTCATGCGTCCTTTGTTATTTTGTGAGCATATTTATCTGTAATTGTGTGCATGTGTTGCAAATATCTGATTACAGTGTCCTGGGAGATCTTAGCACACAAAGGAGTCCCTTTCCAGAAAGGATTTGGTGGTATTCCATGTTGGAACTTTACCCATTGCCATTGTCGCTCTGTGGTGCTGGGGGAGACACTGTTGTTCCCTAAGCCCCTCCCCCCTGGCTTTTGTAAAGAAGGCCCACCCTAAGCCCTCTTTGTCTCATGAATGGTCCCTGTTGGAACCTTCACTCCCCCCTACCTTAGCCCGTAAGACTTCCCAGGCCTCCTGAATTGATTTTGGCCCGTTCGGACCTGCTAGGCCCAGCTCCGAGGGACTGTAGGAGACAGGGGAGACTTTCAAACAGCAGAGCCAGGACTGACAGACTCCTTCAGGTCTCCGGCCTGGAATCTCGGTAACCGGGCCCAGTTTCTGAAGGCCCCCTGACAGGCTGTCTGCTGTTTAATACCAGCTGAGGTCATGACCATGTTGTTTAGGCCACTCTGACAACAGAACGTGCATTACCCCATTGCTCCTGGCGGTGGTCCTGAGGAGCAGAGATGGGACACCCTCCAACTTACTGTAAACTTGACCAGGGTGAGGCCAACGAGTCACTGAAATTGTTAACAGTGGCCAGTAGGGGGCGCCCTAGACTGAGACTCTGGGGGAAATTTACGCTCGTATTTCCATACCCTCCCAGGATCATGGCGGAGCACGACCCCACCCCCGAGCAGCTGGCTGCCATCGCCGCCGAGAACGAGACCGCGGAGATGGTTAACTACCGTGCGCCGGCCCAGAAGTCCCTGCAGGAGATCCACGAGCTGGACAGAAATGACGAGAGCCTGAGGAAATACAAGGAGGCCCTGCTGGGCTCGGAGTCCGTCCCAGAAGGTAGGATCATTGCGTGTGTGTGCACGTGTACATGTGTGTTGGTGGTACCTCGCGCTTCCGTCTCCCCGTCCTGCTGCTCACTGCTGACACTGATCCCAGATCAGATCTTTGTACTGCTCCATCCTCATCCAGTTAGATGCCAACTACTACTCTTCTGCTCATTTAACATATCTGACTCTCCCGTCCTGGCCTAACTCTCCCCAGCTGGTCTGACTCTTCCTTGCCTGGTCTGACTCTCCCTGGCTGGCCTGACTCTGCCCGGCTGTTTTGACTCTCCCTTCCTGGCCTGACTCTCCCCAGCTGGTTTGACTCTCCCTGCCTGGTCTGACTCTCCCCGCTTGGTCTGACTTTGCCTGGCTGGTTTGACTCTCCTTGCCTGGTCTGACTCTCCCCAGCTGGCCTGACTCTGCCCAGCTGTTTTGACTCTCCCCTCCTGGCCTGACTCTCCCCAGCTGCTTTGACTCTCCCCGCTTGGTCTGACTCTGCCTGGCTGGTTTGACTCTCCTTGCCTGGTCTGACTCTCCCCAGCTGGTTTGACTCTCCCTGCCTGGTCTGACTCTGCCCGGCTGGTTTGACTCTCCCTGCCTGGTCTGACTCTCCCCGGCTGGTCTGACTTTGCCTGACTCTGCCAGGCTGGTTTGACTCTCCCTTCCTGGCCTGACTCTCCCTGCCTGGTCTGACTCTGCCTGGCTGGTTTGACTCTCCTTGCCTGGTCTGACTCTCCCCAGCTGGCCTGACTCTGCCCGGCTGGTTTGACTCTCCCTGCCTGGTCTGACTCTCGACAGCTGGCCTGACTCTGCCTGGCTGATTTGACTCTCCCTTCCTGGCCTGACTCTCCCCAGCTGGTTTGACTCTCCCTGCCTGGTCTGACTCTGCCCGGCTGGTTTTACTCTCTCTGCCTGGTCTGACTCTGCCCGGCTGGTTTGACTCTCCCTGCCTGGTCTGACTCTCCCTGCCTGGTCTGACTCTCCCCGGCTGGCCTGACTCTCCCCGGCTGGTCTGACTCTGCCCGGCTGGTTTGACTCTCCCTGCCTGGTCTGACTCTCCCCGGCTGGTCTGACTCTGCCCAGCTGGTTTGACTCTTCCTGCCTGGTCTGACTCTCCTTGCCTGGTCTGACTCTCCCCAGCTGGCCTGACTCTGCCCAGCTGGTTTGACTCTCCCCGCTTGGTCTGACTCTCCCCACCTGGTCTGACTCTCCCCGGCTGGCCTGACTCTTCGGCCACCTCACATGCACCCATGTCCATATCACTGAATGTCCATTTACATTTCATTACCCTGCACAGAGCGTTCGGCTTCTGTCTGTGATGCTGTGCTGCCTCGCAGTCCAAGGCTGAGGCATTCACAGAAGCTCTCACCCCCTGTTTTTTTGCATCTACAGCCGACCCCGACGTCCCAAACGTCCAGGTGACCCAGCTGACTCTGGTGTGCGAGGCGGCTCCCGATGCCCTGACTATCGACTTGCAGGGTGAGTGGGAGAACCGTTCCTTGGTTTGTCTCTTCGGCTTGTTCTGATCAGAGGCCTGAAAGGCACGTACCGTTTATTGGCTGAGGGTCGGGGCTGTTATATGCTTTCCTTCAGTATGAATGTCAGGCCCTGCTGTGTCCCTACTCTTTGTCTAGAGGACCTGGAGGCTTTGAAGAAGCAGTTCTTTGTGCTGAAGGAGGGCGTGGAGTATCGGATAAAAGTCAACTTTAAAGTAATTTTCACTTCATCATAAACTATTTTAAGTAATCAGTTCAAACATGTGCGATGGTGCTATATGCACAATTTGTGGAGGTCTCTTCATATCTTCTGTAGTCCTTTTGATTGGTGATGTTTTTGTCATAATTGAATATTTGCACAATAAAACTACATGAACTTTAATGGGAAGAGTCTTTTCCCAAGTAATCTTGCAATTAAAAATTGTTCTTGCAAATGGTGGTTATGTATGGGTGTCTCTGCAGGTGAACAAAGAGATTGTTTCTGGCCTGAAGTACATACAAGAGACATTCAGGAAAGGAGTTAAAAGTAAGTTTCTGTATTTTGTTTGAAATATCATTTTCTCATTAATTCTCCTGGCCCTGTTCTCTCAGTTACACATCGCTTTGAGCGAGGCCCTTAAGCCCTAACAGCTCCAGGGAGCGGCTGGCCCTGCTCTCTCAGTTACACATCGCTTTGAGCGAGGCCCTTAACCCCTAACAGCTCCAGGGACCGGCTGG
>JABFEB020000044.1:3510458-3522507 GCA_019775895.2 Stomatorhinus ivindoensis
CTTGTACTGGGCAAATCAAGCAATTTCCTGAGGATTCTCTTCATTGACTTCTCCAGTGCATTGAACACTATTCCTGTCTGATCGTCATACTACGTCCGAGAACATGGGAACACCTGAGGGATGATGGTGATGCGGGAGCGGAGCTCGTGGAGACCCAGCCTGGCGATGTTCACGTCGTCGATGAGGATCTCCCCTCTGGCAGCCTCGATGATGCGGAACAGGCCCAGGGTCAGCGAGGACTTGCCAGCACCAGTCCGACCCACAATGCCAACCTGGAGCCACATTATTCATTCATTCATAAAAAAAATCCATTCAGCTTCTGTCCACCTGTGTAGTATGGGGTCATGGGATGTTTTAATAGTTTTCCTAAAATACCGAAAAATCCATTAAAAATGTTGTAGCAGGTAGCAGTCCCCGCTCAAAGACCTGGCAGACGGGACTTCCCCACCTTCTCTCCAGCTTCTACAGTGATGGAGATGTTCTTCACCGCCATCTCCAGGTCCTCCCTGTAGCGCAGGCTGAATCCTTGGACCTGGATGCGTCCGGAGGTGGGCCAGCCATGTGGGAGGGTGGACTGCTCCAGCTGCCAGGCTGCCTGGGTTGGAAAGGAGAGGCCACTTCAAATTGACGGTACTGAAAGTGATGGATAGTGCCTGTGCAGGTCGTTGCTGTGATACCCTACAATGTTGGCTGTTACACTTCCCCTTGGGGACCCCTAGTTATATGAGGAACAGACAGATTTAAACTGAGCAGCTTCTAAAACAGTTTGCAAGTGTTAAGAGGTCAGTGGGAGTGAAAAATGCAGGATATTTTGGAGCTGCAGTTAAATATTTGCTGAACAGCTGGCTTTTTCGGGGGAACTGAAAACCAAGATGGCAGCAGTCTGAAAAGTGACTGGCGGGGCCTTTAACAACCTCTTTCTCGGTGCCCTCATACTCCTTGACTCTCTCCACAGCGACGATGTTGGTCTCCAGCTCTGAAGACATGCGCACCAGCCAGTTCAAGGAGGCGGTAACCTGAGAGGCAGGAAGTCGGGGGCTTTATCCAAGCAGGGGAAGGCTGAGGGGGGGCGTGGGGGGAGCAGAGCCTGGCGCTCACCTGCAGAGCATACGATATCGAAAGACCCATGATGCCCGCGCTGAGGTTTTCCCGGGCTATGACGGCAAACAGGGCCGCGAACAGCACGATGCAGTTCCCCACGAACTCCAGCCGCACGGCCAGCCACCTGTTGGGGGGGGGGGGGGGCGGGGTAGGTGGAGGGTCACACGAGGGGCGGCCACAAGTCATCCGGCCACGCCCAAGGGCGGGGCAGGGTCGCCCACCTATTGGCCACGATGCTGGGGTAGTAGGCCTTCTGGTTGTAGTCCACGCGGCGGTCGCTCTCGGAGATGAAGCGGTCCTGGTCGCCGAAGGCCCGGATCACGCTGGTGCCCAGCAGGGTCTCGTTGAAGTGGGTGTAGACAGGGGAGCGAGTCACCGACTCCATGCGCTTCAGCTGGCGGGATGAAGCCACGTAGAAACGCTGGGGGGGGCACGGCCCAGTCAGAGGGGCATGGGGACTGAGCCTGTAACCCACTAGGGCTCTCAAAGTTAATGCATTAATCATAACATTATCTTTTCTTTGATTTTGCTTTTAAAAAAAATTGACTTAATAAAAAGTAATAGATATACTAAATATAGTCTATAATATCTTAGTACTGAAACATGGTTGTACAGTATATGCAATTAAGTTGACAAGGTGTGCAATTAATTCCCAATTAAAAAAAAATAAACACCACCAAAACACCAATACCAACGTTTGAAAGCCATTTGAAAATCTTGTTCATGCTATTCCCTTAGGGTAGTATCAAAATTAATGCAATCAGAGAACGTGTTTGGACTAAGACTGACATGAACATGCTGACACGTTAACGTTGGCAGCCGTATTTCAAACACCAACCGGCAGAACTTCTACGAAGTTGTACCATAGTTTAGGCATCCAACAGCGTGAAAAACATCACCTATTATATGGAGCAAAAATTCTAGTAGTATCTATAGAACACAGGGAGCCGGTTTCCTGCACACAGGAACTGACCTGCACGAAAAAGTAGAGCAGCCCCAGGGGGGGGATGATGACAGCCACCAGGGGCGTGGCCATCAGGATCATGGCGCAGGAGCTGACCACGTTGAACATGGAGCCCAGGAACATCTTGATGATGTTGGGGATGACCGAGTCGATGGTGTCCGTCTCCTTCGAGAAGCGGTTCACCAGGTTGCCGCTGGGCGTGCGCTCGAAGAAGGACATGGGGGAGCGGAGCACGTTGTAGAGCATGGACTGGTGCAGGTGCCGCGAGGCCAGCATGCCGCCGAGGGACACCGTGATGGAGTAGAGGAACACCGCGATACCTGCGACGGACAAGTCGGCTTTCAGGGCGTCGCCGCAAAATTGCCTGTTCTACATTTACACAGACTGGACAACGATAAGCATTAAGTAATAGTTTTGAGGAACATTTATATATTTTCCAAGTTGAGGCATAAAAAAAATATATTTACACACCAAATATGTATCCTGATACCATAAAGGCAAGCTCAGCTCTTCCTTTGAGGGATTAACACCTAGCACCTAGACCATAGGTGGGCTATCTGCAAAGGGCCGGTGTGTATGCAGGTTTTCGCTGCAACTCCCTAATTAGATTACTAATTACACTGATTGGCTTAAGAGTCCTCACACCGGGGTCTGAACAGCTGACCTACAGATTTCCCAAAAACCTGCATACACACCGGCCCTTTGCGGATAAGTTTGCCCACCCCTGACCTAGACTGTGGTCTTGTCCAGTACCAGTCGAAGCGCATGTGGTATCCTAGGCAAGCTTCACTGCCCCCCCCGTCAGACACTAAGTGAAATCAGTTTGCCAAGTCGGCACCCCCCAGAAGGTGGTGATCTAGACCACCACACAGTCTACGTGGACCAATGGTCTCGATACCGTATCTGCGTGGGCTGACTGGCTCCGCACTCGCCGCTGGAATGTCCCCGGCTGTTTTCCATAACCGGAGATGTTTCACGCCGCATTTCTGTACCTTGGCTGAGCCCCAAGGCGCCGTACACGCCCAGGCGCAGCTTGGTGTACGGCTGGGTGCCGTTCACCACGGGGTCATCCGTCCACAAGCTCAGCCAGTAGTTGGAGAACAGCGAGGCGACGTGGTGGCAGAGGAAGAGCAGGACGCTGAAGAAGGACAGGAAAAGGCCGATGGCCTTCATGTACTCCCAGAAGACCGCCAACTTGACCTTGGGTGGAGGGCAACAGGGAAGACATGAAGAGCTATACAAGGAACAGGGAGTGACCGGCGAAGGTCCCAGCCTCAGTTCGGGTGGCTTACCCTGCCTGTGTTCGCCTTGTCTGCCTCCGTCAGCTTGCCAGCGTCAGCTGCCTTGTCATGCTTCCCTGAAAGAACATTGCTGGTGCCCTCTGGTGGGGGTTTGGTGGAACTGCTCTGACTGCATGACAGCCATGAAGAAAATAGGACAGTGCACTCAAATAACTAATACTGGAGGGGTTAAGTAATTCACTTCAATTTTATACATCTCCTTTCATAACAGTTGCCAAGATACTTAAGAAGAGTGTGAGGTAATCAGAGTGCTTTCCTCTGATCCACCACACCGTCCCCCACACTCACCTCAGCATCCCCAAAGCAGCCCCATTTTCCAGGCCTTTCTGAGGGAGGCTCCCATCTGTGCCCAAGACAGACATTGTCAGGGTCACTCTTCACACTCAATAACAAGCCCACCACCCCAAGCACCAAAGCCAAAACTCAAAGCAACTTCAATCGAATTGCTTGAAAATGCTTTCCATTCCAGCATCACCCTCTCTGACCATTAGGTGGTGCTCTGTAGGCACCTAATGCCTAAAGATATAAGAGCTCCCTGGTGGATGTGATATCACAGCTGCACAGGAATATCAAGATCTGCAGGAGGACAGGAGCCACAAGCCGCTATATCCACAGAGGGGGTCTTACTGAGATGGGCAACGGCTGCCTCTAACAGGACCCTACTGGACATTGGTCCACCAGGGAATCGATAAAACAGCAACAGTGGCACATCTTAAACCAGGGGCCTCCAACTCCGGTCCCGGAGAGCTACTATCCAGTAGGTTTTCTATCGTACCCGGCTTCTGATGAGCCACACCTGTTGTCAGGTAAATACCAGGAGCAGGTGTGGCTCATCAGAAGTCAAGTGGGACAGAAAACCTACTGGACAGTAGCTCTCCGGGACCGGAGTTGGAGGCCCCTGTCTTAAACACATGGAATGTCCCGGAAAAGCAAATTTCAACATGCAGCACGTGCAGGTTTGCAAATGGGCCCCCAAAACACAGCACCCTCACACCTCCTTCTCTCCCTTTATCCTCCTGGTCCTCACTCTCTCCTTCTGGACCGCACAAGGAAAAGTGACAAGAACAATATGAACAGAAGAAATGGAAGGACAAAGAAAGAAAGTAAAAATAAAAAAAAGACAACTGGACAAAGATGGGGGCCGTGCGCATTTCCGGGGCCGGGTAGCCTACCCGCTGGCGCCTCCTCCTGTTCGGTGTTGGCATACGTCCTCAGGAACTCAGCAAAGGCGCCCTGGTGGCTGAGCAGCTCCTGGTACGAGCCCGTCTCTGTGATCTCGCCGTCCACCATGACCAGGATCAGGTCGGCCTGCGGCAGGAAGCTCAAGCCGTGCGTGACCAGGATGCGCGTCTGTGACACACACACACACACAGACACACACACATCAGCACAACAAAACATTCCCATGACCCACCTAACCACAGCTACACACATTTAACACCAAAAGTGTACAATTCAGGTCCAGAAAGTAAAAATTCAGACTAAGATTTTGTTTCAACCAACCAGTTGAGTACTCTGTGGCTGTGACTCTTTATACTCAACTGGTTGGTTGAAACAAAATCTTGGTCTGGATTTGTACTCTCTGGAACTGAACTTTCCATCCCTGCTTAACACGTATCCAAGCTCTCCTGTATCCTTTGTTGTATTTATTGCTACTGGACAAAGATCCGCCCCAGGGAACAAAACTGTTCCATCTTATCTTCTTACTGTTCTACTTGAGCTGCATAGTTAATTATGTCGAAGCTGAAGTGGCCGAGAGGAACCATGTGCTCGGTGACGCCGGGGCCCCTACCCTGCCCTGCAGGAGCCCCCGGGGCCCGATGACTTCCTCGAAGATGTGCTTCCCGACGTGGGCATCCACGGCGGACAGTGGGTCGTCCAATAGATAGATGGAGCGGTCGCAGTACACGGCCCGTGCCAGGCTGACCCGCTGCTTCTGCCCCCCGGAGAGGTTCACGCCCTGAGGTGATGACAGCAGTGAGACACGGAGCTGCCCAGCCAGCCTGCTAAGCCCCTCCCACCAGCCCTGCTTTTACTAGACCGTCAGCCTGTCAATCAGCAGACACATCTACATGAAACACCATGACTGGAATGGCCCAGTTGCCTGACCTTCTCCCCGATCTCAGTGGCATCTCCAGCTGGCAGGATCTCCAGGTCAGGACCAAGAGCGCAGGCCTCCACTACCTGCTGGTACCAGTCCTCGTTCCTCTCACGCCCAAAGATGATGTTGTCCCGCAGGGACGCGTTCTGGATCCAGGCCTGCTGGGGCACGTAGGCCACGGAGCCCTGGAAGAAACGATTATCAGAGAGCGGCGGCAAAATGGACCAATGGTGTGCCGTGAACTTAGGAATAGGAGAGGGTCTAAGTAGCAAAGCAGAGGAGCTCTGGGCCAATGAAGTGTTGAGGAGACAGGAGGAGGCGGGACCCTGACACACCTTGACTGACACAGAGCCTTCCAGCCTCTGCATCTCCCCGAGCAAGGCGGACAGCAGCGAGGACTTCCCGGAGCCCACATGACCCACCACAGCGACCAGAGCCCCCTCTGGAATGCGTATGCTGATCCTGTGGAGAGGTGGAAGGTAGCAGTCAAAACAGGGGCCTCGAAGTGGAACTAGGTTTGGGGGGGGGGGTCATTCTCAAAACAAAAACAGAGCGTGGTTTATAGAAGGAGGCAATAACAGGGACACCCACGGAGTCGCTAGTTACTGTTCAGGGAGCAGGAAGTCAGACCGGCTGTGGAGCCAGGAGGCAGCATTCCTTACCCCTTCAGGGTAGGCGTGTCACCACTGGACCAGCTGAAGACGCCATTGGTTACCATGACGCTGTTGGGGGCTGGGGACACAGAGACACAGGACTATTAATCACAGTCAAGCTGGGGCACGGTCATTGTTCTGGCTGGTAATCGGTATTTTTACTGGAGTTCATGCCTCCTGCAGGCTGTCTGACTTGAAAACTGACCCAACCTGAACAGCCATTCGCACAAATAGAAACTCGAGCTGCGCTCTGAAACTGGTAGGATCAGCCTGGAAGGGCGAGGCAAGCCCTCACTGTCATTCACTGCCTCAACGCAAATGCACAGCACCCCAACGCCACCAGCCGCGAATCCGGAAGGCCGTTTGTAAGATTCATTTCCTTCAGCTTTACTTTCTATTTATTAATGCGCCTTGGGGTTGTCAAAAAGGTTTAGCTGTGTTACCCAATGACAGTAAAAGTGAATCACCACGCAGCCGCTGGTCCCGCCCACAGCCCCGCCCACAGCCCCGCCCACTCACAGCCTGTTATTCCCTTCCGGTCCACGCTGTCCTCCTCCAGCTCCTCGTGCGACAGGAACACGCGCAGACGCTTCAGTGACACACTGGCCTGCAAAACGCGGACGGGGAGCAAAGGAGATGATGGAGGATTCAGCGGAACATCTACAGCGGATATCCTTTAATGAAGATCTACCCTGAAGACGAGCGGCTTTGCGGGTCGCTGGGTCACTGGGCTGCTTGACCGGTGACAAATTAGCCCAGTTTCCTCTTACATACACACCGATTACACAGTGTTCCCAGTCTCAGATTATATACTGCGAGCTGATTGGCTGAGATTTGCCAGGAAGGGCCTCCCATGGGCGTGGCCTCACCCACCTGCACCATACTACTGATGACCATGGGTAGCATGTTGAGGGGGAAGCGCAGGATGTTGAACAGCGCCAGGGACACAAAGGCCTTCTGGGCGTCCAGCACGTTGTTCTCGTCCACCAGGACGTATACTGCGAAGGTGGAGAGCGCCACCTACAGGACGGGTAGGGCAGAACCGTTAGGTGAAAAGGATATATACAGGATCATTCGCTTCAGATATTACCCAGAATGCACATGGATACTTGAGTAGAGCTAAGCAAACATGCGATTTCACGTACAAGAGTAGCAAATAATGATAATATTTATTATGTAGACGACAACAACAACATCAGATTAGGCTGATGGCCTCGTTAACTCAGGCTGGTGTGAACCTCCACGTCGGTGTAGCTAAAGCAAACCCCCCAGGGCTCACCAGGAACGGCGCGCAGACCCAGGTGAAGGTGGAGACGGCGCTCAGGTAGGCGCTCTTCTTGAGCACGGCCAGCTCGCTCTCGCGGATCTCAGACAGCTTGTCCCGGAAGGCCAGCTCCCAGGCGTACAGCTTCAGCACCTTGATGCCGTTCAGCACCTCATTCATCAGCTTGATGCGGCTGTCCTTGCTCTTCATCTGGGCCACCTGCGGGGGGGGGCGCCGCGAACGCACAGGGACAGCATCACGACCACATGGCAGCTGTAGAGATACAGGATTCCATTGGCGCCCAGACTCAGGTGACAGGATGTCCTACCTGGTACGTCTTGGTCTTCATGGCGATGACGGCATTCACCGGCACCATCAGGATCATCACCGCTACCCCGGCCAACACAGATGGACCCAGGTTCTGTGGTAGAGATACCGGCATTAGTCACCAAAAGCTGACCCACCCCACTCCAGAGGGAGCTGAGCTTCCTCATAACACAAGCCTGTGACGCCCTGCCCCCACGCACCTGCCACAGGAAGTAGAGTGCCAGCACCACCTGCAGGGGGGCGGACCAGATCATGTTGATGTACGTGATGAGGTCCATAAAGCGCTGTGCGTCCACTGACATCAGGTTGACGATCTCGCCCACGGTAGAGGTGCGACGGGCTGCATTGGTGATCACCATGGCCTGCAACACGGAAAACGTGTGACAAAGATTCACAGAGTTGAGGTGGGACGCGAACCCACAACCAAGAAGGCCGAAGGTGTTGAGCTCTCTATACTGGCCTTAAAACTCCTGTGGGGATTTTGGTCAAGTGAGCAAAATTATGACGGCTGAGATCTTCTGCCAGGTCAACTTCTGCCCTCAATAAACGCAGACTGCAAAAACCACACACGGACCTCTGATGGAAGGTGGTTCCCTCACCTTCCGATAGATGGCGCCCACAACGGCGGTGCGGACCCTCATGCCCGTCACGAAGCACACGTGGAAGTACTTTTGCAGGATCAGGGTCTGCACACAGGTGCATGTGAACAACAGAGCAGTGTAGAAGTAGCCGTGCCAGGAGGGGATGCTGGGGTCATTCACAAAGTTGATCAGCAGCCTGGTACAGAAGAATACAGCCATCAGTTTGATCTTCTTCCAAGACAGACTTCTCAGTATCATGAATTATGGATGGGACATGAAAATACATCCAAAGCATTTCTGATTCCTGCAGGATTCCAGGACTGAACGTCACCTGACGGGTATCTTATTGCATCAGAGCCCGCAGCGTCCGAGAGCCTTACCGCAGAATCTCAGGGCCGACAAACATGAGGATGTCGTGGATGATCTTGTAGAGGGTGCTGACCAGGAAGTAGGGCCCGAAGGTCATGCAGAGGGCAAGTAGGAGGGACGGCTGGTGCTTCTTGGGGGGCGTGTTGAGGATGAGAACCTCAGACTCCTCCGGAGGTGGGTCGTCACTCTTGGGCTTGGCCGTCCGCTTCGGGGAGTACCGGGTCTTCAGCAGGGGCCTGGAAGGGGAGCAGACAGGAGGCTGTGACTCGCTGCCCCCAGCTGGAGGAAGCTAACAGAGTAACAGCAGCAGATCTGACCTAGTGTCCCTGTGGCACTCGTCGTCCCAGTGATGCATCAGCTGTGGGACCACGCGCTGGGAGCGATCCCCGGCATTCAGGGACCACAGGTCCTTCTCCTCCAGGGGTCTTCTAAAGCCCTGCACCAATAGCCTGTGGACCAAAGGCAGCAGCTGCTCAGTGATGTGACATGGTTCAGTAGGGATACCATACTAATATTCATTATGCATTTTACAGAAAAAAACCTACTTCTACGTCAATGAGAACACCAAACTGGAACCCACCCACCCCTCCCAAAAAAAAAGTCTGAAATAAGCCTCTTACCCAGTGATCCACCAGAAGGTTATCTTAGACAGGAAGGAAGCCCCATCTTCTGGGCAGGGATTCTATGATTGAAGGAAAGATGGACCAATCAGAGACCTCGCAGCCATTCCACAAGAAACCGCCCAAAAACACTAATGTATTTAAGACCTATACACTACTGATGGAGTCAAGACCACCTAAACGGAGACCAAGTCATTACCAACACCAGAGTGTATCGTGACTGAGACGAGACAAATACCAAAGGAAGGGAGTGACCGAGACTAGGCCAAAGACAAAGGCAGGGCTAGATCAAGTCAAGATCAGAAACAGATTAAATGTTTGAATCTCCATAACACAACTCTATAAAATATAGATCATAGGCACCATCTTTGGGCTAGGCAGTACGGCCTAAAATTTGCGTCACAGTATAATTTGAATCATTGGCATTTTTTCCTTAAAATTTCAATACAAATGCTTCTGTACAAATCTTTTTCAAATAAGACACACCTTACTGGTTGCATTTGAATTTTGTAGCAGGACATTTTACACCCAATCACAGTACTGTGTTAACCCTTTGAACCCCACACATTTTTCTATCCCTTTGATTTTAGGCTTATTACACTGTATCTACATGAATTAGCCACATATACTTCATGGTTTTGTTGTCTGGACATGCTGGGCTGCTCAGAAATGGCATAATTTGATGTGTAAACGCTGACAGAGTCTTGATATCATTCTTCTTATGAGGTAAAACGACTTGCGCCCATTGAAATTTCTCAAGTTTTTAATCTCATCTAAATATAAGAAATTGCATTTGTAGCGCCTGAATCTCATAATTATTGAGATTAGAATCTCGGTGATGTGTGAATGCAGGGGTTTCACTGGGGACCTTCTTATAGCTTAGTATTGTGAAGGAATACATGGTTAGTATTTTTATTTATTTATTTATTTCCCCCCACCCCAGAAGGGTAGTACGTGGATCATTGCAGAAGGGAATATGTGCTTTGTTTTCCGTCTAATGTGAATAATATTGATGTTTTATGGATTATTAGGGGATCTCTCTCGGAAAATGTTTAAAATATGGCTCGTTGCAGACAGGATTACTCTGCACACAACGTTGCAACTTTTACTACTAGATTGAGTAAGTTCTCTCAATTGCAAAGATATGCGATTCATGTCTGTGTGTTTTACCCATCCAAAAAATTGAGCCTGAGATTAAATCGGGGAGAAAAATCAACACATTTTGCAATTATGGGGTTCTGATGGTTAAGCAAACAGATGAATATTAAGCCGCTGTGATAAATATTTAGGTGTATTGATGATTGGTATTGACTGGTCTTGAAATAAAACCTAGAGTCCTCTATGTCCGAGACCAAGACTGCGTCAAAATAAAGTCGAGACAATGACGAGACCAAGACCTCAAAAAAGGTCTCGAGACCAGTCAAGTACAACACTAATATACACACAAAAAACATCCCTCCATTTTAGTCCATGCTCCTGCAGCACAAAACCAAGACAAAACCTAAAGATGTCAACGAAAGTTACTCTGTCTTTAGGTGCAATTATAGTCTGCTTTCCTTCCCATAGACATGCACTGTCACACAGCAGCTGTTAGAAAACAGCCTTCCATTAAAATAACGTGACAATGACTCACAGTCACTTCTGTAAACATGTCTGAGGTGACAGGAGGCTGAGAGGCCCATGATCTACCATGACATCATTTAGGGATCGTTCCATCTTTGGCTCAGCACTCTCGCAAACACTGATAACGTCAATATATTTCAAGGGTGGGAACCGCAGCCGATTGGTGCAGAGCGGAACGTGGGCGTGGCCTCACTTACGGGGTCCTTCACGCTTTGGGAGAAGAGGGGGGGTTGGTCTGAGAAGCAGGCCAGGATGAGCTCCACAAGCAGCAGGGCCCAGTACGTGTAGAATGTGGTGAAGCGGAAGATGTCCACGGTGTCCGGCTGCATGGAAACAGAGCGGGCAAGAGGGTGATGAGGTCATCAAAGTGCGTCAGCATCACCAACTCCACAACACACCCAGACAGACACCGCGTTAACCACAGTATCGACCCAGTCACTCTGCTGCGGTCACGCGACCTAGACGTGCACCAGCCCGTCCTACTCACCCCGTCGAGCGCCTGCAGGACTTTCGAGCGGAAGGAGACCGAGGCACAGAGCAGCGCCACCAGCCAGTAGATCAGCATCAGGCCCGAGGACTGGACGCCCCGGATACGCTCGTACTGGGTCAGCAGGGCTGCCAGGAGCTGCCACGGGGAACGGAGGTCAGGGTTCAGTGCTTGCAGGTCAGGCCGGATTGTCTTATGAGGCTCGGAAAACTTTCCACCAGTAAGAGAGGCAAACACCTTCAGAAGATGAGGTCACCAACAAGGGGCTGAAGCTAGTACTTTACATAGCAGACGGAGCTGCTTTACACCCAGTGTCAAACCCTAACCCGTTACCTCAGGCTCCTAATTGCTAATTACATTATATTTACATGTGAAAGGTGTCAGACGTGGACAGCTCTCACCATGGTGACACCCAGGATCAGTGGGCTGACCAAGTACACAGGCGCCCGGAAAATCCTCTGCTCTCTTTCCCAGAAAGAGTAGAAAACATCTGCCCAGCAGATAATCCACAGCAGGAAACCAATAACCTGGTGGTGGGGGGAGAGAACAACGATTTGCAAACAACCGGTATGAACTGGAATTAGAACATTGCAACTCAAGAGGAGCGATTTGTATTCTAGGAAAAGGGAGCGGGGGGGGGGGGGGTCTATGATACACA
>JABFEB020000044.1:3537656-3566039 GCA_019775895.2 Stomatorhinus ivindoensis
TGTGATGCGTTGGTGCCCTGTGAAGCGCTGGTGCCCTGTGATGCGTTGGTGCCCTGTGATGCGTTGGTGCCCTGTGAAGCGCTGGTGCCCTGTGATGCGTTGGTGCCCTGTGATGCGTTGGTGCCCTGTGAAGCGCTGGTGCCCTGTGATGCGTTGGTGCCCTGTGATGCGTTGGTGCCCTGTGATGCGTTGGTGCCCCATCCTGGGTTGTTCTCAGCCTTGTGCCTGTAGCCCCCGGGTTAGTGCATCCTTATGTTTAATAAACGTGTCGGACTTAACAGTGAAAAGTTCCGCCACAACACAGACATCGTTTTACCCAGTTTAACCACAATATCTCCTCTTGTAAAAGTTGTAGAGGCTGCTGAGCTGTTCCGTCCTTCACCGCCGCTTCAGTGCTTTTCTCTTCCACGATTTACCGAAAGAGCAGCATGTGACGTGCTCTGCTAACCAAATTTAATAAACACGAGGAAATTACACAGATTTAGTAAACACCGAAATTACACAGATTACTAATTGGGCGTCATTTAAATTTTATTCGTACTACTAATCTGCTTACCAATTTGTGTGCGTAAATAAATGCCTATATAGTACCAAAAAGCTGGCATCTGAACAAAGGTTTCGTCCATCAGTTAAAGCCTTTGTAATTATTGCTCAGGCGCCATATACATCGTGATATTGAGCAGTCCTAATGTGATGATATAACTGATGATGATTACTGAATCACGAAAACTTATAGCCACGGTTTAGCACTGGTCAAAACCCGTGTGGATCTCAAGGCAAGCTTCACCACCGTCACCCGTCATTTGAGACAAAGTGACATTAGCTTGCTAAGCCAGCAACCCCCAGAAGGTGGCGCCCTACGTTACCTAATGGGTTGACTGTCACTGCATGGCCAATTTACATACATCTCCCATGTAGACTTACCAGCTACAGCCATGATCTTCCTCAGCTCCTGTTTGAGAGCCATGATATCCTTGCACAGGTGGATGTCATCCATCCTGAAGGAGAAGGACACCTGGCTGAGATTAGGAAGGGGCTGATCCACTAATGCGACGCACCGTTCTTCACAGGTACATAATCGCAGCGCACCCAAACACTGTAGCGGATTTGCAAAACATGGCAGTGGTTCGGTTTTGCGCCATCTGACACAGACCAAGGTCAGCTCCGCTTTGAGGATACTGAACAGAATGCACTAGAAGCAGCAGTAACAGCCCTGAAACTGCAGCCCTGTGTGGCTTAGCAGATTAGCACGCTGTGCCTATCATCAGAAGGTTACCAGATCAAAACCCAGAGCTAGCAGAGTGATTTCATCATTTGGCCCCAGAGCAAGGCCCTTCACCCCAGTCACTCTGGCTACTGGCTAACTTGATTTTCTCCAAAAAAGTACACATTGCCTTGGTTAGAAGTGCACAGCTTTTTCTTTAATCAAAGCTGGATCAAGCGGCACTCCAGTCAGACATCAAAGAAGACCATCTCTATACAACCCAAGTGCAGACATGAGCCCGTCAGCCCCGGGCAAGACCCTCCAAAGGCAGAATCCCGCCCCCACGGGTCCTCAAAGCCTTCCCATGATCCCATCCCACACACCGGCTTCGGGAATCCCTCTCCGGCTCGGCTGCCAGAACATTCCTTCGTCTCAGGCAGCAATCCGGGCCCCGATGACTCATGCGCTCTCTGGTACGTCACAGGTCTCTGCGGAGCAAACTATTTCTTCAGCAAACTGATTCTTCAGCAAACTGATTCTTCAGCAAACTGATTCTTCAGCAAACTGTTTTATGCTCAGCCCATCCAGTTAAAAGGCTCTACCCGTCACGAGATGCTGAAATCTTCAGATTCATAAACATCAATTGGGAAGAATTTCAAATAAATCAGCTCACTTCTACCAGCAGGAAAAACTAGTAGACGTGAACATGATTGACATCCTCAGCTGGCATTTTAAAAAACAATAATTTTATTAAAAGCACATGCTCAGGTGAATTGGAGTTATAAGTGTGTGTGTGTTTGTGCGTGTTTGTGTGTTTATGAGTGTGTGTGTGTGTGTGTGTGTGTGCACTGCAATGGGTTGGTGCCCCATCCCAGGCTGTTTGCAGCCTTGTGCCCCCCCCCCCCCCCCCCCACAACCCTGAATAGGACCAGCAGGTACAGAAAATGCACAGATGGTTTTGTGTACTGCTGTACAATGTCTTCTTTGACAATGTTTCACTTAAACGTTTTTACTGCAAGTGCAACTTCACTGTGACACGTGGCAGGTGCACTTCACTGGACCGTAATCTGAACCTCCTGCAGAGACGGAGTCACTGTATTCAGACACAGGCCTACTGTGTTAAGTTTGTCATGAGCCATAATTAACACAACTGAGCAAGCAGCTTTGCCGAGAAACCCCAGGATGTTCTGCTGGATGTCAGGAGTCTGAATTCAAACTGCATCTTCAAAGCAGATACTAGAGGCTAATTATATCCAGCCAGCAGCCTGCTGCAAAAGTTGTATCAAGCACACGTCTCTAATGCCGTTTCCAAGTGTATGTGGTCCTCTGCCGTTAGCCAGATGCACACATAAGCCGCTGCCCGGTCAACCATGGAATTAATTGCTCTTCAAGGTCAAAGAGCACCGAAGAGTTCAGACGAAAAGCTCCAGCACAGAGCAATGAGGCGCCTGTAAGCTGCCAGGTATCTACTGCCAGGTACCAACAGAGCGGCTAATGACCGGACGGCTGGACTTGCATTAAGAACAAAGCGCCAGTTAATTTCCGTGTGGACCCGCCCCCCCCAGCAGTGGAGACACGTTTCACTGTCCTTCCCACAATGTTCCCAGATCTGCTGCTGTTCCATTTATCTATCGTTCCATTTTCAAAATGTGCCGATCCAGTCTGAATCACGAGAGCTTCACCCTGCAAGCAAGCGACATGAACCAGGACAGCCCTCAGACAGGTCGGCTGCTCACACACTGCTCGGGGCGGTTTTACTCACACAAAAAATGTTCTAAGAGCAGAATGAAAAACGACTGATTCAGAGAGATTACCAGTTAGATTGTGGAGAAAGTGGGGTCAAGCAACTAGAAGAGGAGGGACCAATACATCGGATTGGTTGGTCCTGCCTCCTCTAGTTGCTTGGGCTCACCTCCTCTACAATCTGATTGGTTAGCTCTCTGAACCAATCACTTTTCCTTCTGTCGTCAGAACATTTTTTTAATAACTAAAACTCCCATGAGCTCACACGCCGGGCTGTCCATCTATCCATCTATCAAACCATCCATTCCATCCATTTATATACACAATGGATTAAAATAAGTCATCTTAACCACTGCATATGAGATGTAAGAGAACCCCAGCAACAGCGTGAACAGAAACATTCAGCACACACAGGGAAAGCATCCAAACCCACGATTTATTGGGTGGCTCGTGGATCGTCTCTACATGTTTTCAACAGTACAAAAGCCTGACATCTTTCCCAAATCCTCACCATCCTCTTCATCCTCTCAGAAGAATTTCACACTCAAAAACTTGTGCACGGTTTGAGTGGTGGTATAAACCCAGAGAGTGCCACTAGCAGACATCACCGTGTCAACTCACATGAAGCGCAGCTCGGACTCACGGCGCACCAGGACCTCGCGGAGGCGCTGGACTCGCGCCATCTCCGCCTCCAGCTGCTCCGGCGACAGGGAGTTCTCCAACATGGACACCGTGTCCGACTGGGCTGGGACAGGAATAGCATGGGCCGGCGTCAGATGGGATGTGACGAAACATTTTCATGGTGGGGGAAGGGGAGTTGCATATATATTACTAAGCAGGTAATAAAAGTCGAAAAAATATTTATACTTTATATTTATGCTGTAATTAATAAGTACAGAAACACAATAAACTAGTCCAAGGTCATGCGCCTGGTTGCTGCAAACATGCCGGATGCGAATGCGATCATTTAAGCTGCCGCTGCCGTTTCTGTGAGGTACAATTTCCCCAGCCATCAATCCCCTGCTCGTAATCGCATTTGCTCCCGGCCTGCAAATTCAATTGGCTGGTGCTGAAAACGCCAGTTTCCCCATCGCTGGGTGAAATCTCATTTATGTACTCCTCAGTGGTGGGACTCAATTACCATAGGCATGAACAAACTATTAATTAGAGATGCAGCGAACTGAGTTACAGGTGCCCATTGTAGGATTAATTTTAACATCCTGAAAAGGAGCGAATACAATTGATGTGACGAATGTCTCGGTAATAGGTTACGGGTAAAAGGTTACGGGCGTTGATAATCCACAAAAATAAAACGTAGTGTTCAAAAGTTCAACAGCCCACCCAATTTACACATGTACAGCTTGCATTTTGTACATCCTATCACTTTGCCGCTAATTGCACATTGTGGATATTTATGATTATGGTTTATGTTTATTGACTCATGTCTTGTCTCATGATACGCATGAGCCGTTTTTAATTACGTCTCGCAAAATTATGTCCCCTGTTTCAGTGCTTGAGCTGAGCGGCCACGCATTTCACTGCACAACTCCGTGGGAATAACTGCGTATGCGACGAATAAAACTTTAAAGTGACTTTGATTTCTTAAGCACCATCTCCTACATTCGCAGTTCGCCCGCCAGACTGCTGTAAAGCAGCACGGCAAAATGTAAACAGCCCTGCCCACCCCTGCGCGAGTCGAGATTAACGTCACGCAGGTAGCCTATATGGGAGTGCAGTCCGTCCGCCCTTAACCATTAATGATAGGCTACCTTGATCGAACGGTGACATGTTCGTCTATACAGAGTCTCCACGTTCTGAAATGCTAGTTGCATCATCTTTTCTTAATGGAATCCCTTTTAATACTCAGTCTACAATTTCCAACCACCAGCGAGACCACGGACGGCTCAAGCAAAGCGGCGCTTTGCTGCTGCTCAAGCTAAACAAAGCAGCCGCTATGCAAATTATACTGATGTGCACAGAGATGCGGCTCCCCGTCAGGTTCAACTACAGAGCAAAACACACAAAGGTGCTCCCAGGATCAGCTGACTGGCACTATGTGGACACGCCGCAGGAACATGCAGCGCATCCGTATTGTTGCATATTTAAGCCATTTGCGCTCTGGGTGGTTCTCTCTATGCCAACCATGAACAGTAGTGGGGGGAAAACAGCCTAGCCGGTCCATCTTTGACGTTATATCTACGGTCAAAGCGGTTAGTGAACGGTTAGTGAACACTAAGCGGTACATTATTATTGTATTGCAACTCGCAGCACATGCAATCACAGTGTGACAGCATCCTGCTGACACACACAGAAACGAGAACAATATTTACAGTCCCCATTCGGACATATAAATCGGTCCATTCGTTACTCATAATCTGCAGGGTGATTTGGGATCATGCAAGCCCTGACGCTCACATTTGTCTCCCGGCCACGCAGTCGTCTGCACGGATCCGTAGCTTCTGGGCGGTCGGCTGCTCTCCGAAATAGACTTCTTAATTTCCATGACCTCCGCGGGTGTATCTTCCGTTAAATATGCCTCATGCAGAGGAGCCGGACTCGCAGTGAGATTGCCGTGCTGTTCAGGAGCGGTCGGTGTCGCGTAATGCGTCCCTACATCCGTGCAGCGTATCCTCTCTCTCCCGTGAACCGGGGCACACTGGGGCTGCCGCGCAGATGATGCCTACGGCTCCCAGTGGGGCCACGGCGCCTGCGTCGAGGGAACTGCATAGAGGAAAACGGACAGCGCTCCTACGTGCAACCACGCAAGTCGAAATTAGGGCATATGAAATAAAGCCTTTTAGATGTCTGGTGAATATGCGTCAGATTTATACTCATCCGCAACCAGGGCTGTGATCTACAGGTTCGACACTAATGCAATAATATTACAGAATAATTGGCAAGTTTACTGTCAGGTCCACTGGAGTTCTTTGTTCGCCTTATGCTATCCAAAGGATGCTGGGTCAGTGAAAGTGAAAGGCAGTTTGTAGGTGACCACTGTGGTTGCTTTGACAGCAAATTCCAGGCTGTTTTTTTATGTCATTCCACCCCTGTGCTGTGCATTTAACAAATCTGTCCATAGCAATAACTGTAAAACTTAATCATTAACCGGTATGTAGAAGAGCACCTCTGAACACACAACATGTCAAACGTTGAAGCCGATGGGCTGCTGCAGCAGAGGACTGCACTGGGTGCCCCCCCCATTCAGCTAAGAGCAAGAAACTGCAGGTACAATGGGCACAGGCTCACCAAAATTACACACTGGAAAAACTGCTCAGGTCAGTGCCCTGCAGTGACATTCTGATGGCACAGTCAGAATTTGGCGTAAACAACATGAAAGTGTGAAAGTATTCCGTCTTGTATAAACAATTCATGGTAGTGCTGCTGGTGTAATGGTGTGGGGTGTGTGTTCTGCGCACGCTTTCGACCCCTTAGTACCAAGTGTACCTGGCTTAAATGCCACAGCCTGCCTGAGTACTGTTCCTGATCCGGTGTATCTCTTTATGACCTCAGTGTACCCCGATAATAATGGATACTTCCAGCAGGACAACATGCCGTGTCGCAAAGCTCATGTCATCTCAGACTGGCTTCTTGAACGTGACAGTTCACTGCACTCAAAGGGCCTACACAGTCCCCAGATCTCAATCCAATAGAGCACCTATGGGATGTGGTGGAACGGGAGATTCTCGTCATGAAGCTGCAGCTGACAAATCTGCAGCCACTGCGTGATGCTATCAAGTCAACATGGCCAAAGTCTCTGAGGATTTTTTCCACCTTGTGAAATCTACGCCATGCAGAATTAAGGCAGTTCTGAAGGCAAAAGGGGGTCCAACCTGGTACCAGCCAGGTGTACCTAATAAAATGGCCAGTATGTGTATATTCTAGTTTTGTTATATTGATTTCGATTTATCTGCAGTGTAATAAAGCTTAGCTGTTTTCCTAGTGTGCATGTAAACTTAATCTAATATTTTATTGTCGTCCTACATAAGAGTTCCTTCCATTGTGATTGAACATGTCAACATTAAATCATTATTTTCAGCGTCAATACTTTTTCTAAAAGTAATACAATCGACTGTTGGTTGGATGCTGGGATATTTCTTTCTTTTCACTTTATTAAATGCCAATGTGACAGTCTGCACCTCCACCCACTAACTTTTTCTGTTATTGAGAACAAAATGAAATGTCTTTTCACCGCATCCCCAGTCGAGTGTACATTCTACATTCTGTGTGTCTTTGGATAAACGGGGTGCACGCAAGAAAAACAGTTTGGGCACTTTCATTTTCTTAAAGTAAGCAAGTTAAGTTAATTTTAAAAAGTCATTTGTTTTGTGGAATCTATATTGTCTTGATGAGAATCTAAAATCCAGTTTTGGGTTTTACATTGCCTGCCCCGTCATTGAAATGAAATGGAACCAATCCAGTGCATGTTAGTTGGCTGCAGGATATAAGCAGAAGTGAAATGAAACAGAAATGAAGTCTCTGTTGTCTGAGTCTCTTTATATGTTTTGGTCAAAACATTACAGGGACATCTTTGCAGCATTTGTGTTCTGTCACTATCCGTCAGTCCGAGCCTCGTGTGTGCCACGCCCCCTCGCTCCCCGTGTTCAATCCTGCTGGAGACCACCTGTTGTTCATCCGTCTGATTGTAATCATCTGTGTCCTGTTGGTTCTGCCCTGTCTTTTGTATTTAGTCCGCGTCTGAGTTAGTCTCCCTAGATCTGTCATTGTGGTGCTCTGTGGCGTTTACCCTGTTTTGTCTTCGGAATAAACCCGTGTTTCCCTGGAAACCCTGCCTACTCGTCATGCCTGTTACTCGCCGCCGACACCCAGGCACAGCTTCACGCACGAACTGTGACATGTTCCATATGTTTTTGTTTCTTTGGGGAAATTGTGTAAAATCTGTCAGGGGACCCCGGGACCCCAAACCCATCAGCTTCCGTGGAACATGCCCAGTGCAGCAACTGGCCCATCCATTTTATCATGGCGCCCATGATAAAAGTGTTAATTATTTGTGGTATGAACTTCTTTGCAAATTCAGCCCCCTTGAGGTCAATATTAGTAATGCAGGAAATATTTAAGTTATCTGTAATGGAGTTACTGTTTTTAAACACATTTATAATAAATGTATATCATACATTGTTCATTATTAGATACTATGTATATAATGCCTATATGCATAATGCATGTATGTGTGTATGTATATATTATTATTTTAGAACCACACGTATTCTCAGACATAAACACAGAAGCTGATGTTTTGTGTACTGCTGGAATAAACATCTGTCTCATTGACCAAACCAGACAGCTTGCAGCAATTGTCATTTCACCGCTTGTTCCAGAAATTCAGTGGCCAGATACTTCGACTCTGCGCAACATGGTGCGTGACGAATGTTCCCCCATTTATCACACCTATGCTGAACTGGAACACACAGATCAGAAAAGCACACCTTTCTGTTATTAATAGGAAAGGCGTAGCCCCTGCGAGTTGGTCATGATCTCAGCCACCAACAACCGACACAAGGTCCGCTCTGTTAAAAGCTAACTGGTGTATTTACCTTCTCAGTCATCACAAAAACACAACAAACAAAACCGACAGTCGATTGTTAGGTCCAAGAATCGATTTTAAAAGGTAAACATACCTTCAAGTCTTTAATTGGCTCGATGTAGTAAAAGTACCACACCTACAATAATAAAATATTTTTAATTATTGTTATTATTCTATGCTTAACATCTATACTTCGGCTGAAAACCACAACACATAGCTAAGAAATACAGGCTGATCATCTCTCATTCGACAGTTTTTACATGCTTGTAAAAATGCCTCTATTAGAAACCCGTCAATAAGTTGTTGTACATTCGCGTAATGAGCCAGAAATCCATATTCCATTGGAATAATACGTCAATAACTCACAGTTCACATAATGTGACTCTCCACTGTATGATATGGGAGGTTTGCAGAATATGAACAAAGGAATAAATGGATCTAAAATAAGGATATTTAGGCCTAATTGTTATGCTTTGATCGTCTGATTCCACCCATTATATATCTACTAAAACAGTACAATTGTACAATATACTACAATTATGGGAAAATGGTATCTGAGCTATTAGTTGTACCCAGACATGGTTTAGTGAACTGTAACATAATGGGTGCTGTAGCATTATATTCAAGTATAAGGGATTTAGATTAATGGAAATTGCTTGTCCGGTTGGATGAGCAAACTTTTCAAGTAATGAGGCAAGATTTTTGTATGGGACCTGGGCATGTGGGGAGACGAAACAGCTCCACCCCCAAGGACACACCTGAACATTTGAGCACACTGGCATGCTGGATGGACTAGTAAGTATTGATGGAGGCTAACGCAGTGCGTACAGGAGCGGTTGAAGGCATGGATTGCAGGGGCTGAGTCCAGGAACCCCATAGTGTTACTTGTCCTGTTTGTAGTCCAGGGTCGGGGGCTCCTTCCTGAGGCTGAATATCCAAGCCAGAGCCAACATAATGGGGCAAGAGGAAGGCACAGCAGCCCATGAAGGGGGTATGCAGGTATAAGGGTATGAGAACAAAGTTCAGGAACTGGCAGGAGGAGAAATGCTTAGGGCTACAGTTCGGGTCTATCAGGCTCAGTGCCCATCTGGCCCTGTCACACTTGTCTTGGCCCCATTTGGCCAGCAGGTGTCGCTGGCCATCCTGTTCCCTCTATCTTGTAGCCCCAAGTCCCTGATGTGTTTCTTTGCACCCAATGCTGCTGTGTAGCTCTATGGGTTGAGTGAGTGGTGTGAAAGCTGTCACTCCCCCAGTCATAGGTTTGAGGCTTGTCTCACCCGTTTTAATTTTATCAGTGGCGTTTTGTATTGTTTATTTTTGTTTTTGCTTTTTATCCTTGTTTTTGATTTTCCCTGCACCATCTCCTGCCGTAACAGGGTCAGGAGCATTATATTTTATAAACATACAGCCAGGACACATGGATACTTATATTATAAAGCTGCAGCATATTCTAAGATGTTTTACCTGTGCAAAGGCCCAGTACATTAGTCCAGTCTAAACTTATAACAATAAATACATCGCATTTTTGACTGCAGTGTTAGTCTACAGTTTATATTTGCATGTTAATGTTCCGTTTTAAAGTTCCTTAAAAATTAATAAGCAAACATAATCTGAAATAAATTAATTTGCCACGTTTTCAAAGTAGGCTAATCTGCCATGATTAAGAGGTCACCTTGACATGCACTTGTAAACCTACCCTGAAACTGGCACAAGAATTTCACTGTGTTCCCTCGAACGTATGTGACAATAAAACCCAAAACTTGACTTCAGTAGTAGCTGCTGTTAACTATAGGTATTTGCAGGAAAATGTAGGTTTGCTTCTAATTGTGGAAATTTGGTTTTAAGGATAATGGATGATTATTGTCATTCCAAAACATGTTGTGCATGAAAGAAATGAAATGAGGTACTCAGGTACAGTGTAGCAGCAATAATACAATAGAAATCAAATCCAGAACAATAATTCAATGATTAAACTTAAGGTAAAAGAATAAATGAAGGTAAAAAATAAAAATAAAATAGAAGCATTGGGATAAATAATGACAAGTAATTTCACTAACTAATAATTTTGTGTACATCAATTTAAAAATGAAAGGCACGTGAATATCTTACTGCATATGATGAAATTCATTCATTCATTCATTCATTCATAATCCATCCAGAACATCTGATCTCCTCACAGGATGTCAATTGACTGTTCACTAAAGAGAACCAGGACAAGACAGGAAAAGGCATTTACTTTTGATGCAGTCATGTCGAAATTTTCAGAACAGTAATTAAGCATACAGCCGGTAAGATGTAACTATGTTTGAAGTTACATCTCATACCGTCTGCGTCGATTACTGGGCGCACGAGGGTATGTAAAATGGATGGACGGATATATGAAATTAAGTGTTACTGATTTGTAGCATTTAACTCTCGCTCTCCAACTGCTGTCTACCTATATATTATAACAGCAGAGGCTGAAGTCGAGCAAAAACAACGGGGTGCCGGAGTGGACGGGATCGTGACGTCACATGACGTAGCCGCTGCCAGCGTGGAACACGAGGGGAGGGGGTATCCCGGAAGTGCGGCGGCCACAGGGACCTGGAGGGTCAGGAGCTGTCGGAGACGCTGCCCGGTTTGGCTGTCTAGCAGGCGGCGTGAGCATCCTCAGCGTTCGCTTCCCGGCCTGGACCGGACTGTCGAAGTCATGGAGGCGCCGGTAGAGCAGGTAGCCTCGTGCTGGTACTGCGGTGATTCGGCACGCCGCTAATGTGCTAGCTAGCAAGAGCCGAAGTGCATAAATAAACCCGCTTCCAGAAAATGTCGTGTCAGCTCGCTGTAGTGTTATGTTACCCTTCTTCTGGTACGCGACAGGGAAAAGGCGACACGACAGTGGAACTAAATTGCGAGTTTAGATGTGTCAAACCCGGATCTTGGACGGGAGCTCGGTACTTCCTAGCCGCTCTCTTTTACGTGTTGAATCATTGACCTGTGCGCGTTTTCCTGGTGTCGCTTGATGGACGGGCGCTTGCACAGGTAAAGCTGTCCCGTCGATTTTGCGCCAGCCAGGCTACAAACATCGTGCTCTTGCGAACAGACGGACAGATGGGAAAGAGGACCTTCAGAGAATCTCATTCAGGGCATTTTTTTTCAGCGTAGTTGTTTTCATTAGTCATGGTTGCTCCCTTCAGGAGAGGATGTAATCCCGAAGGGATGGGGGAGGTAGCTGGTGCTGTAGGTGCTTGTATGTCTTTCAGGATAGGTGATAAGGCTTTGTAGAACTGGGAATACGCAGTCTCTTAAGTATGACGGTTTTAGAGTTAAATTTAAAGTTACAGTTTTTAAAAATAATTGCCAAAACTTTTTTTAAAGCACATTTTAAATGGGAGTCTGATGATAAAATATTTAATGGCTTGAATAATAAAGCTACCAGTTTCAGACTGGTAGCCATGCATCATTTACATTTATTTACCAGATGGTTTTGTCCAAAGCAATGCACACGCGAATATTAGAGATTAGAATCAGACAGTGTAATCTGAGCAGCGGGCATTAAGGGGCTTGCTCGAGAGCTCAGTGGTGACGTCACTATATGTACAGCACATGCTGTCTCTTTTGAGGATTTCACAGATACATGCAGATGGTGAAAGCAGTGACCATAGTCAGGGGGATGGCTGATGCTGCTGGATGTGCAGATCTGCGCATGGCTGCAGAATAAACGGTGCTTGGGATCTGTGTGAATCACACAACCACACTTTGATGCATTCTCCTGGCAGAATAGTATTACAAGTTGCCAAATAGTACTAAGAAATAGGCAATATAGAGCTGTAACTCATTTTCGCTTAAGTATCCTTGATTGGCACTTTGTTGAAACTCGGGTTATCTGGTTAATTCCAGCTATTACTGGAATTCACAGTGATCTGTCGTGATTAGATTTATAACTGCAAGCTTAGCAAGTTTGCAAAGGAGCGGAATTTGTTGTTTCTTTGCGAAGCAGTGAGATGTTATGTCTCACTGTCCCCCATAAACGTGATAAATGGTATCTTCCTCTTATTCCTGTTAACGAGCCATCAGACCGCCGTCTTGGCTCCGTGTCGATGGAGGCTGATGCAGTCCCACTCTCTCCTCGTCAGGCGGTGGACCCCATGCTGGCTGAAATGGGCGAGAACCTGAACAAGGCCATACAGATTCTGGAGGATGGCCAGAGGTTTGTTGGATTGCGTTTCCTTGCTCCCTGAACCTCTGGCCTCGGGGGTTGGTTATGTTCCTCTGAAGTGGCTGGGCTGGGCTGGGGGGGGGGTGACATCAATACGATTTTGGCGACCGCGAGGCGGAGCCCGTGCACAGGCCTCTTCGGGAGGCCCCACGTGACTTGCTGCGGGAGGTTCCACATGTTCCTCTCCTCGTTTCTCTAGAGAGATGGCAGACGACAGAGAGAAGAGAAAGTACAGCCGGAAGGACATTCCGGGGCCCCTGCAAGGAGGGTAGGGGGCAGTCGAGCGCTTATGGAGACTCACTGTGGTTTAACTGCAGTTTTGGCTTTTGGGGTATCAGCATTTAGCCAATCTGCAGTGTGAAGCCTAGCGGCAGGGTAAACTCCAGGTGACATGGTCCTAACCAAAATATCCACTGTGCTGTGTGGTGTGGCCTGGCTCCTTATAACAGCAGCTGGCATGGTGTGTGTGTTTATGCTGCCCCCAGTGGCCAGGACGTGGCGAGCATCCTGCAGCTGGTCCAGAACCTCATGCATGGGGATGAGGAGGATGGCAGATGGGAGCACCGGTAAGAGCCCCCCCCCCCCCTGATCTGTCGTGATGAAGGCTGGAATATTATAGAAGTCTGCTAGCATCAGCAATGGCCACCAGTATCTCATGGGCCCAGCATACCAATTACTGGATTTGCTGTGAGTTAGAGTGATGGCGGTCTTCATGGATGCCATGGTTTATGGTGATGGTGCTCACCGGGGTTGTTGTGGGTTATGGTGATGGTGGTCAGCAAGGTTGCTGTGGAGTATGGTGACGGAGGTCGCCAGGGTTGCTGTGGGTTACGTTGTAGCGGCCTCCAACGTTGTCATGTGTTACGGTGTGGCGGTCTTTAGGGTTGCTGTAAGTCAAGGAAGGTGATACCCCTGAATCTTTCCAGCAGGATGCAGAATGTGGGTGAGCAGGGTCACATGGCCCTGTTGGGCCACAGCCTGGCCGCCTACATCTCCGTGCTGGACAGAGAGCGGTTGCGCAAGCTGACCACCCGCATCCTGTCAGACGCCACACTCTGGCTATGCCGGCTCTTCAGGTACGACCACTCCCCGTCCCTCCCCTCTCGGGTGTTCCTTGAGAGTGCCTGTTTGTCTTCCCTGATATCAGGGTAAAGTACAGTGATGTTTCAGTTGTGCTGTCTAGCTGATTTTGTTGCTACTCTGGCAGATATGAGAACGGATCGGCGTATTACCACGAGGACGACCGTGAGGGTCTCCTGAAGGTCTGCCGGCTCGTCATTTACTCGCGCTATGATGACTTCGCCACTGAGGGTTTCACCGTGCTCGGCTCCCAACAACCTGTCGTGTACCAGAGCGCCGCCTGCAGGACAGGGCTGGGACAGTACCTCTGCAGCCAGGTGTGATGATCATACAAAGAGGCTAGATTTGGGAATTTAAAAGCCCTAACATAACACAATCTTGTGATTGTGGTCTATTGTTTCATTGTGTTCTTCAGTCGAAAATGTCCAGATGTTGTCTGTTTGTGAGCTTGGTTGGGGTGCAGCTTGTCATGTCTGACAAAGTATCTGTTTCCACAGTTGGGTTTACCCCTCTCCTGCCTGTGCACCGTGCCCTGTAACACCATGTTTGGATCTCAGCACCAAATGGTAAATATGGCTGTTCTCCAAAGGCCTTGAGTCCTATCTTTGGACAGAACCTTAATCTGGACCGGATTTGTTGGACATGCTGTTTGTTTTGCTTCTACAGGATGTTGCCTTGCTGGACAGGTTGGTCAAGGATGATATGAACTCTGGAAAACTCCCCTTAGTGCTGATAGCCAACGCCGGTTAGTATGGAAGCTCCACATAGATCCTTGGTTAGCTTTTCATAGGATGATTTGAGGTTTTCCTTTGAAAAGATCATCGTGTTCTGCATGCGGTTGAGTACACATTCTCACCTTGGTAGGGTCACCCGGCGCGGGGCACACAGACAAGCTGAGCCGCCTGAAGGAGCTGTGCATTCAGTACGGCATCTGGCTTCACGTGGAGGGGTACGTACTTGCTGTCGGCCACTTGCTTTCCCAATTCAAGTCTCAAGTCAGATCCCTGCTAGGTCCACCCTGATGTTGCATCTCCTTCTACACCTCCAGAGTCAACCTGGCGACCCTCACACTCGGCTGTGTCACGTCTTCAGTGATGGTATGTCTGCCTGGAGCTCGGGCTTCTGGGGATTCCGCCCCTCGGATCATTCCCTGGAATTCCGCCCCTCGGAATATTCTCTGGTATTCCATGCTGTTTATGTGTACCTGGACATCATCCCTTCCTTTCTAGGCAGCCACTAAAGCTGACAGCATGACCCTAACCCTGGGACCATGGTTGGGCCTCCCCGCGGTTCCGGCCGTCACACTCTACAGGCACGAAGATCCTGCCCTGGTCAGTCAGGGCCATTTCAGGCAGCACTGTGCACTATTATGATGACTGTCACCTTCCATAACACCACTGGTGATATCATCCTCGCTGGTCGCCCCACAGTCTCTAGCAGTGGGCCTGACCTCCAGCCAGCCGGTGGAAAAGCTCCGAGCTCTCCCGCTCTGGCTGTCCCTGCAGTACCTGGGGCATGATGGGATAGTGGAGCGGATCAGACATGCCTCACAGCTGGTAAGCAGTAGCCTCGAGACTTGCCACCACCAAGCACCTGACAGTGAGAGTGGGGGAAAAAAAAATCATTTTCTGTTCCTGTAGAGCCAGCAGCTCCTGGACCATTTGAAGAAGCAGGCTTCCATCAAGACAACGGTAAGCGGCTACTGTTTTTTTTTTTTTTTTTTTAAAGTGCAGCTTTGCGAGTTAGCCTGATCCTCTGCTAGCTCCTGTCAGATCTCGGGTGTCATATTTAAGCAGCTAATCCCCTGGCTGCATTTAGTACGGCCACACCTCCTGCTTGAGGCCTGACTGTGAAATGCTGCTGCTGTTGATCCGTGACAGCGCACACCTTCTCCGCGTCCGTCCCACACGGCCGACACTCCAGCATCCCTGTGTTCGTGTCGTGAGTTCATTTTTTTCCGAGCGGGCCCGTTTGAGCTGCTGCCCTATCTAAAGATGACCTCACAGATTCGGGTAAAGCCAGTGAAGGGCCACGTGGCGGAGAGGGCAGCGCGTACGACCTCGTCCCTGACAGCCCTGGTGAGCTTAGCTGCGCTTGATTTCAGGGCGTGACAACTCGCTTCCGGGTCCCTCCCATCTCCGGGGGCTCTCTGCAAGACGTCCTGGGTTCCCTCGTACTGTCTATTGTAGGTGGGCCCCGCCCTGTGCCTGCTCCTGCCCCCCGCATCCTCGCCGTCATGCTTACTCACGCTCCTGGGGCAAGCAGTCTCAGATGCTGCTCGAACCCGGGCTCAAGCAGCCGCAGCAGTTAAGACTCATTGTGCTGAATATGCAAATATCATTTGTGCCTTTCGGATTCTGTTTATTTATTTTTTAAAATGTTGTAGCAAAACCAGCTGTATCACTTGAAAGTGGCCGGTGAACATTCCTAAGGTAATACTGGTTTAAGCTGAGATAGACATTGATGTCTTAAGAGCATTATTCAGTGATTAGCAACTTGAAAATCAACATGGCAGGTAAGCTGATTTTCCAGAATACTCTGTGCTCCATAGTGAGATATGGATTTGAAGGGCAGGGGCGGTGTAATGGTGAAAACCAAACGGCACATGCGTGAATCCGTAGAGGGCGTTCCCGTGCAGCCGCACCCTCTCCTTGTCTCCTGCGTGTGGGACAGGCGGGGGTCAGACGGGGGTTTGCTCTGCATGAACGCACCATGCATTTGGTGGTCTCATGTCACCAGAGGACTGTCACACGGTGACTTCTCGGCTCGAGCTAAAACGCCGGGAAGCCTGTTTATCAGACATCCGCACTTGTTAGGTTTATTTCTTTATTTTGTTTTTTTTTCTGTGGGGGGTGGGGGGGGGATTAAATTTCTACATTGTTTTTGAGGAACACAATCATATGGAACGTGTTTTTCGAAAATTTACAAGTCAGAGGCACAAAAATTGGCGTAATCCGCTCAGTAATTTGGCCCATGGATGTCACTGTGAAGACAGTATTTTGTGAGATGTGGGTATGACATCATACATCTGGGCTGAGAGAGGGAGCGTCAGCAGCTGAAGACTGGCATCAGTCAATGCAAACCAAGCTGTTCATATCATAAACTGTTAATGGCATCATCATGCACCCAAAACACCACCTCTGCTGCTTGGGTATGATCTTCCACAGGTGCCTTCATTTTGCATGGATGACAGTAGGGCTGTGCGATACCACACCGTGGCATACTCTCGATTACATGGCGTACGCGCAGCAATGAGCAGGGCTTTGCTTGGCAGGTGAAACATTTGTGCGGACTCCAGTTTTTTTGCTACTGATGTTTGTTTACACCAAAGAGTCGGTAAGCAGATCAGATGTACGCCTAAAATGTTATCCTTATGGTTAATAAACGTGTGGGACTTTAAACTGCCGAAAGTACCGCCACACAGCCAACCTCTTTTTACTTTTAACCACAATATCTTCTCCTTTAAAAGATGTACGTGGCTTCTGATCGGTTCCTTTCTTCATCGCCACATCAGCTGCTTATCGCTTCCGTGATTTCCGAAAACCGTAACGCGCGACGTGCTCCGCTAACCAAATTTAAGAAGCATAAGGATGCACATTCATACAGATGACCAACTTTTGGGCGTCACGGTACATCTCTCATTAATATTTTAGGTATACTGCTAATCCGCTTACCCAATTGTGGGTGTAAGTTAACGTCTGTATAGTAGGTAGAAGCTGGCTTCTGGACAAACGGTTGCCCATCATCTAAAGCCCCGCTGATTATCATGCGTGCGGCATATTATCTCGAGCACATCGCAATATGATATCGTTCAGCCCTAAATGCAAGTTGTGCTTGACTTTTGCTGCTGTCCGAACATGCTGTGGGATGGGGGCGGTTGGGTCTTTCCCCGAGACCCTGAGCCTGTCTCTCTTGCTGCTCGGTCTGTCAGGTGGAGGATGAGCTGAATTCACCGGTGGTCGTGTTCAGGTTCTCCCAGGACAGCAGCACAGGTGCGTCTGCAGCGTATCTTTTTCTTATCCTTTGAATAAGGAGCTGAGGTTCAGTCGGGTTGCATAGCCGAGGTATGACTTGTGTCCCAACCTTCCCAGCATCCAGTGTGGGTTCTGCAGAGGGCTGCCTCGGCTGGGAGAGGGAGGTGCAGGACTCCCTCAACAGATGGGTAAGGCACCTGGACGACAGAGGGTGCTTCTGCTGAATCCTGAACGCTCAGAATTAGCACGTGGGTTTTTTTTTTACTGGAGGACTGCATTTGCACACGTGACTGCCATGTCCCGCCCTGACAGCTGGGCGAGCAGTTGGTGCAGCTGGTGCCTGCCAGCGGTGTGGACGTCGTGGATCTGGAGGACGAGGGCACCTGTGTGAGATTTAACCCACTGATGACTGCCGCAGGTATGAGCCCGAACCTTCTCTGAATACCTCCGAGTCCTCCCCCACCATAACTGTGTCTCGAGGCCCTGCCCTATTGACTTGGGGGGCGGGGGGCGTGGCCTGTGTGGGTGTGGCCTGTGTGGGTGTGGCCTGTGTGGGTGTGGCCTGAACAGATATGCTGTGTCCTCCTCAGTGCTGGGCACGCAGGAGGCCGATGTGGAGGCCCTGGTGGCCAGGTTGACAGAGGTAGTGCCCCTGCTGAGCGCAACACTGCGCCTCCGACAGGAGTTCAGGGAGGAGGTGTACCGGCACGCCACCCTTGCCTACGTGGAAGACCTGGGCTGGCCGGGCCTGGGGGCCATCAGGTCAGAGGTCGGGGTCCAGACCTCTGAAGGGGGCGGGGCGAGGACCCGGTTTCTATGAAAGCAAGGTAACGACTGCCCTTCACAGATACCTGCCCAGGAGCGAGGAGCCAGATGCGGGCAGGAGGCAGCTGGAAGTGGAGAAGGTCAACAGTGACCTGCTGAGAAAACTCAAGGAGCTTGATGCGGACCTCAGTTTCTCCACAGGTGTGTCCACGAGGTCTCCTCGGGGAGTAATTAAGAGTTTTAAGCAAGGTTCCTCCTGAAGTGTCTGTTGGTAACAGAACTTAAATAACCAGGAGATGACACCCTTTCCTGACAGGCCCGGAGTTCGGCCCAGAGAAGAACTGCGTTTTTGTCGGCATGGCAACAGAAGACCTGGACGTGGCGGAACTGGTGAAGACGATTGCATCACTGGGGAAGGACATCGAGGAGAGCGGCAAGGTGAGGCCACCGTGCTGAGGCCTAGAGCACGAGGCTGGTATGATCTCACATCAGGCGTGTAATGGCTGTTTAATAAGGCCTTAAGCTAAACCCCTGGCATGGCCCCGCCCCCCCAGTTACTGGAGAATATGACGGAAGTGGTGCGCAGGGGCATTCAGGAGGCGGAGCAGCAGCTGCAGAAAGCCAGTGAGCAGAAACTGATGGAGGAGGTTTGTGTGGGCTCTTGGATTCCGGACCACCTATCCATCGGCATCTGCCTTCGCCGTCCTGACACATCTCTCTCTCACCACCAGGGGGTGCTGCGGCAGATCCCGCTGGTGGGCTCCATGCTCAACTGGTTGTCCCCATCCCAGAGTTCTGTAAAAGGCAGGACATTCAACCTGGCTTTAGGTATGGACACTCCTCCTGAAACACGACAATCCCAGAATTCCCATCTTTGGACTCCAGCAGAGCCCTGAAACTGTCTGTGTTGGTCACCTCAAGGTTCCTTGGACACCACAGAACCCACGTACTCCAGCAGGACCCAGACGGGAGGAGAAACGCCCCCCGCCACCCCCACATCCACCATCTCCAAGCAGTTGCCAGGTAACGGGCCTCTCTGTGACATCGGGGCCAGCGGTGTACCTTTTTGTATGTGCCGTTATGGACTGTGATCCACGGCCTGGGTGGCCTCCTGTACTGTCAAGCCGAAAAGTAAATCGGCTCGATAAACACAAAGATGTCCTACTCTGAAGCTCCCGATCCATGTTTATGATGCTGGTTTCCTCAGGAGGAGAACTTGCACTATAGTGAAAGAGAGGATTAAGAGGATCAGCCCAGGGCCATCAATGTCAGTGACGCCTTCCGCCCCCTGGCCCCTGTTTTATCACAGGGCATAAGCTGTTTCGCCGGGGACACAGCAGCTTTGACGCCCCCGACAGCACCAGCCTCCTGAGTCCCAATGAGACGTCCCAGAGCTGGGGGCCCCAGGACGGCTTTACCGGGTCCGGCCTGCAGCCAGAGCCTGTCCTCACAGAGGCCGACGCCCAGGCACCACAGGCGGGATTCCATGTCAGATAGGATGACCGACTGTGGAGCATGGTGTAGGACCGTCACCCAGGAAGCTGCAGAGAGACCCTGGGGGGGTGGGGGTGGGGGGAGACGGCTAACATGCGAGCGCATAGCAACGAGGATGGAATTAACGTCTGTGTCTTTTATTTTATCCCTCCTAACCTTGACTTAATCACTTTGTAATCGAGAATGTGCACAGAAGTAAAATGTGATTGAATGAGTAGTGGAAAAGCAGATAATTTTGTGACAGGTGCTGGAGAGGGGTATAGTTTTTATGTCATTTCCCATTTGTCATTTACAAGCTGTCATCAGAATTGTTTTACCTGTCCAGTTACACCCGCTTCAGCCCTTTTAACATGTGCGCTCCCTGAGTTCAGTTGAAGGAATCATTGGCTCCTAGATATTTATCTCTGAAGAAATAATCTCGTCTCTTAGACCAGTGATTCCCAACCAAGTCCTTGATGTTCCTGATTGGCTAAGAGCTGAGAAGGAGCAAAAACGTGGACTGCCCGGGGTTCCTCGAGGACTGGGTTGGGAAAGACTGTCTTAGACAACACTAAAGACACTGGCTGTGTAGTTGTCTTAGACCAATTTCCGTTTTTATAATTTATTTAGGTAAAGAGACTGACTGGGGAATGAAGTTTATTTTTATCTGGGAACATTGAATTTGCTGCACTTTTCAACTGCTTTTTATTTAACTGAATATTGATTTAATAATGTTTTTAGATTAATTGTTCTTTCTGATTTTTATTTAATATGATCTGGAGCTGATCGTTTTTTCTTCTAATCAAAATAAATAGTTTGTTTACACTTTCTGCTTATTTAGAATAATTTGGAGCCATTTTTCAGTTTTTAAACAGAGTAGCTTTTCTTGTTGGCCCTATAGTCACATGTCTCATCAATTGGCTGTCTTGTGTGAAGCTTCATCGGGATTGGTTTGGCAGTGTCGCCGTAGCCCCTCCTACTTTGCGTCCCCTGGCCAGTCGTGTTTCAGATGCTTGAAGTGGGCAGTATAGTAACAGGATTTTCCTAATTTTGCTTTTGATTGATTAAATTTCTTTCTGTTTGTGCCAAAACTGTAATAATGGACCATACTGTCCTTTGTGTGGGCCTACTGTAGTACCTGTTAGGATTATAAATGTTCCTTTTCTTGGTAATATCACTGTCAGAGATATCCCCCCCCATCCAGGATTTAGTTCATCTGACCAACATAAAGAGATGCAGTCTTGTCTTTCTGTGTTAACCTGAGATGAGAATGTTCTGATACAGCGTCCTTCATCTTTTCTATTCAGCACAGAGTTATGTTTCTCCTGCTCTAATGTAAAGCGTCATGTAGCCCAGATTCGGTTCTCTGCGACGGACTGACACACAAAAGCTGAGGTGGTTTGAATCCCTTGGGTTTCTCCAGTTTCTTCCTGCTGTCTGTGTCTCTCCCGGCGAAGTCTCATGCTCGCCTTGTAGCCTTGACACCTGTTTCTCTTACTGTTGATTCACTGTTCCTCACTTTGGTATCATGGCTCAAAGAAAATGTCGGCTTGCAACACCACAGCAGCTGCTGACGACATGCTTCAAGTCCAGACATAATTCATGTATTTAAGTGCAATTTTAAAAGAACCTTCTCAGTGCCCACAGATATTTGTCTTCCTTTTCACGAATCCTGTTAGTTTTTGGTGCAATAATTCATTTTAATCAGTAGCTGGGAGTGAAATGTCTAATATATTATGAAACTGCTAAAGATTTAAGATGATTATTTTCCCATTTATTTTACAGTTTGAATATACTTTGGTGTTACATCCTTAGGCTGACATGGGATAGGCTGTTTTTTATGTCTTCACTAAGATGTAAGACTCCATGCCCTTTCCCCAGTGTTCTTGGGAATAGAGTGGAATCGGTCACTCTTGTTGCCTTTATTAAACCACAGTTTGATGTATTCACTCTGTGCCTGTTTGTCAAGTGCCTTTGTGTATTGAGTGGGTGTAATATATACCAGCTTGGGAATCTGGTACAGCTGAATAATAGGAAATACCTATTTTAAAGGGTTTTCTTTTGTATGGTTTTGCTATAAATATTTAGCTACACTGACCTTAACTTTAATTGCTTTATAAATAATTTGGCCTTAAGTCATTCTTATTACTGAAATTATATTTAAGTATTGTACTTTAGTACTTTAACACCACTGCCTTACATAATGGTTTGTTAATAGACTCAATATTTACCATTAATTCTCTTACTGCAGAAATATAATAGAATGGTACACAATGACATACCATTACTGCTTTATATTATTATTTTTAACATCGAGGTTAAATGTTTGCATCCATCCAGTCTCAAAGACCATTAAGCATCAAAGGTCCTTGACTATTTCAAGTGATAAAATATGGGTTGGTGGATGCTGCGCCATCATCTAACATTATTTCTGCCACGTCACATTTCCTGTTATTAAAAGGACAAAAAACAAACGCCTGCCAAATGTCTATCGGAACAATTATGCACTGTTACTTTATATGCAACATTGACTCAACGTGTTTACCGCGTATTACGTCAAACGTTGAACGGAGAGTTATATCTGGGCCAATCAGAGAGAAACAAACGAGAACCTGTCTCCTGTGGCCAATCAAAGAAAAATATACTCTGGTGTACGGGGCGTGGGACAATCAGAGCGGAAGTTACTAAGACAGATCGTATGTGGTCCAATCAGAATGAATTTATCATTTAGTAACGAATGGCTGTCTAGACAAAAACTACAATCCACAAGACAACAACAAGTCCCAGAATGCAATGCGGAGGCCGTTTCCTGTGGTCGGGAGAGAGCCGTCGGCGCACACGAGGACTCGCGTTGAGCGCTGAGTCGGACCTCTTTCCGCTGAGTCGCCCTGCGAAGCCGGCTCGGTTTTATCTGGAAGACGGGAGGGCGCTTTTCGCGTGTGGGAACCGGCAGGGAGCTGCTTTTAAACACTTTTAAAAGGAGGCGACCCAGATAAAAAAGGCGCACCGGGCCGGGTGGTTATAAAACTGTGGAAGTGCGCAGTGAAATAGCGAGCCAGTGATGGAACCCATAGACAGTGCCCCCGACTCCTGGGAGCAAGAGGACGACAGCGAGGCCCCAGTCGACGTGCCGCTTCGAACCGCTCTCGGCGCCCTCAACGTCCACGCCGCCGAGTTCGTGCCGGGTGCTCGCCAGATGGTCCCCACCGAAGAGCCTGGCCGCCGCGGTGAGTTGGCCGCCGCTTTTTATTTTCCCTCTCCCAGCGTGTTAGCTTCAGCGGTCCGGCTGTAAGTCCGATAAAAACCACCATAGGCATCGGGACTGGGCTGCAGTGTTTAATCAGGCCGGTACCGGGGCCGGCCGGCCCGCTAGCTGCCGTCCGCCCTCCGCCTCCTCCCTGGGAGCCGGCCCGGTCATGAAGCGCCATGCTCATATCAGAGCAGCGGAAGCCGCCCTTATCGCCACCCGGCTGCTATCCCAACGTGTAATGGTGTCCCTCCCCGCCTTTTTGGACCGGCACACCGGCCCGATCTCCGTGTCATACGTCCCCCTTCTGTCTGCATGGTTCGGTTAACCACCTGGCCCGGCGATCCGGGACTGTCAGGGATCTGTGAAGTCTCACAATTTACGTTGCAAATAGATGCATGCAATTTAGTTTGAAGGAAGAAAAATGCTGGAGTACGAGCTTGCTTAAATAGCCCATAAATGCGGAATCTCTCCACCCCTCACAGTAGTGTCCGCGGACCCCCCTCCCCCGTTTTGTTTTTCTGCTTATTGCCCTGTACCAGAGTGATACTTATTCAACATGTATAGTTACACTTCATCAGCCCCCCTTAAAGGCAGCACAGGCTGACTTTTGCGCGGTCTCATGCTGCTTCAGCGCTCTCCACCTTTTGCCCCCGGGGCTGAGCTACCCATGTCCTTCATTAAGCTGACAGGACTTCATTTACATCGCATTTACATTTATTTAGCAAAGGGATGTGCAAGCGCGTGGCCGCCTATTAAAACTTGGGCTTCAGATGAAGGTTTGACTAGCCAGTAATAAACAAACTGCATCAACAGTGTGATTTTCTGAACTGTCGCTATAGTTTAGTGGCGTTACTATTAGTACCGATTGTGTGTCTTACAAGACATCAGGTTTTTGCAACTCATTTTTTTCTCCTGCCTAATAACATATCCTTTAAATCTTAAAGCTGCTTTTGAGGAAAACAAAAGATAGAGGCATGTTCCTGCTATCAAAATCAAATATGCTCAGGACGTTAAAGGGTTCTGGGATATGTAAACAAAGCCTGCTTCTTAGTATCCAGCAGTTTGCCATCTGTGGCTGTTTCCATTCATTTGTTTGATCTGGCTTTGGTAACGTGCTCGCCTCCAATGATCCGTGCAGTTGGCATTTCGCTGGAGTTAAAAACGATGGACAGAATCGAGAGATGTCACCCTCGTCGTGCTTTGTGACTGATCACTTTGGGCCGTGTTCTTGCGACATGAGGGTCACGTGTGTTGTAAGGTGGGTCCTAACCTTACTGCCGTGATCTTCTCTATTAGTGTTCCTCTGTCGGCCTATCTCGGGCCTCTTCTTTGTTGGCTTTCCATCCTGATAGCTGAAGCTACCTCATTGTTCTAAACCAGTCAAAGCAGAGAGACTGACTCCAGTGAGTAGACTTCCCACTTATGGGATTATTGGTTAAAACCCAGCTCTTTGGTGTTTATTCCTGGCGGCCTGGATGCTGTGGCTGTGACGGTATTTACAGTGTGACAAACCACAAATTAAGGTTTTAAGTTGGAGATGGGAGACGTGTCAACAGATCATTTAGGCTCGCTTTTTAATATGAAGTCTTTGAATAATTCCAGCATGTCGTTTAACGAGTTTTGCTCTAATTATAACATGGCTGTAAGGTCATTCGGCTTGTGTGACCGAGCGGAAGCTTTCTGAAGCTGTGATCCCGAGCTGTACAAGCTCTTCTGCTTAACGACTGACTTCTGTCCCTCCGAATAGGGGCCACCCCTTACCTGTACTACAAGCATAAGAATAGAGGAAATCAGCTCTAATACATTACTGAGGTTTGCAAACTGTAAATAGAGGCAATTGTTTTCATTTATTCTGAATAAAGAAAAGCTATAAAGGAAACTCTGTCTTGACAACTTTGTTTAAATCTGCATTACTCATATTACAGAACATAAAAATATGATCAGCATAAATGATAAAAATGATGTATCAAAAAAAATTGAGACTGAGTGAAGTGACATGAGATACTTGACGCAAAGACACCGCGCTGCTGTTCCCATGACCAAAGTTCTTGTACAGCGTATAATACCGACGGATGAAGAGGTGGTCGTTAAACAGGTAGGTCGATAAGTGAGGAGCGCCTGTAGTCTTTGAAATCTGCGTTGGCGGTCTGAAGCTCATTTGTTTTCCCCGCAGGTCCTGAGACAGTCAACTCAACGGAAGCATCAGAACCCACTGGTATGTTCTGGATTCCGCATCGTGCCTGTGGCTGTTGTCTTCTGGTCTGGTTGCCCATGACGCTGTACCTTTTAGTGTTGCTGAGTTTGTCTGTCATTTATGTCTGTCCGATAGTGACAACAAAACTCTGTGGCCTTAGCATGTCACTGTGTTCCCAGTCCACCTGTGGGCCGCCCTGCATGCCGTGAGCAGTTCTTAATGCTGAGAGGGTTTCGCTGTTACTGTCAGAATTTTCATCTTTCCGAGGTGAACGTGAAACTCGTAACCCCCCTCAGCTGTAAAGCCGCCCCGCTGACGATCTCCTCTGCTTACGGGCTGCAATCTGCTCCTTGAATTTTCCTGTCGCACCTGCTTCCGTTGCCCTAGAGCAGTGTTTCTCAGCGGGGATCCCTAGACGGTCCACATTTTTCACACGTGAGCTAGTCGGTTAAGAACACTGAATACCTAGTGCAGGTGGGTTGGGCACTGGGAGGAAGCTGAAATGTGGAGTGTCTGGGGATCACTAGGGGCTGGGTTGAGAAATGCTGCCCTAGACTTACTGTTGATTCACGAAGGATTACAGCGACACCAGATTCTAATGTTTGAAGGTTGGACCGCAGCTCTAAAACTGGAACAGTATATTCTGCTGTGGTGTGCAGGCGCTTGCTTATTTTATGCAGAGCCATGAACGTGGAACACTAGCTCCATTATGGACTGAACAGGGGCTAGAGCGCATGTGTGTGGTCATCAGAAAGATCCTGTCTGACCCCCTGGGGTGTCTGTGTCCAGCTCCCCTGGAGAATGGCGAGATGGGGGTGGCCACAGAGGAGACGTGGGAGCAGAAAGGGGCGGGACCCAGTGAGGCGGAGCCAGGAGGCGGACCCGTGGGTGACGGGGGCACAGTCGGTCCATCTGCAGAGGAGGATGAAGAGGAGCCCCTAATGGAGGAAGAGGAGGAGGTGCCAAAGCCCAAACTGGCCCCTGCCTTGCCAGATGCGCCCAAGAAGGAGCACGTCAACGTTGTCTTCATTGGACACGTGGGTAAGTGTTTACGAGGTCATGAGGTCTGACAGATGAAATGCCAGGATGCTGATGCCATCTTCCCCCTTCTCTCTCTCTCTCCCTCAGATGCTGGCAAGTCCACAATCGGAGGACAGATCATGTAAGTGCCCATCTTACGCAATTCTGGGAGTCTGTGTGCACGCCTTCCCTTGCTACCAACCGTCTAAATCCTATCAGCTTGATGTAATAAGCTGCTGGCTTTGCAGCCGTTACGTTGCCTTGGCTCGCTGTTGGAGCAGGGAAGTGCGGTGCCATGTGGGGGTGACATTTCTCGCATGTTGCCTCAGGTACTTAACGGGCATGGTGGAGAAGCGAACCTTGGAGAAGTACGAGCGAGAGGCCAAGGAGAAGAACAGAGAGACTTGGTGAGCCGCGCCCAGTCGGAGCAGGATCCTTAACAGCTTGTAGTTCTGTCGGTACTCCTGCTTTACGGGTCAGGGAGCGCTGATGGCCTTCATCTCCTGTGCAGGTACCTCTCCTGGGCCCTGGACACGAACCAGGAGGAACGGGACAAGGGCAAGACCGTGGAGGTCGGTCGGGCCTACTTCGAGACCGAAAAGAAGCACTTCACCATCCTGGATGCCCCAGGACACAAGAGCTTCGTACCCAACATGATTGGCGGAGCGTCGCAGGCCGACCTGGCCGTGCTGGTGAGGGGGGGGGGGGGGGGGGTACACGCAGAAGGGAAGATACAAACTAAGCCAGTTAGTGGTTGGATGAACATGGCTGGAGCTGCTCTGCCCTCCTCTACTTAGGTGATCTCGGCCCGCAAAGGCGAGTTTGAGACGGGCTTCGAGAAGGGCGGCCAGACGCGGGAACACGCCATGCTGGCCAAGACCGCTGGAGTGAAGCACCTCATCGTGCTCATCAACAAGATGGACGACCCTACGGTCAACTGGAGTCTGGAGAGGTGATGAGGCTGGGGGGCGTGGGAAGGTGATTAGGCTGGGGGGGTGGGTGTATGTGTGCTTATGATTATGGGATGGACCGCCACTCAGGGTTAGAGGCTCCCGTAACTCTTAGTGGCTGCGCGTGTGCTCATACCCCCAGGTACGAGGAGTGCAAGGAGAAGCTAGTGCCATTTCTAAAGAAGGTTGGATTCAACCCCAAGAAGGACATCCACTTCATGCCCTGCTCTGGACTGACGGGTGCCAACCTGAAGGAGCCCGCCGAGCTCTGCTCCTGGTACACGTAAGTCCCTGGCGCGTCCCTAGGTGTGAGGGCGGCTCCTTCATGGTGGGGCTGGGGCTCACTGGGCGTGTCCCTGGGTTAGAGGGCGGTTCCTTCCTGGTGGGGGTGGGGCTCACTGGGCGTGTCCCTGGGTTAGAGGGCGGTTCCTTCCTGGTGGGGGTGGGGCTCACTGGGTGTGTCCCTGGGTTAGAGGGCGGTTCCTTCCTGGTGGGGGTGGGGCTCACTGGGTGTGTCCCTGGGTGTCAGGACGGTTTGCGTGGCCATGCGACATTGGGCTTCTGCCTGAGTGTGACGGCTTAGTCACCAGTAAAGCTCTGGCAGGCATTAACCGGCTTGATGTCATCATGCAGCAATCTGAGTAACTATGCCGTGTGTCACGCCTTCCGTGTTCATGAGGCGTGTTCCTGCCACACGCCTGCTACCTGCACACTGCTGTATCCTGGACAACAAATTTCCCCCAAAGATCAAAACCTCTTTCTGTTTTCGTCCCACCAGAGGGCTTCCCTTCATCCCCCATCTGGACAGTCTGCCAAACTTCAACAGATCCAGTGATGGCCCAGTCAGGTTACCCATCGTGGACAAGTACAAGGTGGGTGTGAGCTTTCCCCAGTGGTGCGTGATGGTGGTGTCACTGTGGTAGGGGGGCGGGGAGTGCTCACCCCTGGCTGAACAAACATTCAGGTCCTTTAGTAATTTTCCGGAAGATGATG
>JABFEB020000044.1:3570769-3578269 GCA_019775895.2 Stomatorhinus ivindoensis
AAAAGTTTTTAAGGTCGTTTTTATCACCTTGAGTAAGTATTGTTATTATTATTATTATTATTATTATTATTATTATTGTTGTTGTTGTTATTATGCACAAAATTCTTTAATTTGTTTAAAATAGATTTTTGATGTTGTGTTATTTCCTGGAAAAACGACTGTAATTGTCGTAAAATGGGAACAAGGATATTTGTCTTTCTTGTTAATAATTAACCCAGTCCTAAGGGTGTACCTCAGACCAACACCATCAAATGTCCTAGGACTGCTGTGAATGTGATTGATAATCTCTCAGAAGGGCAACCTTTGGAGTTTACTAAAGACTAAGACCGCTATTCACATTCTGTGACTAGCACTTAACTTGATAAATACCGAACAGCAACTGGAGTTAACACTAATTGTTCATTTTGTATTCACTTGCTGTTATTTTAAATATTGTATTATTTTTCTTTGTTTGGAAAATTGTTTCAAATAATAGTGAATTAAAAGAAAAAAGTGATATTTCTCGTATTTCATTACTCTACAGTAAAAGGAAGAAGAAGTCATTTGGATCCCGCATGACAACCTACGCACGCCACGTGCCAGTAAACGAGTCTGATAACCTCGCACCTGGCCTCTCCTCCTCAGTAATACTCTTAACCCGTTTACAAGTACTTTAAATTTCTGTGAAATACCAGTGAATTTTCTATAATTTGTCTGCAAACAGATCCCGTTTTTTTGTGGGTCATATAGGCTACATCTAATCCTTTCGTCGCTGTGCTTTCTTTTTTATTGTGAAAATTTATATCACGGATTTTGCACTATTTTGTACATTTGATTGATTACACGCAAATAAAACAAGAGATTTCAATCAGCAGTGTTTTGCAGCTACACACAAAGTAAATCTCTTAGCTCACTGTTTAGTGTTCTATGACCATATTCTAGATTCTAGAATATCATTTTACCATGTCAAAAAACTCTTTTTCCGTCTCACCCACATCACCTGAACAATGCTGAAAAAGGGGAACTAGTATTGTTTGTATTTTCTAACCATTTAAAATATTATAAGTAGTTCATGACGTGCCGTTTAGAAATTTGCAAACTAGTGTCAGCAGTTGAACAACGTACTACTCTATATAAATAACTTGTGAAATTCATGTATGTAATTACACACCATAAACCGGCAAACACACTCACGGGGTGCAGAGTACAAAGTCAATGAGGCGCTTCCACAAAGAGCTCGGGTTTTTTGTAGCTGTTTATATCTATTTCATATTTGTTTTATCTATAATTATGTCTATGAATTTGCGCATAAATATGTTTACGTTACAATGAATTTAAACCCTCCTGATATTTTAATATGAGCAGCATAGTGGCGCTGTTGCTTCACACTTCTTGGATTGGCGCCTGTGCACCGAGTATATGGAGCCGGCGTATTATTCTGCTTTCCTCTGAGTGAGTTGGAACTTTTTGTACTGTGTGCCCTACAATGGACTGACATCCTGCCCGAGGTGTTCTCCTGCCTTATCCTGCTGGTTAAATGGTTGGAAGACGGATGGATACATTTTAATAAACCACGTCCATTTGTATCCACTCAACGATATGGTAAAGTGACATTGAGTACCAGTGAACATCTCCCTGTTATTCATACAACTTCGTTGCAACAAAAAAAAAATCCTGAAAAAGTGTTTCTCCCGTTCCTGCAGGTACATTATCTAAAACTGGTGGACAAACTGGGATTACCTTTCTAAAACCTGGCGTCAGAAAACGATCAATATGACATTGATACATCGAGTTACACATATTGATTTTTAAGAATTCCTATAACACAAGATCGATCAATGCATAGTATCCCCCTGACTACAACAAGTAATGGCGACATAATGTATAAAACACAAAACAGAATCTTATTATTGTTACTGTACATTTACATAGTGGACGAGTCCAACGTTTAATTCAAGCTCTTCGTTTATTTTTCTAAAGAATTTTCATGAACTAGAAGCATACATTTAATTTAGTAAAACGTACCATATCTTGTAATTATTGACATATGCATTGTTATTACTTTACGAGCAGCGTCTAATTTAAAAATACATAGAAATAATAGCACAATAACGCCGGCGACTGCATTGTAACTTCCGGCTGAAAGTTTGTTTTCGCAACAACATCCGGGTGAAAGGTGTGCTGCGCAAGGCGGGGCTTTCTCTCTTGACGCTTGGGTGGAAGAGCTGAAACGCACATGTTGCTTTGGGAATATCCACGATGATTATCGGTATTTAGGAAAATCAGTTTGGCAACTACTTTAAGGAACGTGTTCGTGCTGTCCTGCTGCAGCTGATCAAACTGTTTTATCGATCTGTTACTATAATTATATAGAAGTAGTGATTTACTAGTTTAAAAGCACGGTGCTATCTTTAGCAGGACTGTAAAAACATGGAGATTGAGAACAGGGATTTCATGAACACTCCGCCGATGAAGACTGTGCGCTTCGGGGGAAATGTTGTGGACACGCTGAGAAAGTTTAAACAAGTGAGGTCCCGGATGATATTGTATTTATGACCACCATCTCTTTATATATCATATATAACATTCTGCTTTGTGTTTTGAAGGGTGACACGCGCGATTATGAGTTGTTAAAACACCAGCTGACGGACCCGGACATCAAAGTAAGCATATTTTCTGAAGTACCACACTAAGAATCCGTTTACGTGTGCGGAACCTTATTCTGCGGTATGAACGAACCCAGGTCTCCACGTTGTCGTTGTTGAATTTGCTATTCTCAATTGGACCAGGATGCCCAGATCATTAACTGGCTGCAGGAGTTCCGTAACTGTGTAACTCAGCTGACCAAGGACCACGAGCAGCTGGTGTACGCCGTCCTGGTGAGCTGGGCAAAGGCTGGGTAGCTCGTTCAGATGTTCGGCCAACTCCACGCCGCATTTCCCGTAATACAGTATTTGTCATCTTAGAGATTGCCCTGGCTCAAAAGAAGCCCGTCAGTGGTGGAGGAGTACCTGGCGTTCCTGAGCAACCTGGTCTCTGCTCAGACTGTTTATCTGAGGTCTTGTCTGAAAATGATTGTCTCCAATTTCACACCTGGTGAGCCCACGACAATCCAGAACAACTCTAGCTGTCAAATGTATACTTAAAGCCATTCGTTCATAATATCTGTCTATTTTATAAAACAGGGCGAATTATTGTCCAGGAAGGAGATGTCAACATTTCAGACTCTGACGATGACGACGAAAGTAAGTTATGATCATGATGTCTCATCTCACGTTTTTTATTTCAATGTAACAAATGTTATGATTGTGTTGTAATTTTAATGAAGGCTAATTGATTTAATTGGTGGTTAGCTACGCATGCACCTTTCACATATGACCTTGGTGTTTTCGCTTGTAAAGCGGAGTGATTTTATTTCACTGTATGTTCGTTATCCTTGTTTGAAGACCTTCCCAGGAACTTTGACCGTTGCCATCAAGGCTTGCAGATGATTGGACGATATGTTCCATCGTAAGTATCGTAAAATGACTGACATTGCTGTGGCAGAGGTGGATAGTTCAGGTTCAAAATAAAATCCAGACCAAGGTGTATGGGCCAAGCTCAGTGTATTTTATTTTAATAATTATCAACCTTTACAATTCAGATGAGTTATGTTACATTTTCCAAGTTTGTTTGCAAGTAAAATTTCGGGAGACGATTCCATTATTCATGATTTGTCGTGCTGATTTCCAGTAAAACGGCACTTTCACTTTAAGAATGGTGGTGGCTTTCCAGAAAGCAATCGATCTTAGTGAATAACGAACAAGATAAAGAGCGACATAAGTAAAGAACAAATGAGGTCTATGTGCATTAATCCAAAATTAACGAACAAACTTTAAGCAGTACTTTGCCTTTACCACTGGCCTCCATTTGAGAAAATCCCAGACTATTGATAACAGAAAAGTTGATCTCACATATTTCAATGTCATGTGATTGTCACACCAGACGTATGCAAATGTGAATAAAAATACAAACTAATTAGAAAAAAAAGCAACCAAAATAAATTAACCTATTTGTTGATCATATAAAAATGAGCTCAAAATCTGATGATTTTTCCTTGTAAACAAAACGCAGTGGTGAGCAGCAAGAGGAGAAAGAAGCTACGCTTCACAAAAGAAGCCTTAAAACACCTTATTGAGGAGGTGGTCAAAATATATATTTTAATGAAATAATTACTGCAATGTTGCAGCATAACTACACATAAAAACAGCAGAGCAGCATTCAGGGGGAAACCTTAGAGCTCCCAAGGACGTGTGTAAGCACCAGAATCGCATCCTCTACATGTCCAAAGCCCCCCTGTACAGCAGTGTGTGTCTTTGGTGTGTGATGTCATACGTCTCCTCAGCCACCCTTTGGGGATTCAACGCCGGAATCAGCAGGTATTTGCTAAAAACCTACCTGCTGTCTCCCAAAAACCAGCCACCAGAAAAAGCATCATCCTTTGCCATCTGAAAGTCCAAAACTGGAACAGATATAAGCATCATGTGTCCTCCCAGGACGCAACAATGTCTGTAAAATGTCCTTGATAGTTGCATATCACATGGACATTTAGGTCTAGAGCCAAGAACCAACCAGCTATATGAGGATAAAGAGTCAGAGTTGTCACCTGGTTGGTTGAAACAAAATCTTAGTCTGGATTTATACTTTGGACCTCAACTGTCCACCTCTGGCTGTGTCAAGTACAGGCTGTTTGGTGGGATCTGGACCTCAGTGCCGTCTCCTGTTTTAGCACCAGCAGGTTTCTGATGCCCATTCTTTGTGAGAAATTCCCTTTTATGCACAAATCGGCACGCACGCTGGTAAGGCCCTCCCGTCGGCGTCCGCGGTCTCGTTTAGCGTCGTGTGACGCCTCCACTGACGTGCCTTCGTTCCGCAGGAGTGCTACGTGCACAACGTGCTCCGGGTCTCCATATTCTTCCCAGTCCTGCGACGGGAGATCCTGGAGCTGGTCGTGGGAAAGATGCTCAAGCTTGACGTGAGTGTGAAGCCCGTGGGTGATTGGATGGAGGTGGGCAGGGTGCTCCGCCTCCTAGCTGGTCCCCGTCATCTTTGGCTTCTCTTAATGTGAATTTGTTTTGTCGGGCATAGGACTTGTGTAGAAGCACAGATCTCCTGACAGTTTTTAAATGATCTCTGTGGCCTATCACAGGTGAGCGCCCCCCACAGGGAGATCGAGGAAGTGGAGGAGAGTGCCGCAGCCCAGCGGCTGGCCAGCGATAATGATCGGGATGAGTGCCTGTTCGACATGGTAATGGCGAAAGCAGAGCGTTAAGTCTTGGGGATGTAAATGTGACTATGAGATAAAGTGAAGGCCCTGAACCCCCCAGGAGGATGAAGAGGGGACCCCCAGGGCACCTCCTGCAGCTGGGGAGCCCAGCGCCATGGCGCATCCGGTGGCCGAGCAGCTGGACATGCTGATGTGTGTCCTGCTGGCGTACGTGAAGGACGTCTGCCACGAGAACGGTGAGGGTGCCGGGGGGGCGGTGGGGCGGCTCATCATGCTTACAGGAGCCCAGGTTGTGAATCTGAATCCTCATTTTGGAGTTGAGTGCTCAATCTCTGATGCTGAAGAGGCCTTTTAGAGCAGGAGTGAGGGAGATCGACCGTGGCGAGCGAGATGTGGGCTCGCTGACGCCCCCTGCTGTCGGCCCTTTGCTCAGACTCGCTGCACCTGGAGCACACGAAAGCGCTGTACCGGGACCTGGCGGCGGTCTTCGACAAGCTCATCCTCCCCACGCACGCTTCCTGTCACGTGCAGTTCCTGCTTTTCTACCTCTGCAGCTTCCGATTGGTGAGTCTCCTGGCGCGTGCGTCTGTGCGTCTGTGCGTGTGTGTGTGTGTGTGTGTGTGTGTGTACCGGCTGGCCGTTCCCTGCAGACACGTGACCCGCTCTCTCCGCCCGGCCCAGGGCCTCGCTGAGGCCTTCCTGGAGCACCTGTGGAAGCTGCTGCAGAACCCCTCCCAGCCAGCGGTGCTGCGCCACGCTGCGGCTGGCTACGTCGGCAGCTTTCTGGCCCGGGCCAAGTTCGTCCCCGTGGTGTGAGTGTCCTCCTCTCTCGGGCTGTCGCCACCTCTAGCAGTTTCGCCACTAGATGGCGTGCTTGGTAGGTTCTCCTGGGCCAGTGGCACCTTCGCGGCCCTCACTCATCCCGCCTGTCCCTCCCAGCACGGTGAAGGCCTGTCTGGATCTGTTGGTACCCTGGCTGCACCAGTACATCGACAGCCAAGATGCGAACTCCGCCACCTTCTGCGACGTCACCCTGCACGGGCCGTTCTACGCGGCCTGCCAGGCGGTCTTCTACACACTGGTTTTCAGGCACCAGGCCATCCTGGAGGGGAGCATGCGTAAAGGTGAGCAGGCAGGGGTCTGGGGTATGCCAGGTGGGTCGCTTGACTCAACATGGCTGTTATTTTGGTGGTATTCCACTAGGAGGAGTTCTGTTTGGTTGTATTACCAGACAGTGTAAGCCCTCCCACCAAGTCCTCTTCTGCCTTGTGCAGATGTTGTGGCTCCTTCCAGGGGTGTTAGAGAGAAATCGTTTACATTTATAATCACTTTGTATAATCAGCAATATATTCTTTTCTGTTTCTTTGTCATGTAAGCATAAAAACTGTTGTATAAGCATTAAGTGCACATCCTCTCTTGCGTGGCATGCGACCAGGGGAACTGAACTTTTGTAGCTCTCACTACGAACAGTGAGGTTACCCTTGCAAGTAAAACTGCGCGTGTCTCATCTCTGTGGGTTCACGGGGTGGAGGTTTTCCCTCTATCCCCAACAAGGGGGAAACGGGGCGAGGCCGGGCTGATCTCTACCCTGATTGGTGCGTCTGCTTCCAGGTCTGTCCTACCTGCAGGGCCTGAACCTGGAGCGCATTGTGATGAGTCAGCTGAACCCGCTCAAAGTCTGCTTGCCTCCCATAACCTCCATGTTCGCCGGCATCACCAGGTAGGGCATCGCCTCCACTCCCCATGTGGCTCCATGCTGGCTTTCCCTGGCTGGTGTGAAGCAGCAATGTTTGGTCGTGGAGTCGCGAACTAATATCCAGCTGCTGCCCTTTGACCCCCTGAGGAGATGGACAGGGCGCTTGGTCCCTGAGCTTCCTGCTGGTTTTCCCACAGGAAGTATCAGCTGGTGTTCTGCTACACCATCATCGAGCGCAACAATCGACTCGTGCTGCCCGTGGTCAGAAGTGGCCAAGGGGGTGACGCCCAGCCTGCCAACACCAACCCCCTGGACAGTTTCTTTCCCTTTGATCCATACCTGCTGAAGAGGTGCGTTCACACGTCCCGCCGTCGAGGGCTCTTGGCCTTGTGGCCCTCGCTGGAGAAGAAGCCTGTGGGTGGAGACAGGGCTCACTGACATGTGATGGGCAGGTGGCTTCATAGCTGCGGTTGTAGTCGCATTCGGGTGGTGTTTCTGCTGGCGCTTCTGCGATTTAAAAGCGTTCTTCATGTACCAGGTCAGGGAAGCTCATCGAGCC
>JABFEB020000044.1:3673747-3686059 GCA_019775895.2 Stomatorhinus ivindoensis
CCCCCCCCCCCCCCTTGGCCCTGATTTCATTTGAACAAATTGTACCAATAACAAATGTGTTTTTAGATTCGGGTGAAGTCGAACATGATATGTTATAAGTAAAAATCAACTACGAAGCTCTATAGCGAAAACATGTAGGCTACGGAGCACATTTTTACACATTGTGATGCTTACGTGTGTAAAGTATAAGAATACACATTGTGCGAGTGCACGAATACGTAGGTTATTATGTTTTAATATAATGGTGCGTCTTTCCCCAGCCTCAATGCCACCTGTTAGACTCGCCTGCGCTTTCGCGGTGAGATGCGCGCACAAAGCGCTCACGAGCACGTCCTGTCGTTTGCATGCAATCTGAAGTGTCATTGCAGCGTCTATATGATTATGTACAAGGGAAAGAACAAGGAGGGACGTTGTCGGTGCTTTTTAAAGTGTTTTCGGGACCAGTAGTGAGATATTTCTGTATTTTGAGAACTGAATTATAAAATAACAGGCGTTAAAATCCCTCACCTATTATTTTTCCATTTCGCCCCTCGCATTCGCAATAAGCACGAAGGCGCGTTTGCCACGCGACTCGACACCCACCTGGTCATGTTTTCTCTGTGGGGTCGATGCGCCTTTTCCAGTCCGAGCTTCGTGAATATCCCAACCAGCGCCATGATAGCCACTACTCCACAGACTATGTAGACAATTAAGTTAGTTTTATCCTTGGTCGGGTCGTGAGTGGGGTCGTTTTTTTTGGAGGGGGGTCTGCCCGTCATCATCCACATGGGAGTGTCGTAGTTTTTGCAGGTGCTCTGATCCAAGCGCGAGCTCTTAAACGCGCAGCAGAACCTGAAGCCACAGGTCCCGCAGCAGTACAGGTAGCTGCCGGTCCTGCATACGAACGGGGGGTCCCACTGTCCCATCACGTCGTAGTAACCCCGGCAACGTTCTTCAATATGCGGGGTCTCCGTTAAGCCGTTCTCGCTGTCTCTGGAGTCGTTGGAGCCTGACATCATGACGAAGCCGCTGAGTTGGCGTCCGGGCTCGCCGGCCGCGTCGCACAGCAGCACCACAACTTTAAGCACGAAGTAACCCAGCAGCCAGGCGGCGCTTCTCATCCTGCGCTCCCCGAGGTTCGCTTTCTGCTCCGCCACAGCCAGAAGGGAGGAAAGACCGCTCAAAGACGCCCGTACTTGGTTAAAAAGCCCACACGCGTATCCCCAACAAACACGACACATCCAACCGCGGCGATTATCATCTTCATAATAATAAGACCTTATCTCAACGCGGCTCCAAGGTTTGGGTCCGTATGATATAAAGCCGCCGTTGCAGACGCAGCACCGTCTCGGAATGAAGTGGGACTTGCACTGTATTTAAAGCGCGCCCTCCCTCCCGCTGCCGGCCACTTGTTACGAGCATCCGCGGCGCTCCGTGCGCGTCCCTGTCACGTCCCCCGCGTCGGCGCACCACTCGCTGGCAGTCAGCGGAGATGAAACTGAACAACAGACCGAGTAGTGAGTGTCAGTGAATAAGAAAATGACGAAGGAAGGGTAGGGAGACGGTGGGGGCGGGGAGAGAGAGAGGTGGAGAGAAGTGTGCGCAATCGGTATGATGCGCGCGCTGTAGGGCCAGCATGCCGCCAACAGAATATGTTCGGTTTTATTTCCCTGGAATAAGTAGGGGGGTTCACATCTACACACTGCGTTGTGACACTGTGCATAGTGTTCTGCTGCTCAACACTAAACTTTTGTGTGCGTACGATTGTAATTCTAACTGCTATGGTTTTACTTTTCTTGCTTAATACACCCCAAATGCACACTTTAAAATGATGGGGGCAGATGAAGCGCAGTAATCACTGCATTCAAGTAAATGTGCAGTGCAGCGATGGCGTTTGCGCCTGCGGTCATAGATCTCACTTAACGCTTACACTTTGCCCACTCCACTTTAAGCGCTTTCACTCCGTCTCTCCAAAGGTGTGATCAGACCTTCCCTTAACACCGTAATTTTCTGGGGTTTTTTTGTTTTTCACAGCGGCATCGTGGTCGATTGCAACAGAAGAGTTGAAGGCGTTATCGCCATCTCTGTTTAATCACGTCGGATTATAGCGCATATTCTGCTCACCGGATTTTAAATAGCAATCAGAAAGCAGTCAACGTTTCACACAGATCTGCCGTGCTATATATATTCGAATTGACATGTACAATATAAATAGCCTTTTAACGACATATTTGTAGGCTATACTACGCATATGAAATGAATAACTTGCTCCATAAATGATTGTGCATAATGTCACAACAATAACTTTTTGTATATTCCAGATTTTTTTGTGGTTGCTAATAATATACAAAGCAATTCGCTAAACCATGCATAGTGCATTTAAACTGTATTGTTATGCTTAAATTTTTTTATTTAGTTAATATAATCTGTTTGTTGAGTTCACCTTTAAATGCCTGTATTGCGTATGCATGCATATACTGTGAAGTCAGATTGGTATCAGTGCCCATCGCTTGTCTGTCCTTTAGTCCGTCCTGTGTCCGTCGCAGGGCCGCTAAGTGGGTGACTAGCCAGCCGTTAGTCGGATTACTGAGTCCTCCACCTTGTTTATCGGTGTCCTTTTCCTCCTTTACTTTTACATTTCCAAGTATTATTCTATTATTCAGAGCATTTGCTTTGCTCAGAATGTGCCCGAAAAGAGACAGGCTCCGTTTGGCTATTTGTGCTCTAAGTGAAAGACGTCGTTGTTCTGCCTTCAAATAACACAAATGTGTGCACAGTAACCAAAACAGGGGGCGATTTGTCCGTCTTTGGCTCTTTCATAACCGCCATTGACTCGTCTTTTACTTCGTAACGTGATGCCTAAAACATGACGTTTTCTTGTAGTTAGTTGTTTAATATTTAGTTGTACTTATTAAAATCGGAGTGTTTATAGTTCTTCTGCGTTTACTCCTTCGTCATGATTCACTTGCTTCATTCCCTGTCCGTGGTCCTGAATGGGGACAGCGCTGTCCGGCCTTTCATGCTGATTAAATGGAAGAATCTACATCCCGTCATTCTACGGGCGTTTCTAGATGCGAACTGGAATCGTTTAACTTTGCGTGTTTCTGAGTAAAGCTACTAACCTGGCGACTTCTATAGAAAACTACTAACGCTGAATCATTTTCCTGACTTGCACATTTTACACATTGTCATTGTGAATGGCTCTGATTATGACCTAATTAAAATGACGGTGGCTGTGTTGTATATACTCCGAAATATTTATATTTTCTATCCAGAAGCTTCTCTATGCTCAATATACCCAGTGCGATAGTAGGCCTATTAATTTTGACAGCCGTATTTTGCATTTTTTAAATAATTAAATAACGGATATAATGAGATCTTTCTTATCGTCAGTATCCCGATGCATTCTGTAATGCACTTAAGCAGCCTACTATTTATTTACTGGGAGGTCTTCAGTTTCCGATCTAACTACTTCATTAAGCTAATTATATTCTGGATTGAAAGCAATCAATTCCGTTTAGCCACGGACTTCGATGGTCAGCACATTTTAAAGCTCCTAACTCAATTTTAAGACAGCGGTTATGTGCGTTTCTATGTCAAGGAAACATCTATCAAACGGGAAAACGTGTTTCTAATTATACAAGAGCAACAGTGTTATCTTATTGAAAGGATAACGTCGGGTTCTGCTTTAATGTCAGGTATCACTGCTGCAGTAATATATGTTAATTCAATGTTTCTCAGCCCAGACTTCAAAGTGCAAAGTGATTCATTGCATTACTCTGTGTACAGTTGTACCCCTGATTATTAATTAAAATAACTAATATTATTACTAGTTAATACTAATCTATCTCTGTAAGATATTTTCCAGAAGCATCCTCCACTGATGCATTAAGAGTAGATAATGTATGGTTTCCTAGTGAGAATATAGGCCTATGGACAAAGTTTGTAAAGAATCACATGTGTATGACAGAAATACCACCTGTGTTCAGGATTGGGCGTGTGAGGAATTGTGTTGAAAGGGAAGTGTTTTAGCACCAAAAATAGCTCCCTTGATTTTGAAAGCATTTCTCATTTTTTTGTGTTGAAGCCCAGCTTCTGTCCAGCATTTCGCTCCCTCCTGAGCACCTCCTCTTCTTCACAAGGTTCTGCTCCAATCAGAGAGGAGCAGCGAGAAGCAGCTTTTGGGAAGAATGCCCTGCTGGGTCACATGCCCCGCCTCCTCAGCAACCTGACAACCAATAGGAAGCTGCCGGGACACTGAGCGTCTGCTAGAATTAGTGCAATTTATACTACACGTTACTGCTTATCAGTATAATTATCTTTATTCTCATGCTGTTGTCATGGATGCATTTTGTAAGCTGAAATTTGCAGATCTGATGCTCCAGTGATGCTCATTCATTATTTTCAAGCACTTCACCTTAATTCAGCACTCCATTTAAAGAAAATATCTGACCGATGTCCTCTGATCTGGCCTTTAGTTTTCAGCTCAATGATCACATTAGATCCACATCACAGCCGCCATGGCTCTCTGCCTCTGTAACATCAGCTGTGGGAGTATGGGCCTACGAGTCAGTTCTTGGGTTTGCCCTCCACTCTCGCATAAATGTGAGCAAGTCCATTAAGCACTGGAGCTGTCATCCTTCACATGCGACGCTAATGTCGCCTGCAGTCTTCGCATCCATAATTGACAGACATGTGGACAGTCCAATCAAAACATCTTAGAAAACCCCAGAGAAGCTTGGATCCGCCTCCAGACACCACCGTTGCTCGCTGGTCTCCTGGCTGACCTTCCTGCCCTCACACAACACGAGGCCCTGTACCTGACCGATAGCACATCAATCTTAACCTTCCTGTGTCCATAATTATATGTGCCGTTCAGACGTACCTATGCCCTGAATAAGACAAGCCATTCTGGAGATGGATGGATGGATGACACACAGGGCCGGATTTGTGTCTGATCCTTGGGGCTGGGCAGTGATGCCAATGGTAATATATGCTGTAATATATATGAACACTGCCCGGGCTCTCGTGGTTACATTAAGGCTGGATAAACACGGAGTCAGTGTTTGTATAACATTAGCGGAAAGCACCTGTTGAAATCACGATGATGAAAAGGGGGTCCAGCAGCGCATGTCTAAGTGTCGCTGTTCCCTGACGGGCTCTGTAATTAGCCGCGTGGAGAAAAAAAACGGAGGTTTTCGCTAATGTTGGGTTTACGGCATCGATTGTGTACGGTGCTCAGGCGCGTGTCATGGCGTGTTTAGTCAGCTTTGGCGCCCCAGCTGGTGTTGATGCCCGTGTGACGTCCAGAACGCCGCTTTCGGTTTGCGCTATAATTAGCTTAGTAGGCAGATTCCTAGTTTGTTTCTGGGTTATAACTGTCCGCTGGCATAAGACCCCCATGACACGTCTGTCGGGAAACCGGGGGTCTTCGCTTTTCTTACATTTCTGACATTCCCATATTGATCTGTAAACCGCTCTAATGTTGAGATATGGTTGGAGATTATTCCACAACAACCCATAATCATTCTGGCTGGATTTAGAGTTGTCAGGGGCAACGGGTCAATGGGACCCCTTCAATGGATGCTTGAGATTCGCCATAGCCAACATTCTGTTATTTCCATGGCAGCCATGAGCCTAAAAGAAAGGCTATTTTTACATTGTAGTCCTCTTAGGAAATGCACCAATAGATCGACAGTATAAAGGAGATTAAATAAAACCAAAGAAAAAAAAGTGAAGGAGAGGTTGAGAGAAGGATAAAGAAAGACTTTTAATGCTGTCACACTACATACAGAAATGAGCAAAGGGGCTTTATTGGGGTTAACAGACAGGAGCAGCGAAACAAAACAGGGCTCACAAGTCAAAACGGGAAGAGTAGCTAAAGGTAGAGCACAGGCAATGGAAGGAATGAGATCAATGACTGGACTAGCAATGACGAGACACACAAGTATTTAAACACACAGACTAGTATCATGTGTGGCCCTTCAGAAGGGCCGGGCAGATGTGGTGGGCCAGATGTGACCCCACACACACACCCCGCAACAAAGGACAGCAGAGGGGACCAGGGGGACTAAACGTTAGGGTGCGGAATGGACAGGACACTGGACAGGACCGAGCATGGCAGGCCTGACAGGGTACACGGGTAAGACACCACAAAATGTCAGAGGAACAGAACTAGAGGACAGGATAAGACAGAGCGAGGCAGGGTGAACAGGCAGGGTGAACAGCATGATAAGGGGCATGGAACAGGCAGGGGTCAGTCCAGGGACCAACAGGAGAGACCAAGGGACAAAACCACACAGACAAAACAGGTCAGACACAGTACATGACCAGGGACAAACACTAAACTACCTCCAGCCATGTCTCAGCATTAACTGGGGTCCAGGTAGTAGAAGAGGCAGAGATAAAGGCAGATAGAATAAAACACACCAAGGGGCTGGGGCGTAATGAATAAAAATGGGGGGGGGGGGGGTCTGGGAAGACTTCCAGACCCAGGGAAGCTGGACAAGGACCCTGGGATGTGGATCCTGCAGAGCCCATCCTCTAGCGAGGCGGAGCCAGTCCAAACCTCCAAACCACAGGGCCTGAGGGCCTCGGGGGCCCAGAAGGTGCCGAGGGGCCAGTGTTACCAGGGGGCCAAGGGGACTGCAGGACAGGAGCAGGAGGGTATCAAGGGATCTACTGGACAGCAGAGCAAGGGTGCTGAAGAAGCAGCAGGAGAGGTTTCTGGGAGGATATCACCGGGCAGACCAGGGCCTGGGTAACTGGCCCAGATAGTGTGCACCGGTCTCTCCCGCCTGGAGATGGAGACTCAGCGTACCCCTCTTCTGGACCCCCGCTTGCACTGTTGACTGCTACAGGAGCAAGATGGGTTACAGAGGCACGGTGACAGTCTCACCAGGTCTGTGGGGCTCAGGTGTGGCCCATCAGGGCAACTTGGGGGAGGAGCCAAAAGGATCAGGCAGGACACGACTAATGCAACTCCTAAAACAACAAAAGCATCAATAACGATGATAATTATAATAATGGTAGGAATAATCATTCAGGACCTCACTCGGTATTCAAGAATTCAGAATCGCCGAACTATTCAACAATCCCAGAATATTTAATATTTTTTACTTCCTCCTTTCATCCAGGCAGAGATTTTGTCTCCATTGCAGAGAACAATTGAAGTTCACATCATTATTGTGACGTTGTAAAGTGATAATTTCCAAGTCACCTTCTCTGTGCTCAGAAGAGCAAAACATAGAACGGAGATATTATTCTTAGTACTCCCACACCGAGTGTGATCGACAGGGAAGTAGGGGGTCAGTTTTTAATTCAAATATTTTACTGGGTACAAAGAATTGTGCAGTACTGTCCCTGAGTGGGGGTGGGGCGGGGGGAATGACTTTACTATTCAGTCATGAAATAAAGCAATAAAAGCGAGGAAAAAAAAATGAGGCAATTGGACCCTAGAGCTTCATAATGTCGTCACACATCTGGCACAAACTTGATTTGCAGTTATCTGGCACCAGTATGGGTAGACCCTCCATTCACGTAACCCAAATGGTCCAATGGCACCATATGTGTAACTGGTTTTCACTGGTTCTGTATCACTGGTTTTGCTGTGCGCCCTCTTCAGATGGTCTTCTGAACTGCAACAAGTTGACAGTCACAGTGCAGGGAACAGGTGTCAGTTACACTCCATCCAATGTCCTCTTCCTAACAGGTACAGAGACTCGTTAGATATCACTGCATTATTATACCTTAATAAACACAGTTCTGCTCACTTGACATTATACGGTAATAACAGCACAGCAGTTTGGCTAATTCTCAATTCGGTTTCACATAATTTGTAAGGTCTCTGTGGGGATTGGACCTTAAATGGAAATATTTACCATTTCATTGGTTCGGTCTGTCTACGGAAAGGCATTGGCCCTGGTGACCAGAGAATATCCTCACAGGAAGTGGTGTGACTTCCCTTCCTCCCAAAGGGGACATGGCCCAGGCTTCTCCCTTACTCTAATTCAGGGCCTAAGAAAGGAGCCGCAGACTGTGGTTTCGCTGCCTCTGAGGAGCCGCTACACGGATTACACAGCAAAGCTTTGATGAACGCCTCACCCCCCCCCCTGCACCGGAATATATAAACACAGTCTTTTGCTTTCCACTCACGTCCCGCTTCTGAACGCCTTGTTTCCTGTCAAATGCCACGCTTGTGTCAGTCACTTGCCACTGATTGTTTTCTTCCCGGCATTCTAAATAAGTTGTTCATCACGCTTGATTTGCTCCACCCCTCGGTGCACGAGCCCCCCCACCCCCCCTCGGATAATGCAAAGGGTTTTCGGTAATAAGAGCAGTGTCTTGCGGCATCAGATGCCGGCAAATCGGCGCATTTGGTCAAGCAGAGGCCCGACGGCCTGACTGAAGGGCTTTGTGTTCCTTTTAGGGCGGGCTCATTACAGCAGACGACCAATCAAAATGTAATACAACGTCAAAAGGCGCATTTGGTCAAGCAGAGGCCTGACAGCCTGATTGAAGGGCTTTGTGTTCCTTTTAGGGCGGGCTCATTACAGCAGACGACCAATCAAAATGTAATACAATGTCAAAAGGCCGTCTGAGTGCTGAGAAGCAAGCTTGGCATAGTGCACAGCTGGAGATTTGAATCTGTAAGCTTCGCACAGCAATAGAACCCTTCTGGAGACGCAAGCCACCGGTATTTTGCCCTAAGAGCCAGTGTCCCCGTCCGCTGGCCTCTAGAAGCTTGGTGGGGCGCGTGTTTCCTGTTGGGGAGCCTCACGCCGGTGTCTCCAGCACTGCTGTCCTTGGCTTTGCTGATATACATGAAAGACGGAGCCCAGACAGCAGCAAGCTGCTCTATGCCTTGCTGGTTACTCACAGCGCAGCCCGCCGGGCCCTGTTACCGTAGAAACAAAGTCAAAATATGTACTCATTTTTATCCTTGCCCTCTGGGGTTGTGCAAAGTTTGTTTCATTTTTAATACTTCTGCCAGTGTGTGTGTCTGTGTGAGTGTGTGTCTGTGCTTGTGTGTGTATATTTGAGTATGTGTGTGTCTGTCTGATGTGTGTGTTTGTATGGGTATGTGTCTGTCTGTCTGTCTGCCTGACCGTATGTATGTGTGGGTATGTGTGTATCTGACTGTGTGTGTGTCTGACTGTGTGTATGTGTGGGTATGTGTGTATCTGACTCTGTGTGTGTGTCTGACTGTGTGTATGTGTGTATCCGACTGTGTGTGTCTGTCTGCCTGAATGTGTGTATGTGTGGGTATGTGTGTATCTGACTGTGTGTATGTGTGGGTATGTGTGTATCTGACTGTGTGTATGTGTGGGTATGTGTGTGTGTATCTGACTGTGTGTGTATGTGTATCTGACTGTGTGTATGTGTGGGTATGTGTGTATCTGTGTGTGTGTGTGTGTGTGTGTGTATCTGACTGTGTGTGTGTGTGTATCTGACTGTGTGTGTGACTCCAGTCCCATGGGTCTCATCTTAAGCCCTTTCTTCCACTTCCCGGTGGATAATGAGCTAAAACCAAAATCGCTACCTGACTTACCCAGACGGCTTTGTAGGCTGTGGGGGTCATTCAGCTGGACTTTTGATACGATGACTGGTGATAGAATCGAACTTTATGAAGATTCATATTTTTAATGATTTGGGCGACTGGAGAGCTGAGATATCAATGTTTTATTTTTCTCCCTTTTTAAAGTAAAAAACTGAAAATTCTAATTCCTTGTAGTTTAGAGAGAGTTGTCCTGAATACTATAGGAGGTTAATTTTATCCTGACCCAGGCTGCTGGATATTCCCCATAATCCTTTATAAACTCTTCATAGTGACACCAAGTTCACCCCATTTTCTGTCCCTTTGTGTTCAGCTCATTATTTTTTCTGCTTCCAAATTGATAAAGTCTTGATGTCTCACCAATTAGCCATGATACAGCTAATTAGACACTACAGCTGGATGCAAGATGGGGGGCAGTAGCCCCAGAACCTGGAAGGCGGGGGGGGGACACCACAGAAATGCCACAGGCCTGGGGATAGGGACAACGTGTGACAGGAGGCATGTGGCCAGAGTGAGCCAGTGAGAGTGAAGAAAAAAGGAAAATAATCACCGTGGCAACCCCTGTCTTCACATCCCACTGAGCAAAGAGCAAAAGAGTGTGAACGACCAAATCATGCTGAAGTCAGCTGCCTGACAGTTACCATGTATCATAGGGTAATGGTTACAGAGTAATATCATAGTGTAATATTTACAGTGTAATGTCATAGTGTAATGGTTACTGTGTAATATTTATGAGTGTAATATTTACATTGTAATGTCATATCGTAATCGTTACAGTATAATAATCAAACCATAATATTTACATTGTAATATTACAGTATAATGCTTACAGTTTATTTTCATCTGCTGTGATGTTATAGCCTATCGCCTTTACAAGAATTCAACCATCCCTCATAATGTAACAGCCTCATGGTATTGTGGGTGCAGGAACCAGGTCACATGACCAGGGGGGCACTCCCTCCCCCCCAGTCTCCTTCATGGGCGCGGGAGCCCATGGCCTCCTGGGAACATCAGGAGTGGGCGAGCGCCTACGGCAGGCTGAGCAGCATCATTGTTTGAAGTTTAATGAAGAATCGTATTGATGCCCGTTATTATATTAGCTGTCAGCCTTATTTGCACATAAATTGAGGAGGCTTGATGTTCTATTTAATGTTTGTTATTTTCTGAATGTCAGGAATTAGACTGATACTTGCAGAAAATTGATGGAGACGGAGCCGTGATTCACCGCCTCAACACTCCTGGGTTGCGGGTTCGAATCCTCCGCTTCCCATTTGGGGCAAACTGTGTGAGGCACAGAAGGTATGCAAACATCACACACACAAAACGGCCAAGCCCAACCCAAGCGATGTGTGGTAACAGCACCCGCCCAACCCTGCGTGGCACCATGTTAATTTCTTCATTAAAATCATTATCAAAGCTCTGAATTATTTTTAAAGCAAATCTAAGTTTCTTTTTGCTGTCTGGGGGAAATGAATGCACTCTCAGCTGCTAATTATCCCTCTCGTTAGACTGTCATCAGCACTGATGGCATCTTGTCTTGTATGAATTTGCATGTATGTTTTGATGTTTTGATGAGACTGGGAATTACAGACTGACTTGACTGAAATCAGCATGGCGGACATCATTAATCTCTAAGGCCGACGCGAGGCCAAATTTTTTTACACACGTCGTTCAGACCTGTTGGTAAATATAACCTGAATTCTCCTGGAATTTTTGGTCTAGTTTGCTTAAAATGACAAAACGGGAGTGACCGTCCCCAAAGGAACCAGCAGAGACCCTAATAACCGAGGAGACACAAGTGCATGTGTCAAGGGCAACCAAGGAGAAACAAGAGCACGTGTCAAGGGCAACCAAGTGCAGTGGCCCCCAACACCCTGTCAGGCCGTCGTGATCGTCACCACATTCACACACAGCGAAGCAGACCGGCTCAGCGGAGCCGAAGAGCATCCAGATCGGCAGTGGCGTCACTACGGATGGAGGCGACCTGGGGTTCTGCTGGACCCCGAGGGAGTGAGAAGGAGAATGATAGAGGTGTACCCACTGGGGTTGGGACATGCCAGCTTCAGCTCTGACTGTGAATCCTGTGGAGCACGCCAGAGCCTCCACAAACACTCTGGCAATGAGACTTGTGCTGGCAGGAGGCAGAGAGCGTGGTCATGTGGAGGTCATGTGATTTACGTAAATCTGGAGGAGGCAGAGACTTGCGCTGGTTCTGACACCAGTGAGACCGTATGCCAGGTGTGAGCCTTTATTAAAACCTCTAAATTGGGGCATTACACACTAGCCCCTTCCTGTGGGGAGTTTGGGACGTGTGTGATCCTCATGGGCGTGACCCACAAGTCCCATCCAGCTCCTCAATCCTTAGATGGTCCCTACTGTGTAAAGAATGCAGTTCCATGACTTTGGCTCATCACCCTACCTCTACACAGTTTAATAGTCTAGTTCCATTACTTTTTATCCATATTTAAATTTAATATACAAATCAATGCCCCAAAAACAACAATCTTATCTAATGGTTAAGTTTAATATTGTAACTGCAAGGTCATTTAAAAGAATGACACCCCCCCCCCCCCCCTTGTTTTCTGAAAGCATGCAGCCCTCAGAGAGTGAAGAAGGTTTCAGGCATTAATCTCTATGTTACATTTGTACCTCAATTCTCACATCCAATATTTTAACCATCTGCCTTCTTAAGCTTAAACAAACAATTAATTGTGGTCTCTGATAGCTAAGAGGACACACTGGAATCCAGTCCAAGACTGAAACCACAGGACACACCC
>JABFEB020000044.1:3730181-3740989 GCA_019775895.2 Stomatorhinus ivindoensis
GGGGCAGGCTCCAGGAAAACACCACATAACAGAGCTGCTCTCTCCGGGCTCCAAAGGGCGTGTTTTGGGTCAAGCTGTTCCCTGCTCCTGTGCAGCCTGGATAAATCCCAAACCTTTCCGGACCTCAGAGTCTGTCTCCCAACACTTAAGGGCTTGTGTGCAGCATAACTGCTAGTCTAGACGGGGTCATGACTCTCACAGGCCGTGTGACTGTATTACATCGACACAGTGGACCTTCTGGATCAGGAAGAATGAGGACGTGGTTTGTCATGTTTTATAACTGTCACTTTTAAAAAAGCCGGTCTGCCTGCTCATGGGGTTACTGGCAGATGAGAGTGATCCTTCCAGCTGCACACATGCCCAGTTTGGCTGCTCTGTGCCCTCGATAAGGTGCCCGGAGCTGGAGGCATGGCCCATTTGCCTGGAGGGGTAACGGAAGCTGAATGCTAAGCTAAGCCTTAGCGAGGAACCCGTCACGCTGTGTGAGACGCCAGCAGCTAATTTGCATGTTTGTGTAGCCATGACACAAAAGGTAGCAAAACTCACTGGCACTCTATTCGGGGCAAAGTTTGCAAGGAGGGTAGCTAGTCAGACGGGGAGTAAAAAGAATAATTATAAATAATGGCTTAGTGGCTTAACAGATTTGTATCCAGTAGGATGTTGGTTCAAGTCCTCCAGGTAGCACCCGGGAAGTCAGCTGCCCAGAAAAGTTCCCAATATAGAAACTCAGCTGTATATACACAGGCAAAATTATCACGTACGCTAAACCAGCCGCTCTGTAGCCAAAGGGAGGGCGTTCTTTTTAAACCCACAGGTCACATACAGATCTCAGTTTCACCAGGCACCTTTCTGCCTGAATGTGTTCATAATTATCAGTTGAGGTTAGGGAGCTATATATAATAAGCATTGCATTGCCGCCTAGTGGCCAAACTCAGAAGTGAAAGTAAGTCAAATTGCGCGATCTGTAGAGGGTCCTAGTCACATTCTGGACTCTGAAGAACCTGCTGGGGACGTGGTGATCAGACGGTTCTTCTACTCTTGGTCCTTCCTAGTTTGCTCAAGGGCCCAGAAGTCATATGATTATTCTGCCAGTTATGGGCTATGACCCCAGTATCTTCTCGACACAGACAAGGACTCCTGACCCAGAGAGCCCCATGCACCCCTCTTCCTGCAAAGAGAGCGTGGCACCTTGGTGCACACCTTCTGACCGCTCTTGTTACGCACAGAGAAGACAGAGTTGGGAGATCTTTCCAGAACCTGGTCACCCCATAACCACTGCCTGCATCCCCAGTGCACGTCGGCTGGAGACATGCCTGCCCCCTGCAGCCTTAAACTATGACCAGGGTTTGATAACCCTCTGAGGTCAGAGCAGCCCCGCCCTCCCCAGTCAGGGACCTCAGTGCCCTTTCCTCAGTGCCTCTCACATAATGCAAACCCCGCCAGAATTCTTCTTCACTTCCGAATTATAATGCCAGCATTTTGCACATCATGTAAATAATTTTACAGACAAATGTCTTGCATATTTTTATATGTCTATTTGAAAGCCACAAGCCGTATTCTGACTTTGGCTTCTGAACAGTTTGTATCTCGGCCTCTTGTGGTAATAAATTTCATTAACATTTTAAGATGCCGTGTCTGATTGACTTCCGGCCCCGCGGCGAATGTCAAAGCCCCTGCCACCTCCGTTATGCCAGTCAGCTTTTGCCTTTCACTCATTCCCAGGCTCACATTAATGCACTTTTAACAACTTGCATCCTCTTTCTGTTCTGTGTTTGAATTATTGGGTTTGCTACAGTTCAGGACCTTGACCTTTCTGATAAAAAAGGACTGTTCCTCATCTTCATGCCAGGGTGACGGAGGTAATTATCCGTAAACACCGTTGAGTCCTCAAGCGGCCTTGACTTTGCATGTGACCAAATTTCATTTTCATATATTCATTTTTCTGCAGAGTGCCATGTCTACAAAGATAAAAATGCCAGTGTTTATTTTAGATATACAAATTCATACACAGACACTTCCCTGTCATGCGTTTACAAAGAACGGGCTCACGCTCTTCAGCGAGACGCTTCGACGGGACAGGATAGCGCCCCCTGCTGTCCATGGGGAATTCTGCTCACTGCTGGATGGGAAAAGTCGCAATGACTCAGACTTCTTGATTGTGTTGCATCCCGGTCCTTAATTCTTCCGTGAGCAGTTCAGCCCCTGACACCCCAGGAATTTTCATCGTCCACCATCCAGGCACAACCCGGTGAAGGACCAAAGTTCTTCCATTGTTCAAACTGTACTTCTGTTCACCCGCCATTTAAAGGGGGGGGGGGGGGGCACACAGCTTCGTGCAGACGTGAATCTGAGACCGGCACTTGGGACACTTATGCACGATATCTTTGAAGCAGTTTGTGCAGAAGGGGAGCAGACAGCAGCCCAATACACATCTGCGGGGGAATGGATCAAATCCAAAGACCGCGTGTGAGAAATCATGCATGCATCTTCACCTAAGTACCCTCCTTAATGTGGATTAGGATGCTGCCCTCTATTGCTTACCCAAGCAAAGCAGTCATGATGCAGACCAGCCAAGTTGTGCTGCCTACCCTGGTGGCTGTCTCTGTGACGATGTACTGATGGCATGATGGGCACATGGTGTTGGATGGTGCAGGGGGCAGGTTTTCCACGTCCACAATGATCTGTGGAGCTGAAGGTGTGAGGTGGGCTTAAGATGGCTTCATTAAGGCCTGCGCGGAGACTTCATGCTAACTGGCGCTAACAGGCGCTAACAGGCTAACAGGCGGCACTAACAGGCGCAAACAGGCGCTAACAGGCGCTAACAGGCACTAACAGGAGCACTGGAAGTACAGGAGAGGTGCAGAGTGCTGCAGGGAGTGGCCTGTGCGGATCTGCACATAATTTCTGCACTGTCCTGCAGCCAGACGCTGCATCTGCCAGTCGCCCACAGAGTGACGATCTGGGTGTTTGTGTTCTGGCCATAGCAGAAATTTGTAGCTCTGCTGGACCAGCTGAGGAAGGCTCCAGATAGTTCTGAATGTGCTGTGAGCATTGGAGCCAGGAGAGCGGGCATGGTGCAAGCATCACGACCAGCGGAACCTTCTAGAAGCATCACCCACCTGGACCGGGCGGCGGAGGGGCAATGATGGCATTGATGGAGGCGGGGAAGACGGCCACACCTCCCATGTTGATGACATTTTGGATATCTGTGAAGACAGGAGCAGCTGACTGAGACAAGCTGGATACATCTCAGCAGAGACACCACACCAGCCTGGGGAGGAGAAGGAGGCTCGGCCTTTACCTGCTTCTGAGAGGCACATTGTAGCTGATAATCTGTAATGATACAGAGGTTCCCTACAGCTAGCTATAAGCACACGCCCCCTGCAGGGCCACGCTACACACTGCACCATCACCTTCCTCCTTCCTGGTCTTCCTGTCCTGCCCCCGCAGCTGCTCCTCCTTCTCCTCCAGCTCCTTCATCTCCTGTTCGATCTTCTCCAGCTCGCTGGTCTTATCTGCATCTGCAAGGCCGACAATCAGCCGCCAGCAGGGAGTGTAAGGGATTTCTGGATAAGGACCTCCGCTGCATAATTGTGTCTTACACTAGCATGGTGCCCCCTCCCCCCCCCTATACCAGAGCCCTTCCGCTTCAGAGGGTCGTTGCTCCTGAAATCCTCCAGCATGACCAGCAAGTTCCGGCGGTCTCTCAGCTGCTGCTGTCGCACCACCAGGCGGCCCAGTTCCGCCTCAACGTTCTCCTGCAGATTCGGCATCCTTGGAGGGGGGGGATTAGCAAGCTGCGCGTGAAGCCACACCCTTTAAGACGCTGCTGAGCATCCATAACACCAGCAGATGTCTGCACTTCACCATTAATACCCGATATTAGAGACCAAGTGCTGGAGATTGTAATGAACTTTCCGACATGGCAGAAATAGACAGCCATTTTAGACTCTGTTTGCGACAGAGGTACTGCACCAACAGAGGGCGTGATGGTTGAGGGCTTCCCGTTCCGGCACCGCTTTGCCTTGGCCTCTCTGCTCGTCCTTTCAACTCGTTAGCATTTCCTATTGCTGTACCCGCTCAATTAAATGCTACTTATGAACCCGACTTCCTTAATGCCAAGCCGGAAGCTCACGCGTGAGGAATAAATGCTTCATTAAAGGATCTTTTTTCAGTATATTAAGATATACAGGAACCCCTTTACATTTGCAAGAGTTAGTGGTAGAAAGGTGGAAGGTGAAAATTCATGAATGTGAAGGGGTTACTGTATTCATATATCATTGAAATATTAATTTTTTGCTTATATATTGCCATCAGTTTCAAGAACACAATGACATCACACTGCATTAAATAACATTAGAGTCCACAAGCAGTATCTCCATGTCAAACACTTTGTCAGAATAAATAATTTCATGAACGGTGCTTTTAAGGGTCTGAATACTCTCAAGAGCACAATATCCTATATCAGACGACCTCAGTGGAAAAAATGCATTACCTGGATGTGGGGGTCGAGGTGACCAGCTCCAGAGGGGCTCCACAGCAGGAGGGGGGTTCCTCACCCACGTGGGGGGGCCCAGGAGCTCGATTGAAACAGCAGAGGTGACCCGACTTCTGGCTGACACGGCCGGAACCGTCTAATTAACGGTTCAGAACTCGAAGATGATGGACTTTTCTTTACTTAACAATTTTTAATTAAATTTTCAAACTTTACATTGGATGTTTTTACCAAAAAATGTCTGTTACAGCCTCATAGCATAAATAAATGTATACAAAAGTGATACACAAAATGTCACAGCAGCACACGGTTCCATGTGTCTTTCAGCGCGTTTCTAGATCCTGCCCGGCGGTCTGGAGCAGAATGTCAGTAATCCTGCAGCTCCTCCATTTTCTGTACTTGACACGTGACAGTGCTGAAGTTAGACGATGGGACACATGCGAGATCCAGGTTCCAGAGACACACGGCAAGTGACACCTGATGATGAACAAAAATCCTGAGTAAAAACATTCACAACACGCTTCATTTTCACTGCTCCCACTTTCTGCGAAAGTGAGAGCGCCGAACTCTGAACTGTCACACCTGCCCAGTCTTCCCAAAATGCATTTTAGTGTCACTGCTCATTTGCAAATGCGCAAGACAGAGAACAAAGGGTCTCAGAAGCTAACAGGAGGTCAGCTTTTAATATCTTTGCATACGCAAATTCCCCCCCTCTCGCTTCCAGTGCCCCCGCCACCACGACAACGGACACGGGGGCAGGTCAGCCTCCCTCCCTATCTAAGCAGGGCTGACAATTTTGGTCAGCCGGGCGGCGTGATATTTTCAATTTCAGATAAGTTATATGCATATACATTTACATACAAGCAACAGTTCTATTACCTTGTAAATAGTCTGTAGGGTTTGCAAACTATCCCAGTGCTTTTGATGTAGCTGATTTTAGGTTTATAATCTCACATGAGCGTGGGAGCCTGAAAGCATGAGTGTCACGGCAGATACGTGAGAGTTGGCAACCCTGGGTAAGAGTTGATGGCGTCACCCACCTCACCAGCGTTCACTTCCTCCTCAGCTTCTTCATGAAGGTCACTTCATCCCGGTTCCGTATCCCGTAGCTAAATGCAAACACATTGGCACTGAATCCCTCCTCCAGCCTCCGTCATGGATCTGTTACCATGTGACCTACTTACTCTTTCAGCTTTGTCTTGTCGTCCTCCAGCTTCTCGCCCTTGAACACCAGGTGGTATGTCCGCCACATGTACCTCCTACAAGATACAGGCAGAGAAGACTTGTGACGGAACGGAGTATGCATAAAAGCTCCATTTCTAAGCCCTCGCAATGATAAGGTGCCATTACCAGCTAATGTGCTGCACTCCGCCCTCTCGTTGCTGCTTCAGCTCCACAAACCTGCGGATGGCCTTCTTTAGCTCCAGAACCGTGGCGTTCTGCACTACCACCACGGCTGCAAGACATTTTCACAGCCATTCCATTAATCTCTGGCCCAGACCCCGTCCACCCTGGAATGGCTTCTAACATCCAAGAGTGGTGGCTATTTTAACTGCTCTGCTGCCACAGGAATATCACCGAGGTACAAATGGCAGCTGACGCCGAACACTTACGCATGACTTCTCCATCAGCCTTGCACACGCGGACGGTCATGGCCTGACCATACTCCAGAGCCACCTGGGAGTTCACCTCCTCTAAGGTGACCTGAAACAACATTCGTCGTCAGGATTCATGATTCTCAGCAATGCAGACGTGTTGTGATGGGTTCTCACACAGGAGCGAAGGCACCAGTAAGTTACTGGAGAACATGATCAATCTATCTATCTCAGATCACAATCTTATCTAATATAATCTGATCTATCCATTCATCAAGAAGCATGACTAACATACACAGATAGACATAGTATAGAAACCTGAATGGGCAGGTCACACAGAAGGGGGTCTTGCACTAAGAGGGCCAATCCTTCTTCAAAGATATCCAAGAATTCCGAGTGAGGCAGTGCCTCCTCATCCTCTTCTTCAATGTCTTCCTCCCAAGGCTGTTCATCCTCCACTGCTGCCTCCTCCTCTTGTTTCACGGAAAGCTCTTCGGTGGAAGTTTCTGTGCATTCAGGCTCTGCCATCTAAGTCAGACAGAATATTTCACAGAAATACCTCCCAGTTCATTTCCTCATGTCACAACTAATAGCCTTTTTAAAGTATTTCCACCTCGCGAGGCAGATGAATGCCAGTATCTTGTAGATAAACTTCTCACACGTCAACGTTTTCTACGGTCAACATTTTGTCGTCAATCATTAGAAAAGGAGAAAACTAATATACTTTTCAGTCCCGCTGATCTGTGATCGGGGTAATCGCTATTCAGTTGACCACTGCATAGAGATATTTTGCTCCGTTATTTCTTTTTGAAATGAAAATGGTAGATATATCTGTATTGCAACGCAGATTCACTTCGCTGCAAAACAAAGACCAATTATTGCGAAAACTACGTTCGTGTAATTTAGATACTTGACATTTGTCTTGCATTACCCTGTCACAATAATGGAATTTATATTAGTTTTTATCTTAACTAAAATATATACACATAAGTAACTGAAATAACAATTAGTTTATTCTTGATGTATCATTTCATTATGGGATTATTTTCATCAGTTGGTTCTTACCTCAGCCGCCTGTTGCTGTTTCTCTTTTCAATAATAATAATAATAATAATAATAATAAAAAGTTAGTCTTTCACTTACGTTTAACCGACCATTAATCGGTCTAACCGGGACTCACCCCTTTCATCTAATTCGATCCGCACAAGGATTATTTACTGAACCGGAAAGTAAATAACTACGATGCGCTTCGCTTAAACCAGCCCCCAAGGAAACAACATGGCGGAACAAGTATTGACTACCAACAATTTGATATAATTATCTTAATATTTCTTATCTTAAAAACGTATACTTATATATATATATATACACACACAAACATATACTTATGCTCTATATATATGCACTATATATATATGCTCATTTCTATGACCGGTAGCCACGTGTTTGAAAAGCTATGTGGTTTTTATAATTGCAAAGAAAATACGCTTGTTTCCTACCGAACATCAAATACCAGTTACACCTCGAAGCTGCGAAGTGCCGTGTGTGTGAGAGTGAGCGGCTGGATCGACAAGCTCCAACGTTTTCGGTGCGACTAGTTGCAAGACAATATGCTCCTGTTTTGTCCCACGTGTGGAAATGTGCTGATTGTAGAGGAAGGTCAGAAGTGCTACCGATTCGCCTGCAGCACTTGTCCTTACGTGCATAACATTACCAGGAAGGTGAGTGTAAATCACATTAATGTGTTTAAAAAAACATTACTATTTTAACACCCCCATTTTTTATTTAAAAGCAGCTGTTAGATTCTTTATTTTCCTTCGTTCAGTGTGGATTTCTCCTAACAGCTATAAAGCTGTGTTGACCTTACGAATAAATTTCAAATGTGACTCTTCTGAATAATAGAGTGCACGGGGGGAAATATACATTAAAAAACAGCCATTTTAGCAAGAAGACTTTATTGCCCCTTTACAGTTAGACATTCTGTCATCCGTCCATTAGGTAAATAACAGAAAGTATCCGAAGCTGAAGGAGGTGGACGATGTGCTGGGCGGAGCGGCTGCCTGGGAGAACGTGGACTCCACGGCCGGTGAGTGTCATCCTGGACCGGAGGGAGATGCCAGTCCTCGTCCGCAGACTATACAGACCCCTCCTTACGGCTGTGCGTGTGTTTGCGTGTCCTGCAGAAAAATGCCCGAAGTGCGAGCACCCACGGGCGTACTTCATGCAGCTCCAGACCCGATCCGCGGACGAGCCCATGACCACCTTTTACAAGTGCTGCAACCAACAATGCGGACACCGTTGGAGGGATTGAACTGTAGACCGGGGTCGGAGCCGTCAGCCAGACGCCAGAGAACCGCCCCTTTGTGTCTGTGTATCAGAACTGAAATACAGACCGCCGATGTATTGGCGTATGTGGGTCATGAACATCTGCGGACTTCGCACTTTAATATGAAGTAGGCAAAAAAAAAATGATCGAATTTAGTGTTTCGTAGTAACCAAAGCAGTGCTTATGTGCAGCGTTTTCGCCGATAAGGCTGAACAGGGGATTTTTCAGTTTTTATTTGGTTTGCTAGACCAATTTGTTTTTATAAAGGACTGCTCTGGGGAAAAGCGCACCTTTGCTTACAGGGAAAGAAGCGATTTCTTACGTACCCTAATCACTAAATTTATTAAAGAGAGAGAAAAATATATAGGCTACTTATTTCTTTTGTTCTTTTGTTAGACTTTGAGAAGCAGCTCTTCAGAAACACTGGCAAGTATCAGGCTTTTGCAGTGTTGGTGATTCAGCACTTTGTCAATAGTTTGAATCCTGTAGTCTTAACTGAACTGGGATCAGATATACCACAACACGGAGTCCCGATTCCCATTCATAACCAATGATCTGACACAGAACTCGCTGATGTTTCACTGCGCATCATGGACATCTGTCACACCTCATGAGGACAGTGACGACTAGAAGAAGTGTTTCTGAGGCAGGTTCAACATCCAACATGTTTACTGGTGTCTGAGAAATGTTTGTGTTTGAGCTGGACCTGTGGCCTGTACTACAAAGCAGGGTTACTAGCTTATCGGGGTAACTTGTCAGACTTAAGGTACCACAATTCAAATGGACTTCATATTTGCTCACTTACATTTTTGCCAAACTACCTTAAATCCGACAAGTTACCCCGATAAGACAGTAATACCCCCTTCATAGTACAGGCCACAGAAGTAAAGTCAGGCTAACAAGTTAAATGTTTGAATGTTTTATTTACCAGCTTCCCAAATATGCTCTTGAATTAAAAGTCACATAACGAACATCACCACAGACATCAGCAGAGGATGCAGGTATGGGGACTCGTAAAAGTGTAACATTATTTGCATACTGTTGGAAAGGGATTTTCTGGGTAATCAGAATTTCTGCCCTGTTAACAATGACAGCTGTATGTCAGTGAATCCTGACCCAAAATGAGCAGGTCTTAGTGGCACCTATAGGGCATGGTGAATGGGGCAAAGCAGGTCCCTCAGACAGAACCCAGGCCCTGCTTGCTTAGACTCCCATCTATTAAAATAACTTAGTCATGTGTTAAATAAATGTCCATCAAAGTTTCACTGGCACTGCCTCAGACTTTGGTTTGGACTGTGATGCTAAGCTCGCCAGGGGTACCTACCTACTATCATATTCATGGTCTCCACCTCACTTCACTACCACAGCTTTCATACAGAATATTGACGAAAAAATATCAGCTGTACAATCTGAGAATATTGACGTAAGACCAGCTGTGTGATCTGAGAATATCAAAGACCAGCTGTGCAATCTGAGAATAGCGACGTAAAACCAGCTGCGTGATCTGACTTCAGCTCCGCCTCTTTTGCACACCGCCTTAAAGGGGTCACTCTCATTCTCACAGAATACCAGACGCAGCGATCCCAGTACAGGAGCGTGTGAGTATGGACATGGTTCAATGGGGGAAACGTGCATCCATTAGAGCCTACGGCAGCTGGCAGAGCAAGGGAGGCGGCTGCTGGGTGACAGGCTAACGTGCCCTCGTTAGCACATGCGCTTGTATGTGTAGATGTAGCCCTTGCAGTAGGGACAGGTATGCGTCACATCTTTGAGTTCGTTGATCAGGCAAGGGAGCAGACAGCAGCCAAAGTCGCACCTGCCAGAGAAGAGGCCATGGGTGAGTATCAGTACATTTCATTTACCTTTATTTAAATTTAATATACGTTTTGTAAAGGAGTCACTCTGTCATCATTTCCTGTATGTTTGCTTTCAAATGTGATTCTTTTTGTCTGCAGTCTATACATGCAGTTAATGTAAAATGCTCCTCAATAGTGTCTTTAGTTCAGCTAGCAGTGACCCATGAGTGTCTCCAGATTAGCAGAGTGCAGTGAGGGATAAGTGTCTGTAGGTTAGCAAACTGCAGTGAGGGATAAGTGTCTGCAGCCTGGAAAAGTGTGGTGAGGAATGAATGTCTGTATGTTAGCATAGGATAGTGAGCAATCCGTGTGTGCAGGTTAGAAAGGTGCAGTGAAGGATGAGTGTCTGCAGGATAGCAAGGTGCAGTGAGAGATGAGTGTCTGCAGGATAGCAAGGTGCAGTGAGAGATGAGTGTCTGCAGGTTAGCAAGGTGCAGTGAGAGATGAGTGTCTGCAGGATAGCAATGTGCAGTGAGAGATGAGTGTCTGCAGGTTAGCAAGGTGCAGTGAGAGATGAGTGTCTGCAGGTTAGCAAT
>JABFEB020000044.1:3808657-3819680 GCA_019775895.2 Stomatorhinus ivindoensis
TCTCTCTCTCTCTCGAGGCTCCAGACGGCTCCAGAGACTGGCTGCTGTTTTTAATTCACACCATAAAAAGTAAAAAGTCTTCCAGCAGCATTCCCCGGCAGCGCGGGACAGCATTCCATGGAAATCAGGGCTGTAAAATGGAAACTAGCGGCAGCCAAGCAGTAAGCGGAGTCACCAGAGGCCCAGTGGACCCCCGCCCGCTTCTTCTGGCCACCATCGGGGTCACGCGGCCCCATTTCCAACCGAGCTCACCCCAATTGACCCAGGAGATCGTGGAAGGTCACCTGCATCCTAGCGACATGCCATTCCCACGGCCTGCCCAGCTGAGCAGTCATCAGGGCACAGCTGGGCACCGGAGATGATGCAGGAGTTGGCCAGATCCGAGCAAACTGGGAAAAAGAAACGTCCACGAGGGGAGGACCACAGGAGAGGCAGGCACAGTGCCAGGTCATGCAGCATGAGGCATCCCAGAATGCAACACTGCGCCCCCCCCCCCCCCTCCCCATAAGTGCAAAAAATGTGGGAGCACGAGAGTCACATGGCTGGCTCAGAAATGGAGCAGAGACAGGGCAATGGGGTGCAGGCCAGATTTGGGGGGGCGGCTTTCCCAGCAACGGAAATGCCACACATACTCCCAGAGTGCTCCCATGCGGGGCTCTGGGTGGGTGGGGGGGCTGGATGAGGGGGGTGGCTGAACGCTAACAGACATACAGATGCACACAGAGAAAAGTCTTATTACTTTCGCAAACCCACATCCATGTGTGGACACGGGTTCGATCACCAGGCTCCCAATCATCACCAAGCGTCAGCCAGCAGCAGGTCCAGCCAAGATTGAGACCCTGTACAGGTGTACTGGGCCGACCGGCCCTGTTATGGTGGGGAAACAGAGACCCGGCCTGTCTGTTGTCCTCCCCCGTTCTCTCATAAGTGAATTCACTTTACAAAACAATGACAACTTGAAGGTTTGGAGCATCCACTAAAGCATGGAGGCGACGGGGAGAAACGCAGCACTGACAGCACGCTTCAGGACTGACAGGTCCCACAGCAAGGGCCACCAGTAGGAGGCCGGGTTTGACAGCAGGAGCCCACAGTGGGCTTTGCCAACGGTGCCCCGAAAGGCTGGCACAGGGACCGGAGCGAGCGCCAGTACACTGCGAGAACGGTGCTGCTGCTGGAGACTTCAGCGGGGGGTTTCAGACAGGCAAGCAAGTCCTCCAAAGATGGAGGAGACACGGAGGACTCCACCAGAGGGCCATTCAGACATACCTTCCCACTTCCAACTGACGCATCAGGAAGTCAGCAGGGAGTCAACAGGAAGTCAACAGGAAGCTGAGTCTCTCCCACTGAGCTGCAACGCTGTTGCACACGATCCCCATTTAAATATCCCGGGATGATATCAGCTTGCATCTGGCTCTCAGAAAACCTCGTAGTGCATGTGCCCAACACGCCCCAGGTGGGACTCTAGGTCCGGTGCTGAGGCCAGATCTGCCTTCTATCCATCTGGGTGAAGGGAGAACCCAGGCCAAGGGACTAGCGGCCCCGCCAGAGCCTGAGGGAAACATCAGCGATGAGAAAACAAAATGCTTTAGTGCGGGACGGACACGACAAGGGATATCACAGACTCAAAAGATCTCAGAGTGGAACCTAGCAGCTTTAGAACCCCCCCACACAGAAGACGCCCCCCAGGATGGAAACCCACCCAGGCCTAGCCCTCAGCTCCGGGGGCCAGACGCTCTTAACTCATCCTAGGAGGCCTGGAAACCCCCTCATGCTCCCCAGCACCGCCTCAGAACGGCCCCCGCCCACCTTCCTGCTCCTCCCTGCCAAGCTCACACTGACACCAGGGGTCAGACGCTGGTCCGTTTTCAGGACGATGAGGCTCAGAAGGAGGGAAAATACAGCCTGGGAGGGAAACAGCCAACAGGGCGGCCATATCACCGGAAGCGGCTCTCGCCACAGCAGGAGCCCTTCAGGGAACAGTGACAAACACTCAGAATCTCCCCTAAGTAAAGGGGGGGTTGAGGAACAACAGTACTGGGCTTCAAAGCAGCCCTGACCCCGTGGCCTTGCTTGGGTCGCTGGCAGCAGCCACTGTTGGGGAACGGGACATCACTCCATGGGACCATTCGAACCATAAAAAGACTCCTAACTCCCCAAAGAGCTGAGATTATTACTGGAGGTTAAATATGGATTATGACTCTGCAATGGCTCTCAAAGCCAGCATTGGGTTCAAGGGGCTAACTCTGCAGCCACAACCCAGCGACCAGCGACTGGGACACGACCGGACCAGAGTCGCTCCGGATGCCAGTTGGCTTTGCATGCCCAGACACAGCAAGCTACTCTCGCAGCGTGGATGAAGAAGTGGATGCCTTTAATCCCCGAAAAGGTGACTTCATCAGTGAGCCCAGAGGCCGTTAACAGTGTATTCTGTCAACTTGCTATGTTTGAGTGATTTAAAATGCACTGATAAAACATACAGCAGATACGTGGTGAGGAGTGAACACCGGGCCTTACGCCACAGCAGAAGCAGCAGCCACGTCTGTGAAAGGGTCACTGACACAGTGGCACAGCAGTGGTAAAGAACAGCACGGCTGCCATGGAAACGCAAGCCACATGACAGCCACATCACATGCTGGTGGTCTGACCGCAAGCATTTGCAGAGCAATCAGACAAGATGCTTCCACTAAGTATTTAAGAAATTCTGGTTATTCAGGAGTAGAACTGAAATCTTTATCCTATCCCAATTCCTTTGCATTTTTCTCAAATTCTATTTTATTTTTTCCAATTCTGTTTTTTTTCAGATTTATGTTGGATCTGCTTCAGATTTTAAGTGTTTATAAGCTGCCGAACTGAAAAAATAAGCTTTGATAGAGACAAAAGTCTTGTAATTTTCAGAGTATGACTTGTTGCGCAGTCTCTTTTACATGTTTCCACTATCTCTAGTGTACATGTTCTCCACAATCGTAGAGCTGCACGATTCTGAAAAAACGTGAATCACTATTTTTTTGTTAGAATTTAAATCGGGATTCTCTGTAACGATTTTTTCCCCTGAAATTTAAACGTTTACTACAGTCATTAAACTGCAAAAAGAAATGCAGCAAAACATGATTTTGCCAAACACATGACTGATCCAGAACCGGTATATCAACTTCTGACAACAGAAAGTGAACACTCAATTAGCCATACCGAAAGATCCAATACTGAAAGTGCCATTGGGATGCACTTTCTTTGTCCATCCGTTATACAAATTCCCTGCCGTCTTGAAAACACTTGAGAAAACAACGATAATAATAATTATAATAATAATTATAATAACAACAATAATAATAATAACAAGGGATGCTTGGAGAAATGAAGTGACCGAATCTTTAACTGCGATCTGGTCGAAAGAAGAAGAAATCAATATAGCATATACAGTGGTACCAAGTTCGAGTTCTGATCGAATTTTCCCCATAAGAAATAATGGAAAACCAATTAATTTGTTCCCGGCCCCCAAAAATTACACCTAAATATGTTTTTTAGCATCTAAACACAAAATGAACAGGATAAAACAAGAAGAGCATATTCTGTACTAAATACATCTAAGCACATTTATCAAAACAGTAATTTGAAAAGTAAGAAAATAAAAATAAATGTATCCAAACAATGTGTCCTGCCCCGATCGTCCGCTCCATCTGTGTGCCACACCCCCTCGTTAACACAGTGTGGAATCCCAGTGTGATCAGCTGTTTCAGGTTGTTGTCATCATCAGCCCTCTGTATTTCGTCTGCGTTTCAGTTTGTTTCCCCAGTCCAGTCACTGTATTGTCCGTCTGAGTTTTGCCTGCCTTACCTGTAATTAAACCCCATATTCGCCGATACCCTGACGTCTGCGCCTTTGTCTCCATTCCGTCCCGCTCAGCACAACAATATTATCATAATTAAACTTATTAATGGTTTATTATTAATATTAAAATAATGAATAAGAAATATTAATTTTTAAATGTATTTTATTATATAATAATAATTACGGTTACTGTCTATCATTGTCTAAATGTATTTTACTGTCTAAATATATGTATTCAGTTAGTGTAAACATGCTATCACATCTAATGCGAGACTGAGACTGAAGCGTTACCCTTTGTTTCCGCTTAGAGACGTGCCGCGTGACTCATTTCCCCGCGCATAAAAGTTATGTTAGGTCGGCTTCACGGTTTGACTTATGAGATTCAGATCGAGCTCTAGGTATTTTTTTTCGAACTGGTTGGTTCGACTTTTAAGAAGTTCGAGTTCTATTGAGTTCGAGAACTGAGGTATCACTGTAAAGGAATGAAGTACGGTATTTTCTATAATATACTAGGACAGCACAGCATTCGAAATTTTGTGAGTATCGCAGTGTGTTTTTGTTGTAATGGTTATTGGGGTATTTATAAAACAAAAAAGGAATTCAACATAAATTTCTCAAAAACCTGCCTAGGAGTGATCTGCAAGGATGAAGATGAGTATGACTTTCTCAGAGAACACATACAGCGCTCTTGCAAAAGCAGCGGAGATAAACAAACTGATTTTAAACATATATGAGAAAGTCTTGAAAATGAATAATAATTAAAATTGCAAAACTCGATCATTTTTTATGACATTTTAGAGAAACCTAAACTCCCTGCTCTATAATGTCCGTACCGATAGAATTGATGGTAAGAAAAAGCCTGACCTTAATCTAGCTGACTAGCGATGTATGAATTGGATGTACATAATATGCGATGTTGGTATTAATATCGCATCATCCAGCCATATAATGTACAGCTGTGGCCAGAAGTCCAGTCTGCTGCCTCAGTTTTTATGATGGTGACTTGCATAAAATCCAGGTTGTTATAAAGATTGATCAGATGAGTCCCTCTTTGCCATGAAAACGACCTTAATCCCAAAAACCCATTTCCACCTTAATCAACCATTTATCCGGTCATCGCGAACTTCAAAGAGAGGATCAATAGTGAAGAAGGCTTCAGGGCGCCCAAGAAAGTCCAGCAAGCGCCAGGACCGTGTCCTGAAGTTAATTCAGCTGTGTGACTGGGGCACCACTAGGCTGCTCAGGAATAGCAGCAGGCAGGTGTGAGTGCATCTACACACACAGTGAGGTGAAGACTTTTGGAGGATGGTCTGGTGTCAAGAAGGGCAGAATACTACTGAAACTTCGGAAACGGACTTTAAATGGCTATAACACAATGGGAGTATTTCCGGAGGACACTTTAAGTTCACGTGCTTGTAATAATGTTTTGTAACGTAAATGTTAAAACTTTGCTATTAACCTGGCAAACTGCATGGTTTTAAGTTACAGTTAATCGGTGGCAGCTGTGTTCATGACTAACCTGTGCAGCTCCCTGAGGAATTATAAGCTATAGTGCAGAAGCTACCAGTCACATCTAATCTACCGTTTACCACACAGCTTCTTGATTATTTGATTCTTCTAGCAATCCGTTCAAATAGAAGATACAGTGGAAACTGCTTATAGTGATCACATCTGTGTGGGTGAAATTGATCCCTAGAAGCGGATGATCATTATAGCCGATTTTTTTCTTCTTTATGTCTCAGGCAGATTACCATCTAAATGACATTTGTATTTTTATTAGACCTACATGAATATAAGGTAATAAAATGGACAGCGTTGCTATTTAGCCTCCTTAATTTTGATTTCAAAATACAGTACAACTGTTTCAAGTGCTTTTCAAATTACAGTACTGTACAAATTAAAACACTAAACTGAGTATAATTAAAATACGCTATAATACAGTACAGGTATGGCATGTGTCATTTAGATGAAAGTGATTTCTGATTACTCTTTGTGAAGTGTCTATGACTTTTCAGGGTGTTTGCACGTGTTATGAACTTAATATATTTTGTTTCTTTGCAGTGCTTTTTTCTATTAGACGTGCATTTATTTTGAATTAAATTGGGCTTTCTCCGTTTTATTTTGAATTGCATTGGGCTTTCTCGACCACCTTACCCATTTTTCAGATTCAGTACAAACTACCCCGCTCCGTTTTGTGATCTCAATCAGTGCCAGTCCCAGTTCTTACGCAAGTGGAAAAACATATTTGAAGGAGCAAAAGTGAGGTACCTGCTGTGATGGAAAAGCGCCCTTTACAGAGAATGCAGAATTATGGGATGCTTGAGACTCTCTGAGTGCTTGTTTTGATCCAGCCGACGTAATACGATGCAGAAGAACCACTGAAATTTAGAAATGAGATCACATAGAGGTGTGATTCGAGATCGAGGTATTTTTACAATGAATTGTGTAGCCCGAACTTAAAGGCCTTTTCAGTTTGGCAGCACATAAACTCAATTCTGCGTTCTTTCCCATGTTGAAAGTATTAGGTCTGTTTCAGTCTTTCTGTTAGCAGACGAAAGTGATGCGGAGATGCAAATACAAAGTCGACGCAGAACGATGAGGCATACGAAGCGTGTAATATAATTTAAGCATAAAATGGGTAGGGCATTATTTTGTCTTTATTAATATTGCAGTCGGGTTAAATAAAATCATCGGGTGAGTTCTGGTATCTCGTGAATGAAACTGTGCATTGCTGGTTCCTGCACCACAATGGAGACACAGAAGGTTGATTAGGGGGCCGTTCCTGTACATGTCTGAGCTACCTGAGAAGGGTCCTGAGTTCCTGCAGCGGAGCCCTATGGTTACTAGGCAACATCCCTGCACTCATTTGACCAGATCTGGCTACAGCGGAGTCCTTGCTGTTAAAAAGTCTCTGGCTATGCCTACTGTGAGGGTTTTTTACACTATCTGGACAACTGCAAAATGTGGAGAAATTCATATGTTTGAATTTTAAGTGGAATATCTGCAAATTCCACATAATTCTGTGTTTATGAGTAAATACTGTTTTCATGCTTTGATTTCCTAATTCTGTCCAAGTTTTCTGCATCCTGAAAATTATAGGGCCTTAGTACCACCCCCCCCGAAAACCCAAACCTGGTTCCTTTGACCGACACCCCCACAGAACCCCAAACCCAGTTCTTTTGACCAATAACCTCCGCTGAAATCCAAACCTGGTTCTTTTGACCGACACCCCCACAGAAAGCCAAACCCAGTTCTTTTGACTGACACCTCCCATTGAAACCCAAACCCGGTTCCTTTGACCGACAACCTCCGCTGAAATCCAAACCCGGTTCTTTTGACCAACCCCCCCCACAGAAACCCAAACCCGGTTCCTTTGACCAACAACCTCAGCTGAAATCCAAACCCGGTACTTTTGACCGACCCCCCACAGAAACCTAAACCCGGTTCATTTGACCAACACCCCTCATCGAAATCCAAACCTGGTTCCTTTGACCGACATCCCCCACTGAAATCCAAACCCGGTTCCTTTGACCAACAACCTCCACTGAAATCCAAACCCGGTTCCTTTGACCGACACCCTCCAGTGAAACCCAAACTTAGTTCCTTTGACCGGCTGCCGCTGCCGAAATCCTAACCCGGTTCCCTTAATGGCGCCCCCACTGAAACCACAATGCTGCCGACCGAGCCACCAGATCTCCAAATCACGTGCCTTAATGTCTGAGTCCACAGGATCCCCCCATCTGCAGCTCTATTAATAAACTCACAATACACACATTCAGTACGAGAAGCAGCCCCGCCCAACAGCATGCTGGGAAAAAAAGCACATAGCCGGCTGTTCCAAATGTAAATGTTTCTACTTAGACCTCAGTCTGCCCAAGCTAGTCTTCGGGCTTACAGTTCACGAAACCTGTCAATATTTGGGTATTCTGGTGAATCTTGCCAGATAATCACATACCTCTGATCTATCTTGCCTAGAAATGTCATACTAACAGCTGTGTTAACGTGCTAATTCCACCAAAAGTTGTCAGTTTGCCTTGTTCATCCACGATGCTTTTTTATTACACACCATTTCTTCATCGCCTATAACACAAAATCCATTAACAATTAAATTAACGGATCCCTAAGAAAATAAAATCACTTATGGTTGTCAGTTATAAGAATACTAAATTTCTAGTCTTTAAAAATGGTTCGGAGATGATCCGACTGCATTCCGTTATTCATCTTCAGAAGCCAGCAAACTGCATGCTGACCAGAACCAAAGTCGACACTGAAACTGAAATGTTAGCAGGACCCGGTTTGAAGGACTTGCACTGAACTCCCAGCCTGACCCTCCGGCAACAGAGAGTGCAATCTGTGGCCAGGGGAAGGTCAACCCCTTGGGGGTGACACCAAAAAGGAGCCAAAATGCTTATGAGCTCACAAGAACCCCTTCTGGTCGTCACCTAAACACTCACGCTGTGCTAAGGCCAAAATGCGTCTGCAGAGAGTGAGAGAGAAGGCTCTGATGTGCCATGTGTGATTTATTTACAGTTTGCCTGTTGTATTAAGTTCATATTTCCCCGTGCCGCTGGAGCTGGAAGACGCCAAAGCACACATACCCGCCAGCTGACACTCTGCACTGTATAAAGTGCAAAAAAAACACGCAAATTTAAACACACATTCTGGGTTACCCCACAGACGAAAGACTGAAGGCCACTGTCCATGTGGAATATATCCACAAATAAACACACAGCTATTTCTGGACAGCAGGGACCACAGTGTTTAAAATCGCAAACCATGAACATTGCCTGGAGGAGTCTTGCAGCATCAAAACATTGTCCTGGATGAAAGGGTCGCGAGTCTCTGGGGATTCGAGTCCCGGCTGAAGTCTGACCACGAGCACGTCTGCAAGGCACAACACACTGTAACACACCCCCCCCACCCCCCTTCCGTGACCCACGAGTCCCCAGGGCGGCTGCTGGGCCAAAGATAGCATGAGAATGGCTGGCTGCCCTATTTAAGGTGGTGACCCGATCCCCTCGGCCGGCCCTGGGTATTATATCACCCACCCTGTCCCGCGGCTCGGCCCGTGAGAGCGCGTGTCCTCTGGGAGCTCGGGGGCGCTGGAGCAGCCTGGCTGAGGAAGACTAACGCTAATGCTAATGCTAAAGCTAATGCTACATTGTCTGGAACCATAAAGAGGAAGCAAGCAACTGGGGCTGGAATGCCACTCCCACGCCCAGTGTTTAAACTGGACTGTGCAACAACAACGCAACAGTAGCCCCCAGTAGCCTGTTACGTGCTCAGTTGCACACAGTCTAAGACATAGATGCTAGGTGAGTAGCCACAGACCCAGCTGCGTGTGGCTGACCTCCACGGGAAGTCCCATGTCCTGAGGCAGTGACAATGGCCTTCCTGCGAATGCGTGGACTTCCAGGAGCTCAGCCTTCACCCCGAACGATCACACGGACACCCGAACTGCCAAGAAATTCCCATCTTCAGGCACAAATCAGCAGCTGTCCCCTTCCCCGCTGTACAGAGCCAATCATTCAGCCTGCTGGATGTCCAGTCACTCCGCAGGCCTTCCCAGAAGTCCATGCAGACACACAATAGGGACACGCGGGAAGAACTAGAGGGGGTGTGCATGTGTGCGACCCAAAATAGACTAGCTGGATTATGTCATGTCTGATACACTTATGAAGGCAGGTCTAGGCCTGCCCTCATGGGGGGGTCAGCACATGGAAGGGATGGGGTGGGGGGGGTAACTGTAATCGGACTGCAGAGGCCGAAGGAGGTGAGGATGTGAATGCTGAGCCGGTACCCAGCAGTGGTGTTTACCACCACTCAAGTCATGCATTTGCATTGGGCCCCTGAGGTTTTGGGTCCCCCTGTTGGCCACAAACAGTCGCTACAATAAACACTAAATACACAGGTTCTTTATTTAGGAGACGCTGAGGTTCCGCTAACCAGCCAGCTACAATCTCCTCACTCTACTTGGCAACTATACATTTCAATTTTTTTACACTTGGAGAGTGACTTGGGGCCTCAGAGAAATGACCCCCTGACTACAGCACATGTCCCTGTATACTGAGATGGCTGCTTTAAAGCCCCCCCCCCACCCCAAGAGGACTTTCCCCAGGAAAGCATTTAATCATTCCCTTTGCGGAGACAACGCAGGGAAACAGAGAAAAACACCCGACATCCTTGCTGCAAGACAGGCCACTCTACTCTCGGACCCGTGACACGGCATGAGCGACGGAGCATCCAGCATGCAGATGAGAGACAGGAACCGGTACGGATCACAGCTTCAGGCGAGACAGCTCCGCCCCTACCACGCCAGCCCAGCAACAACGACCAATCACACGTCAGAATAGCTGACCTGCTGCTACCAAAAGTGTCTGAGTGCCACAGCAGAGACAGAAGTGACATTGTCAGCAATGCTGTCAGACAGGTTCGGACTTCATGAAAATACCTGGAGACTCAACTGCAAAAGGCGCCGCAGGCCAGCTCGCCACAGCTAGGAAATAACGTGAGCGCATCAGCGTAGCATTTAGCTTCTCACTGGCCTGGCCGCAGGAAAAGAAAAGCCTTCGTTAACAGCCGTTAAATACAGCCAGCTTAACGGAGTGTAACTCAGCTAAGAAAAAAACACGTGTTTATGCTGTGAGTCCAGCCACTGCAGGGAAAGCCGTGTGATAGCAGGCAGACCCAGTGTCTGCCTCACCCCCATCCTTCCAGGACTGAATTGGGGGAAAAAATCCCGTCAGGGACAAATGGAAAAGCAGATCCTCAGAAGGTATCAGACTGTTCCAGCCCACAGAGTATTTTCATTTTTCCATAAAATTAAGCAAGGTTAGGATCACTCTGCGGTGATCCGGTGTGTCCCTGTGGGGGAGTGTCTCTTACCAATAGGGTGTGGTGCCTGTGGGGGCGTGTCTCTTACCAATGGTGTGTGGTGCCTGTGGGGGCGTGTCTCTTACCAATGGTGTGTGGTGCCTGTGGGGGCGTGTCTCTTACCAATAGGGTGTGGTGCCTGTGGGGGCGTGTCTCTTACCAATAGTGTGTGGTGCCTGCGGGGGCGTGTCTCTTACCAATAGGGTGTGGTGCCTGTGGGGGCGTGTCTCTGACCAATAGTGTGTGGTGCCTGCGGGGGCGTGTCTCTTACCAATAGGTTGTGGTGCCTGTGGGGGCGTGTCTCTTACCAATAGGATGTGGTGCC
>JABFEB020000044.1:3820482-3836647 GCA_019775895.2 Stomatorhinus ivindoensis
TCTCTTACCAATAGTGTGTGGTGCCTGTGGGGGCGTGTCTCTTACCAATAGGATGTGGTGCCTGTGGGGGCGTGTCTTTTACCAGTATGGTGTGGTGCCTGTGGGGCTGTGTCTGTTACCAATGGTGTGTGTCCCTGTGGGGGGGCAGGGGGCGTATCTCTTACCAATAGGGTGTGGTGCCTGTGGGGTCGTGTCTCTTACCAATAGGGTGTGGTGCCTGTGGGGCTGTGTCTGTTACCAATGGTGCGTGTCCCTGTGGGGGGGCAGGGGGCGTATCTCTTACCAATAGGGTGTGGTGCCTGTGGGGTGTAATAGGGTGTGGTACCTGTAGAGGCGTTTCATTTGCCAATAAGGTTTTCCTGCACTGTGTCCTGTGCACCGCCTCTACTTACAAAGCATTCACGCCTTTCCTTTCGCAGAGCGCAGTGCCCAGAGACAGACCCACTCCACCAGACCGCCGAGCCCCCGGGCCCATGCCAGCGCTGACGGCATCGGCTGAAATGGGCAGCTGAGGTCACACGGCCAGGGCTCGCTTTAAGCAAGCCGTTACATCACCATGAGCCAGGGGTGGTTTTCAAGAACTAGAGGCTGCCAACAAGCCACCACGTGCACACTGTACCTGCTGCAGTAGCCAACTCATGGGGTCTAAATTGGGCTACCAGGCACTTTAACAGCCAGATCAAAATAACAGTCTGAAAAAGGCCACACAACCTGCTCAGCTTTATTTATGTACGTCATTTTAATTGCTTGTGTCACCGGTACGAAGAGGTTTGGTGGTCTTGTCTTGCCCACGGCGTTAAAAGGTGTATTGCATTTCATGAGATTGCAATAACAGCCCCATCCGAACTTCCATTCATTCATCTTGAAGAAAGATCTTCCTGCCCACGCGCACAAACCAGCTAAACAATGGAGAGGAGCAGTCTGCACCAAACTGCACAAAGATCGCTGTTACTGGCGAACCGCGGCTGCTCGCGTCCCTGCGGTGGCTCCCAGCAGTGAAAAGTGAAGCCTGTCCGGGCAAGATATCGCTTTAGGCTCGCAGACTTTCTGCTCCACCACCGATCGTCCGGCTTTTTTTGTCTTTGCACAGCTGCGCAAGAGCATTAAACAGTCTGTAACGGACTTCACTACCTGTCGTTTCTCAAAGTTTCCTTGACCACAGAGCTAAACACAAGTAACTGGGAAGCAACCTGACAGGTGATCGTAGAGCTAAAGAGGCAGTATAATTTTGTCCTGGGATAGGAAGTCAACATACTGCAATATGTGGTTTCAGTCCTGAGCACGACGAAGGTCCTAATATAGATTTAATGTACATGTACCGCTGCGCAAGTGCAGCCAGACGTCGCATCACAGATCAAACGCTTTAAGCTCCTGTACCGGAGCGCCCGAAACTTAACCGCACTGTACGGCGCACATGTACAGTCGGGATCCTTCCCAAGTGACATCACCAAGAAGCAATCCGTCGTCTACGAGTGGTTCCTAACAAACCATAAAACCATAAAAAAAACATAAATGGGAAGAAGCAGCACCGCCAATACACATGGTCAGCCATTCCCGACACGATGTTGCTCATACCGGCTTCACCAACTACCACTACCTACAAGCGTAACCCAGCACAGTTCCCAGGAGTGGGCATTTCACACAAGCTCCGTGTGAACGTTGGACACTGATTCCTCTGCCAAATCAATATGTCAGCATTGCAGACAAGCCAAAAGAAAGATTTTAGAATTAAACACAAGACACCAAGCCACCCCTTCTTTTTCGGTCTACAAATCTAACAAGAAGGGTCGAAACTGACCACTTTGTCACGCCACATAACCATATATACATGAAATCTACGTTTCCGTTATTAGCTAGATTAATTGTCGATCCGCCGCTTAATTAAGATTAGAGTGAGATGAAAAGCGGAATCCCCGTGTGAACAGCCGATGAATCATAAAAACACCGCACAGTGTGCAAAGTTCACAACGCTCATCCTTTATAGTTCATATTATTATTATAAAAAAACACTGATCATATCAATCGAAATAAAACGCCATACAAACTTACCGCCGTTACAAATTTTCCGCTATTACACTGTTGGCTGTAAACACACGCCGTGTGTAATATCCTGAGATCTTGCTGTCTGTATCACTTCCTTAGAAAGCGCAAAAACAAAACAAAAATAAATAAGACAGGGTGTGTGTATTATCCACGTCCCGCACTCTCCGAGCCAGAGCCCTAATTAAGAACCGCCAGGGTATTGCTGTCCAGGCGAGCGCTGGTCGAGTCCCGCTTTTCGCAGCGCGTCCGGCACATTCCCGCACACGAGTCCGGCCGCTGCCAGGCGAGCGCTGGCTCAGCCAGCTCGAGAGCTCGGAGCGGGGCCCCGCCCACCGCAGGGGCAAATTTTGGAGGGGGCGTGGCATTCGAACGCCGAGGCCAATCAGCGCGGCTCGAGTGGGTCTCGAGGCGGGGGGCGGGGCAATACCGAGTGGTCGCACTCGAGGTCCTGAGTCATGGATGTGGCACGCGGTATAAAAATGATTAATCCAGTCGCTATAAGAAAACTGAGGCAGCGAAAGGGAGTGAATTTCGCCTGCTTACTATGAGTGAGACATGGCATGCGATAAGCATACTTTTTAAACAAGCACTAATAATAAAATGCGTCGCATTCGGACGCTGTGCATAGGAAGAGTAAACTTTACTACACATACTGATGGCACCCCGTGTCAGGTAGGCCTATAATTGTCCGTACCTGAACTCAATATGCAGAGAGAGTAAATTAGAGACCAAAGCCTACAAAACTACTTAAGACTATGCAGAAATATCAGTGACAAACAAACGCAGGGTTTATTGCTGAATCGTAACTTTGATTACACTTTAACGCTCTTAATGTGACGAAAATCACGGTAGGCCTACAGTAGCCTTAAATTTGGTTAATTCTCTATAAAACTTAGGATATTTTTTATATTCCCACATACATATACTACATATGTAACTTTATTTTGCTTTTAAATATTTAAAAATAAATCATTTTTAATTATGGAATGCGGCACAGTTGTTGAACAGCACAATATGACGACGAGAGTTTATTTATAATAAATAAGCGAACATGGCGATACGATGCTGAAATAATAGAGGAGTTTCACAAACACGGGGGCACTACCAAGGGCAGTAACACGGTTACCTTCAGGCGACTGTGCCGCTGTGACACGTCCAGCCTGACGAGGGACAGTCATTGAGACGGCCGGCCTGGTGCCTGCGGCTCACAGCTGACCAGAGTTAATGTCCAGCAGGATTCAAACTTCCGCTCAAAAGTCGATCGTTTTACCCGTGGCGTTTGTATTATCACACCATGCTTTGCCTAGTGGCTGTTTCCTGCAGATGATGAAAGCAACTCGCGGCTCTTTATGACTGAAAAAAAATCTACCCTCTTTACAATATGACTAATTATGATAAGGACGGACTCTTTCTTGATCTGAGATATCCAAAACCGACGGGGAAATCTGCGGAACAACTATTCTGCCCATTAATTTGCGCGCTAGCTTTCCTGGCATCGGCGCCCTTTGTCATTTCAGCCTGATCCCTGAAAGAGGAGCTTCCACTGACAAACAGTTAAGAGATTAATGGCCTTTAATCAGCGCACATTATGCGTATCATAGGCTACATTTTGTGCCAGATTTAATAATTTATGTATTTCTCAAACCACGCGGTTAAGCCACAGTAGTTAAAACCCACAGGAGTTCAAACCTAAAATCGCCCTTGTGTCCTAATTCATTTGCTGATTTTTCTTTGTTATTTTTAGCAATCACCCATATTGCGGATATGCCTCAAACCTCCTGTGTAGTTCATTAACAGTAGCTTAACAGAGTTTGCGGTTTAAGTAACCTCATAAATTTGTACATCTGGGCACTTTACAGAAGTCATTAAAATTGACATCACGAAACCTAATGGCTGTACCAGCAACACAAATATATAACACAAACCCGTGAATGCTACGCACAGCATATGTACACACTTCCTCTTCCCTCAATAACAGCTTTAAATGTCCCTAATCACCGTGGCCTTTGGCGATGCTTCCTGACCACGCTAACATGGGCTTGCACGACTTCAGTGCTGACACACAGTAATTTCAGACTGCTGATACTGTACAGGCTTCCTTTTCAAACAATAACAGAAAGGAAAGAAAAAAAAAGTTGTTTCTCCAGGCGAATGAAACCATCGGGTGAGTTGTTTCTGAGGAATGCGGTAATCACAGTTCAGTCCCCACCCAGGGGCCCTCAGCCGATCATTTGGTGTGTCCTGCAGCATCAAAGAGTTTCAGTGGAGACGGCGGGCCAGGTTTCGGTTATTCCTGAGCTGACATCACTCACGCAAGACCGGCTTTTGAGGGGGTTTCGTGGGACTTTTTTGGTCTCGAGATACGAAAGAGGCCATGACGAATGGCCGAGGGGTCTTAGTCATGCTGCCTGTCAGAACAGAAACGATGACACCTGCAGCCCAGCCAGAAGGATATCCAGATGGTTGGTGCCCCGGTTGGAGACAGTGGGCCCTGAATTCTTTGCTGAAGAACTCCCTGTTTACCGAGTGCTACAGGAAGGCGATGAGCGGCGCAGACAGAGTGCCTGGCATTAGCAGATTAATGGCCAGCGATAATGGCCGCTTAATGGCTGAAAGCGTACGTCTCTCCCAGAAGCTGTGGGGTCCAAGGCAGCGATCACACGAACAGGAGCATCTCGTAGCGGTATTTTGGGTTGACCTCCGCTTTTACGTTTTCTGGCACATTTGCTTTATTATAAATAGATCAGGCTGGCCGTGTGCAGGAGCAGCGGCGGTGTTTGCTACCAAATTTGTGTTCACCAAAGTTTGGGGCCCCCTGTTGACCACAAACAGTCACTACACTCAGGGGGGGGGTTAAAGTGACTTCTTGAGGGGGGCCATCCTGCTTGGCCGTGTGTGACTGGACACCACCACCCTCTCCTGTGTAGTGTATAATTCCAGGACGTGCTGTGGTTGGAATGATTCGCCATTTACAGGTCTAATATTTCACATATACATCAGCATGATATATGGGGCAGATTGGCAGGGGCTTTTCATTAATATTCCATAAAGAAGTATTAACTATTAAAGCTGCCCCCCTCCAAAGACCAGGTACAGGGACTGTCACCAGGCCGGTGACAGCTGTGTACGCTGTCTGGGTCCCCTTTCATCCTCTCTGACCTCATTAATAAATGACGCTCATCTCTCTCAGGCCAGGAAAATGTTCTTTTTTTCCTGGCAATTACTGACGAGATGTAGCTACGATCGCGGCCCTGTGTTGTCTGTCGTCTGCCCACCACACACACAAACACACACCCAGTCACCTTCACCGCACCTGGTATCGATACAGATCAAGGGACATCCAAAACATTCCACCTCCGATTCAAACAAAGTGAATCGGATTAACTGGTCGAACCGCATTTCAGAATCGGGTTTCTGTTCTGATACATTCCTGCTGTCACATTCATTCATGGGATCTGGGGCAAGAGAAATCTTTTTGAAGAATTCGGGTGAAACTCCAGACCAGACGCATGAACGCCACGTGCGTTAGCTACACGATAATCACCTACAACACTCCCAGACAGGCGATCAGCCAGGCCCCTCGAGGCGAGCCCCCTTGGAGACGAGCAGCTGTCCCGGGAGGGGGGAGACTGTGGTACATGCTTGTGGGTGGAGCCAAAGCAGACAGTAGCCATGTCCCCTACGATTAGGAACATGAAAGTCAGTTGACAGCCGTATCAGGTTCAAATTAGCCTGACGCAGCTGGGGGGGAGGCTGTTCCTTTCTGCACTTCTATTCACTCTTTCTCCATCTTTCATTCCTTATGCTGTTCGCACCTCTGCTTCGTGGTCGTCACAGGAAAGCCCCAGGGGCACCTCCCGTCTGTGCGTGCGGCGCCAGCATCACCATGGTTACCCTCTCACCGGACGGCCCACGTCCCAGGCCATGCCGGGACAGCCCTGTGACTGGCATTCCAGCCGGCCACCCACAGGACCAGGATCACACTTCAAAGCAGCCTTACAAGTGACAGCCAAGCTTCTGTGTGAGCATGGGGAGGGGGGGGTGAATGGCAGCCCATAATAGAAGAGGGGCATTCCGATAAATACCTTCTAAAATCCTTTCTCACGGCCACACACATTTTCACCCTAAACTACAAACCTGTACGTCCAATATCCCAAATATATTAGCGTTCTGTTTAACCGCTTAGCAGGATTTTTACCGCTGCAAAATATGATCTTCACCCCCGCCTAAATAAAGCCGGTCTTGTGTATTTGTCCCAGTCCTAGCCGGCCTGCGGTTACGTGTGGGAGGTCTACCAGATGGCAGGCCTTGTGCCGAACGCGGGCACGGACCTTCGGGATGCATGACGTTTGTGCCTCATGATGTTCTGTCTCCAGGTCATGTGACACAGGAACATGGCTGCAGTAGTTCATACGGGCCTCTTCCATGTCGCCATGAGCCGTAAGTGCATCACACCTCCTAGCAGCTAGGGGGCCCCTGTGGACAAGATGTCCCCTGTGGAGACTCAGGGTCAATGTCCAGGCTGTTCTGCCCATTCATTTGATCGCTGCCTTTCCCGGCTAGCCTGATCCCTGAACAAGGTGTTTCAACTGAGGAACAACTTACAGGACCAAGAACCAAGGGAATAACCATGAAACAAAGGAACCAAAGGACAGCAACCAGCACCATCAGAATCAGAAAACTTTATTGATTCCGGAGGCAATTGGTTATGTGATAACTGCCACAACACACAAAGACACAGAGACACAAGAACAATATAAAATAAGTCTAAATAAAATCTAAATATAAATCTGTAGAATGGATCAAAGGAACCAATAACCAAGGACCACAAACCAGCACCATGGACCAAGGAACCAGAAACCTGGATAAAGGACCAGGGACTATATACCAATGCCTAATACCCAGTATGCTATATACTATATGTATTTCACTATATACCAATGCCTAATGCCCAGTATACTATATACTATATGTATTTCACTATATACCAATGCCTAATGCCCAGTATATTATATACTATATGTATTTCACTATATACCAATGCCTAATACCCAGTAATGTTTGAAGCCCTTGTAGCGCCCTTGGCAAGATTCTCTGCCGGCACCTCTCCCCCCCCATCTGTGACTAAGTGAAATTGGCTTGCTAAGTCAGCGGCCCCATGTTGACTAGCACTGCTGCAGCCCTTAGTTAGCAAATCCTCCACAGCTCAGAGGATAATGCCCATTCGTAGATGCACTGAAAATCATTACCATGTTGAATGGCATGATGTCACAGGCAACTAACAAAAGGTGCAGGACAACCAGCATGACATCACAAACACCAGCCCCGGAAACAAGAGAAAGCTGGCCATCCCATAATACTGCAAGGTGTCAGTTTCCCCAGCAATGGGCCCCTGTGCGCACCTATTAATGTCATCGTTACACATGAGAGGAGCATTCCCGCTGTCTTCTGTGGCAAGCCTCCAGGGCCCTCGCCATCACAGGCCCAGTGCATTCTGGGAAAGCCTGGCAGGGGAGCAGAGAGCAGGACAGTCTTTATCTATGCTTTCCAGGGAGAAGGTGATCTTGTTCCTGTAACCTGGTAACAATGAGTTTCTTTGTTTTTGTGAAAGTTAAAATCACACAGACAGAAAAACAAAGAAGAAGTTGGACTGCGGAACGCAGTGTGGAAAAAGTACAATAAACTGACACAGAGGGAGGTAAACAGCCACTAACTGAACACCCACTACATCTTAATGTGCTAAGCAGGTTGCGATTGGACTGGCCTGAGAGAGAGTGAGAGTAAGTACGACAGACCTCCATGCTTCTTACAGCCCAGCATGTCCTGCCCCGCCCCCATTCAAATCAATACATCTACAGTTCAGCGCAGGAAATTCACAACAACTATGCTGAAACAAGGAGGAAGTAAGTACATGTGATTACCAGTGACCAGTTAAAGCAGAATGTCCTTCCAAATGCCAGCGTGAACACCCAGTAAGTGACCATCCCATGTTTGTTTTAGTAGTTGCCTTGATGGACCTCCTGTGTCCTGCGTCTTTGCAGTAATGGAGTCCGTATCCCAGAGGAGCTCTGTGTCAGCCGGACGTTACACCTCAGGGCCAAGCAAAGCAGAGTGTCGACCATCTCCTCCACAGCTGTCCCTCAACGCCTTCTCCCGGAGCTTCACGTAGCAGGTCAGGGGATGTTTGGGTACTGTAGTGGCTCTTATCACCAAAGCCCCAAGCAGGCAGAGTGTGTGACAGCAAGGTGAATGGAGGCAACAACCCGGCTGACTGATTTCTCCACCTCACCTGATCCTCATTGTTAACCGCGCATAGTCTGGTCACCATGAAGTCTGAGACGCGTAGCTGAAAACGCAGATGATCAGTGTGAGGAGAGGACGTCAGCAGAGACACAGAACAGGTTAAACGCTGGCTGAGAGCCGCTAACGCTTAACTGAGCCTAGAAAAAGGTCCAGCTTCTACACTTCACAGCAGAACGATTTTCTGTGGCTAAGAATTTCCCTGCTTCTCCTAGTCTGCAGTGCAGGGGTGTAAGAGGCAAAGACAACTGTCACGTGGCCAGAGGCCAAGTGGGGGAGTTATCTGCAATGCCGACAGAACACGTGGAAGCTGTTTGTTTCATGCACTTAATTATAACATTAAGCAATCTAAGTAATAAAACAATCCCACAAGTGCCTAAAAATTGCATCTGCTAACGTCAAAAAGAGTCAGAACGATAATTTTTCAAAATTATGTCATTTTATGCCCTGTAGGATCATTGTTAAAATCTGTGCCACCCCAGCGGAGATAGTTATGCATAACCAAGGGCAGTTTGGGGAATCTGACGGAGCGAGAGCAAGTCGGGTTGTGAAATATGCTCTAATGAAGCAGTTGCTTTAAGTGTCATTATAAATAAAAGAGAGGATCGGGACACTGATGTTTTCCCCATCGAATCCCTCGACACATCTGTGTCTACCGCAGCCCCCCCCCCCACCTGCCTAACACTAAGCTTTTCCAGCATCGTTCCCCGGAACGCTGCCAGTAACTGACGAGGTCGATAACGGGAAGAAGAGGAAAAACAACAGCCTCAGACATAGAATTAGACCTGGAAATATTCGGATCCTGACCTTCTGGTCTCGTCTTCAGACGTTGGACTTCAGGGAATGTGGCGTGGGTCAAATTGTCTCGGCTCATATCTTTTTGACGATGGCGACTTGTGTTCACAGTTAAGTCAGTCTACACATCACCCAGATTAGACAAAATAAAATGTCATGAATGTGACATTGTGATTTGATCACTGCTGAAAAAGACTATGCACCTACGAGCCGTCCATGGCGTTGCTTGTTCAGTACGTGGTCACAGTTACATTCAAAAGACAGGTGGATCCCAACCTTTTCATGCTGCCAGAATGGTTTACGATGTAGTTTCACTGATTGGCAAAACGAATCAGTGGGGGGGAGGCTGGCGGCAGAGAGATTGGTGATTTGTTGAGTTTTACCATTTCCATCTTTTTTCAGATGGATATTATATATGTGAATATTAGAGCTGATTTCTTCTATTCCGTTTATTGCAGTATACAATACGCTAATTTATTAACATACTAAATGTTATAAATGGGGCAAAGATGACATCAAAACAAAATCTTGCTTATCGACAATAGCCAATTAGCTTCTTAGTTGTAGGAGTGGAACTCATCATTAAGTGAGGAGAGTCTGTAATTAAACAAAAAAATAATTTAATGCGCTCCTGTGACTGTATGATAATACTACCCATATAAATGAGACACTGCTTAAAATATAATATGCTTTTCTAACTTATTCACTCTGAATAATGTTCCCACATCTACTAGCATTCAGAGCATTCTGGGAAAACCATGAATAACTACATAATTTGAAAATACTAGATAATTACCTTGCTCAGCCATGGACTGGCATCCGGCCCAGGGTGTTGCACAGGCTTGTGCCTTGTGCTGCATGGGAAACCTGACCAGAATAAGTTATTTGAAGATGAATGGACAGATAGATAATTATCTTACAAGGCTGTTTGTCAACTAAATCATGTTTTTTAATATCATGGTGTAAGAGTTTTCACAGCATAAAGGACTTTTTCCTCACAGTGCCCATAGTTTAAGCGCAACTGTCAAAACATTCAGACCAAATTTATTTTAAACTCTTAAACTAATTTTATAAGCAACAAACAGGATTTTTATTCACATTGGTACCGTCTCAGGTTGCTGCCATCTTGTGGACAATAATGGATAATAAATGTGAAAATAGTATTCAGCGTGTACAGAATTGAGCATAGATTTGGGTATCGACAGTAGGGACTTGTCCCTACCAATGTTTTAGGCGTACCATGTGCTGGGGGCTGATTTGATCCCTACCAATGTCAAAACCAAACATATAACCTTGAAACGTATATTAGGAAAAGTCAAATTCCTTAAACTAAAGTCGGTAGCGTCTCTTCTGAAACTTACAAAATGTTCCTTCCATTTCTTCGGAGGTCGTTTAGAAATTAATCAATTTACAGGCCTGTGCTCAATTGATGTTGGTATTTTACATTTCAGGAAATGTGTTTCACACCGATATAACCTGCAGTAATTACTAATGTTTGCTTAGCTACTTATTTTATATTTTGTGAATTATTGCTACAAAAATCATGAACAGGCTGCTTAGTAGACAGTTAGTGGTATTTATAAGGTAGAATCCAAGATATTTGAGGTAATATGACTAAAGAGAAATACAAACAGCAAATAAAATAATTTATGTTAAGCTAATTCTTACAGAAATCAGGGAGCAGTGAGTTAACTGTAGGGTGTATTTAGCCCCACTTTCACAAACACTCTGCACAGACAGTGTGCTGGATCACACCTCTCCTTGGTGTGAACACAGCAACAGTCCTGGGTAAAGATTTCGGTGAAAAGTGGAAACGCCCACATATCTGCCCATCGTTTCCCAAAACACACTTTGAAAAGCCGATATTTCCATGGTGATTAGACAGGAAGGGAGGATCTTTCAAAAAACATACCTGGGACTGAGCTTCAGAAAACAACAATGTCACGAGGGGCCTGTACTACGAAGCGGGGTTACTGGCTGACTGGGGTAACTTGCCAGATAAAAGGTAGTCTGGGCAAAAGTGAACTAATATGAAGTCCATTTAAACTGTGGTATTTTAAATCCGACAAGTTACCCCAATAAGCCAGTAACCCCGCTTCGTAGTACAGGTCACAGAACGCAATCTTAGATAAACACAGAGTACAGTAATAAGCGGGCTGGGTAGGTTCAGTTATAAACCGGGGTACAAGCCATGCATTTGGGCCATCGTAAGCGCTGTCATCGCCACACCCAGGAAATGTCATAGTACAAGAATACAAGGACAGCTGTGCTCTCTGATGTGCTGTCAGCCTACTCGTCTCCCCTGGTAAAAGACTCTTCATATATTTCTCAATAGCAAATCATTGTCAACTTTGTGCTCATAGCCGGACCTTCAAGCAGGGATCCAGCACTCTGTCTGAGCAGAAAGCAGCCGCCTTCTTGTCGGGGAGGGGAGCAGCCGCTCGCGGGGGCAGGAATCTGTGAACAAGCGGTCACAGCGACAAAGAGCACTGACACACTTTCATGGTGTGGTTCCAGGAAGGCCTGGCCTCTCTTCTTACTGGAATGCACATTGTTTTCTGCTGAGCGTAAAGACTCTCTGGGGTAGTACAGGCTGTAGCTACCGCCGCATTACTGTTCATCCTGCTTTCAGAGGTGCTCTGATATAAACATGATGCCTAGGATGAACAGCATCAGTCCAGCAAGGTCTGCCTGTTGATAGCCGGCACTACAATGGGACCAGGCTATTATTTCAGGGATAATAATCAAGTTTCCTTCAACCACAGAAATGTACCTGGTAGACCAAGATCAGTTTATCAGCGAATCATTTAATCATGTTTAGCCCATTAAAGTTAATTTCATAAGAATAATAACACAGTTCCAACTCTTGATACTCATCTTACGCAGCTGCAGCGTAAATGCAAAGGACCACGAAATGGGGAGTTTGACAGGGGTGTGTCTCTGCTCCTGCTAGGGGCTCGATAACATGGATCATCAAAGCAGGAGGAGATGTGAGCTGCTGGCCTCTCTCCACAACATCAGAACGCAGGATCGATCTCCACACGGCCACCGCGGCAACAGTGTCTGTGCCAGAGAAGGGGGGTGGGTGATGCGTAGGGCTGGGCGATATGGACCAAAAGCCACATACTGATATTTTTAGGCAGAATAATGATACCCTACGTTTGGCCTGTTGCAGAAACACTACATATATATTTAAAAATATTAAATTTTAAAAATGATCGCAGTCACAGATTTTTATTATTGTATTTGCCCTTGTGGGGACTGAAAAAGGGGCCTCAAAACATCAAAATGACCAGTTTTTATCGCATTAGTTCCCCATAAATTTTGGTTTTTACACATCATTCTAACGCAAAAACTCCAATTAATGGATAAAATTTTCTGCCAGCTTGTGTGTGTGCAAGTAAATAAATGGCAAGTAACACTGCAATAATTAGGCAAGTAACACCGCAAACTCCATGTTAATAAGTTTAAGTAAGGCGCGCAGTCGCACTGCTCCTGGCACTGGAGAGCAGTCACCTACTAATATATACCTACTAAATTACGTTTTAGGGACGTGCCTGCTAAATTATCAGATTTCTGGCAATCTATGCCGATCTGTTTCACTGTGTAATAACACGCTATATATAAATTACGACACAGGTTAAACAACGTCTGTTTCAAAGCAGAACAATCTAATGTAACATAACTCTCGGAATGACAATCGGAATATCCCACGGTTTGTTATATCAGGTCTGCAATTTGAACCAGTGACAAAACAAAAAACGTGTCGCTTGTTGATACCGCCTGGCGTCACGCTTCTCCGCCTCCCGTTCCTATGCTCCGCACCGCCGCACATTGTAATTTGTTTACGGTTTAGTGAGTGTTGTACACTCAGTGCTTCGCATGCGTAGAAATTTCAACAGAGCCTTAAAGGCTCTTTTTGTTCATGAGTCGTTACCAACGAGTCGGAGTCAAGTCGAGTCGGAAGTCAATTTCAGAGCGACTCCAGTTCGAGTCGCAAACTCGAGTCCCCAGCTCTGTTCCCGATTGATGTACCTTACCTGCATCGTGAGGGGGCATCAGTTATGGCACTACGGCCATGTGGCACGATTCCCCGAGGGTGGTCTGGCTATTTCTAGAGGGCGGGACTGGACCGTGTGTCAGCCTGGGGGGATCGTCAACCGGGATCCCGATGTGTTTTGTTGTGTGATGGGTGCTTCCCCGCCTGACCTATAAAAATTCAATATAGGGCCCAGCAAAAGGCGGGCCCTATATTTGCCACCCCCTATACTATGGGGGGTGGCGAAGCATTGGATAAGCTGATGATTCCAGGCCATGCCATTGGCAGATACGTTTAGTTATTTTAGGATAAATGCCTTAATCAAAAACAAACACTTTTATTGAAAAAAAATACAAGATGGTGTCCTCAGTGGGTGGCTTTGGGGGGGGGGGGGTTCATGAGAAGTGAGAGCCTTCGTCATTCCTGGGTTTCCCCAGAATCGCTGCACTTTTTAAAGCGGCCTCTGTTTTGTCAGCATTTGGTGGATAATCCTCTCAGTTTCAACTGACATGGACTAATAAAAGTCTGTGCTGAGCTCCAGGGATTTTGTGTCAGAGTCAATGGGCTTAGTGAGATTCTCAAAGAACAAAGGGCAGTGAAAGTATAAAAACACGCCAAATTAATGGGTATTGAAAGACAGTTGATTGGTGAGTCATACATTGACGCAAAATGACATCCAACCACTTATGTAGCTGCTCAGCGAGGTGAACAGAATAATAGTCACCCTCACCTTCCTGGTTTTGGTGTTTCCAGTTTAGATAAACCCTCACTGCTCATCCAGCATATATGTTTAAACATATAAAATCATAGCTTCTAGGTTCAGCTTCCGGGGGGACGACATGAACGCAGTAACGGCACCTAACGCTGATTCGAAAGGATGGCTGGTGGGTGACCCCCTGTGTGATGTGGCAGAAGGACCTCGCCGCACTCCGGACCTGGGATCAAGGACTGATATCACCCACAGATACCAAGGGCTGTGTTGGCTTTTGATGCAGAAGGGCGATGCTGGCATGCGGGGTGGGGCGTGATGGCGATAGGAGCCTCCCTATAGGTTACTGAAAGGTGGTCGCTGTTAAGTATTCAAGGCGCTCGGCAGACGACCCTCCTCCACCCCATCCTCTGCTTCGTATCCCATCGGCATGTTTCTCATTAGCAGCCGCGGTAACGCCTCTCACTGACTCAGAATGCTGGCCCTCCCCAGGCCAGTGGCAATGGATCCCTTGTCTGTCACCCCAGAGAGCACATTTTAGATCAGGGAGTGGTTTTTGTGTGTTAAGCAAGATATGAACTGGGAACGATGTTTGGGTCATTGTTTGCAGGTTTGAAGGGTCTTATTATGAAAAACAGAACTCTGGTAAACTCCAGCAGAACATTGTTTCTTCAAAATCCATCTGCACTACGTAAGGTCAAACCAGCAAAGATAAGGGGTGAGACTTAAGATCGTTAGTGCACAGGATAAGAGGAAATAATGGTTAGCGTGGAAGTAATAATCTGTTCGCTTACTTTTCTCATTCAAAAGTGAAAAATTGCCTATGGTATGTCACTGTGATGTAGTCAAACTCTTCCTACTTGTATTTACTCGCTGTTCATTATTATTATTATTCTTATGAACAGAAAAGCCTGTGGCCTGTACTACGAAGTGGGGTTACTGGCTTATGGGGATAACTTGTCAATTTAAGGTAGTCTGGGCAAAATGTAAGTGAATGACTATGAATTCCATTTAAACAGTGGTACCTTAAAGCCAACAAGTTACTCCGATAAGCCAGTAACCCCGCTTCGTAGTACAGGCCACAGGCCACTGGTTCCTCTGTTGTTAAGCTGTCCCTTTAAACGCGCACAGTCGCGAGTCCCAGAATCCTTTGCGGGATGAGACCCGGAAGCGAAGCATATGCGCTTCTCATGCCGGTAAATAGCATAATTAGTGGACTTTTTGTGGTTTATTATTTACATCAATTATTGATTTTTCCTACTGCAGCGATTCTTAATGCTGTCATTTGTCAGTGCAGTCGCCATAAAACCTTAATATATGGTAACGTTTTACTTTATTTGATGACGTAATTGTCCTGATAGATGTTAATTACGAAGCCTGTAGATGTGGTGTAATTCCCTTGCGTTCTGCCTCCTGTCCTGTCTTTCATATGCACATAGATGTCTGCACGGAAGAGGAAGCATTCTGGCGGCGGTGCGGCGCTCGTGTCGACGCTGCCTGCGCCCTTGGCTCCAGCTCCGGCTGACAGCGCCCCCTTACAGACAGTACTGAGCCCCTACTTCTCAGATGCACCCAAGCTTGACCTAAGACTGAGAGAGGATTTTTTCAACCAGCCGTGCGTCGCCTTGGCCAAAGCCTTCCTCGGTAAGGTGAGGACACATACATCATTTCACGCTTCTACATGAAACATCATTTTCCGAGAAAATATTTCTCTGATTAGCAACATTCAGAAACTGCCTGGATGACAGATTAACAGACATGCAGTTGTGTTTGAGAGCTAGATATACACGGTTTTAAGACTTTGAAGATCAGTGCAGTATGATGCTGGCTGAAATTATTATTTCTCTGGACAGACACATCACCTTGGTTGTCAGTGTCCTCCCCCCTATACAGTCCTTAGATGTATAAAATTCCTCCCCCTTCATTTTTAACCACTGATCCCCACTGACCTGTATAATCACATGCAGGGTTTGGCCAAAACGGAAAACCTAAATATATATTGATACAGTGTGGCATCATAAGGATTAGGGCTGTTATACAAGTCCTGACCTGCTTTTAGAGTGGACCATTCTTCAAGAAGCCTTCAGTTCTTTCAAAGATGGAGGTAGAACTTCCCATAAAGGTTGGATGATGTTTGACTTTATCCTGGTGTCCATGAAAGCACTCTTGAATTTCTTTATCAATGTTAATGAGGAGATTAGTATCTTGGAATATGGGAATATTGTGAGGGAACAGCGTTGGCCCCTTAGACCAGTAAAACAGGATCTCAGGATCCTTGG
>JABFEB020000044.1:3895453-3906005 GCA_019775895.2 Stomatorhinus ivindoensis
GCCAGTGTTACCGGCCAGTGTTACCGGCCAGTGTTACCGGCCAGTGTTACCGGCCAGTGTTACCGGCCAGTGTTACCGGCCAGTGTTACCCGCCAATGCTGGGTCTGTTCAAATCTGCCTCTTGGTAACTCCAGGCTGCAGGAGCTGAGAGAACATCTGTCCAGCTTGCATCCTGTTTATGCCACCAGTGCCGGAGCAGGGGTGGGGGGGCGTAATATTCCCTGTGCTATGATAACTCCCCTGCATGTAAACACAAATGGTTACTAACCTTTACATGAAAGTTCCCCCTGTTCCCTGCTAACGTGGAGGTCATGGTTTGTACGGGAGGACTGTCTGCGGTTTAATTATAAGCACGGCCTGCATACACCCCCCACCCGAACCCCCGTGATCCTAACTTGCCCGGGGCTGACTCATCTGTCCATGGACGGCACTTTTAGTAACTATAACGGTAATTGTAGCGATCCTGTCCTGTCGCTTGGTTGCCACGGGAGATGCTGTTGTGGAAAAGCCCACTTTGATATTATCTCTGAAGGGATCTCTGCTGTTCTGCTTTAATTTCCGTGCCTGACTCAAAAAGACCCAGAGCTTTCCAGATGTTTCCACGGTGCTTTTTCAGTGCCGCTCTGCCTGGCTGGGCGTGCGTCGTCGTTCCCGTGACCTACGGCGGTCCCCGTAACGCACTTCCTGTCACGACAACGAGCGGTAAGACCCTGAGTAACCCGAGGCTGGTGTTCCAGGCCTTTCCTGCCCGAGTCAAGCAGCCTCTCGCGGGACCCTGCTCTCCATGCCTCGCTACTCTTTCGCTCAGGGGGGGTGGGACATCCTGATGTCACCTTCCCGGTCTGGCAGGACCCCACGTTGTTCGCCTCGGCCAGGTTTCGGCAGTACCTTGGGCGATGGGGTGGGGCTGCGGTGCTGAGCTGTCTGCAGGAATCCGGGGGGGTGTGGCCGAAAGTACTCGCCCAGCCTCCCCCCGGCTATGTTGCCACAACAAACAGAGCGTCAGGCAGGGCAGCGGGATAGCAGGAAGGCGTGTTCCCTGGCAGCAGAGGGCAGGGGTACCCCCCCCCCACACATGGCATGTAGGAGGAGACTCGGGTTTGAGGGGGTCTTACGGCTGTGAGCCCTTTACCCCCTCCCCCTTGAAGCTGAAGATGCTGCAGATCCATGCATCCCAGGGGTGCGTCTCCCCGATCTGGGAACGGGAATCCTGCCAGAACGGGGCGATTTCCCCATGGCCGCTTCCCATAGTTCCCTGACTCGCTCCGGCCAATAGACACGCTTACACAGTGGGTGGGTGTTTCCTCCTGGTGATGTCACCGGCTCAAGAAGTAGCATGTAGCGTAGGAATTCTGTTTTTATTCCAGGGAACAGCTAAATGACGACCGAACGCCTCCTTTTCCTAAGGTGTCACTTTCCTTAGCAACCTTGGCTTGTTATCTGGATCAGCAGCCTCACTGTGGGATGCTGTTCTCCCTGTCAGACCTTTGGACCTTTGAGCCTTTCAGCAGACTGTCCCCCCTCCTCCCCCGGCAGTCATTCTGAGAAGATCCTGTCACATGAGCTGCTCGTACTTTGTCTCCCTGGGCGATAAGGTTGCCGGGGTAGAGTCTGTCGAGCGGTAGCGCGCGAATTAGGCCAGAGGTTTAAGCTTCCGCCATGGTGACCATTTAGCAGCGATGTCATCGATGATCTTCTCAGAAGCTCTCCTGCACCCACGGCTCTTAACCTGCTAATGGTTCCTCAAATCTTTTGAGTAAAGTGATGTAACAGTTCCGAATTCAGTTTCATAGAGGCATGCGTGGCTCAGTGCATAACAGATGCAGAAGGTTGTGGGCTTGAATCCTTCAGTCATCAGAGTAATAGTGCCACTCGAGGATTGCTGAGTCACCCTGGTCAAGTTTTCATCACTTGTATGCTGCTTTGGACAAAAGTATCTGCAAAAAAAAATAAATGGGAATGTGTGTGTGACTGTTGGACTGTGAGTCCGGTGGTCAGGGGGCCGCGCTTTTACTAGCTGGCTGGATCTGGGGGTGTATAGAATTCTGCCGCCATTTTGATCAGCCATGTGTCCCGGAAGGGCACACTGACAGCCGCTCCTGTATTTTCACCTCGATTGGCCTGCAGCTCTCCAGTCCGCCAGGTTCATTAGCATCTTCCTGTGGGAACGTCGTCTCGTCAGGCTTGATCTTCTCAGGCTGGGCTGCTGCCTTCCTGTGGATGTGGACTTCAGGTCTTCAGCAGAATCTTGATTTCGCGTCTTTTCTTTCTTCACAGAGCCGAGAAAACAGAAGTCCTCAGTGAAGACCTCCTCCAGGTAATGGCGTCTCCTGTACCCCGGTGTGCCCCCCCCCCCCCCCTTGTTTATAGCGTCTTTACAGTCCCTCTCTTTCACAGGCTCTGCTGGAGCTTTCTCCATGTGTGCTGTGGCTCTCGATTTGATGGCGAATGCTGAACATTGCGTCACATGACCCGCGCTGCGTCTTAGTGATAAATATTGAGCAGATGTGCCGTTTCCCGTGGCCGGTGTAAGAATGAGCGTTTGAATGATCGTATATGTGGCAGCAGTGAGCGATGCGTTTGAGCAGGACCACCTTGGGTTTGACCACGACAGTCTGTCATCTGTGGGTGGTGAAATTTTTCCTCATTACGGAAATTCAAACTGGATTTGTTTGTGCGTTTTATGCATTTGTCGGAAAAACAGATTTGTTTGCTGGAAATTCAAATTCATTTTCAAGCAAACAAATCTGTTTTTCCGACAAATGCACTGAACGCACAGCCCCGCACACCTGGAAGGCCCACTGGCTCCGCAAGCTGGCGTCACGCCATGGCTGGGGGGGCGAGGGCGGTGTTTGGTTCTCTATCCGGCGCATTGTGGGAACGTGTGCAGCATGACAGGAATGCAGGCTTTTGCGAGCAGGCCTTGGTATTTTGCGCCGGGCTTTGAGCAGGCCTGTCTGTGTCCTCCCCGCGGCGGCTACGGCAAAATATGCATTTTGTGGTGCAGAACAGAAAACAAATGACGACGGGGTAGAAGACATGCAGAACAGAGGGCGTGAGGGAACCTTCCAGAAGAACCTTCCCCGTGCCTGACCCTGTGCCTCCGTGTTAACAGTTTGGCCGCGGGTGATGATCCACATTCACTTGTTGCACTGGCATTAAATCTGGGTGTACGGACGCCGCGGTGAAGCAGGCAGAGGGGCCCGTGGAGTTGGGTTACGCCCTTAAGTGGGCTGAGTTACAGCGCCCGGCCTGACCGTCACCTGACGAGGTGTAAACACCATCCCGGCTGGAGAGGATGTCCGGCCTGTCCTGTCCTTATGATTAAAGGTCACCCTGGTTGTATTTCTGTTTCGGGTCACGCTGTGTTTATCGCGGCGAGGATTTGCGGCCTTGGGAGAACGCCCTTGTGTTTTTAGCATCGCTCTAACCAGGGGGGCCTGTGCATCAGGAACGTTCTGGAACATTCCGCGTGTTCGCACAGCTCCTGCTCCTGTGGATACGCTCCCGACCGGCTTTGCTTTCAGTTAGTGGCAGCGTTCCCCCCATCCCCCCTACCACCCCCCCGTGGCCAGGAGATCAGCAGCTTTGTGTCAAAATTCAAGCCTGGGGCTCAGGGCATCAGAACGTCAGGTTGAGGTTACAGTGGAAGTCGGTGAACAGAGGTGAGGTGTCTCCATCCCACCACCGTTCACAAAACCATGCTGAGCTCATCCCCGCCCTGCCTCGGAATGACACGCACACACGGCCCTCGGGGTATTGCCCAGCATGCACCTGGGCATTCCTGGGACCTGCCTGAGCTGCGTGGTGACATCAGAAAGGCATCTTTATCGGGCTGCCATCCTCCATGCGGCAGTCACTCTCCGGTTAGGCTTCTGAATTACACAGATGTGCCAAATCACAAGTGCTTTGGGCGTTAGCCAGAGAGCTAGGCTATAAAGGGCAGCCTGTGGAATGCCGTTCGAAGTGAAACGGTCTCTCCCTTCCGAGCTCCTCGTGAAGGAAACGGATGCGGGGTCGCCTCCACCGTGGCTGGCTGTCAGTTGAGGGGCCGCGCCCCCCCGGCCCAGCCGTCATTGTGCCCTGTGTGTTACCGCTGTGCAGATTGAGCGGCGCATGGAGATGGTGCGGCTGGTGTCCCACAACACGCACAAGCGCATGGTCACGTGCCTGCAGGGCCACATCGGGACAGATGCAGAGAAGCGGCAGGTATGTCATCACTCCCCTCCCTTACATGAAATCCGTACATGAAGAGATTTTCCCGAGTTCTTTACATACTAAGACATGTAAAGGCATGATATTTATATACATGTAGGTTTCTGAAGCATATGCGAGCTAAAAAATGTATCAATTTTTTTTTAGTATGTCTAGCACAATCGGAGAGCACCTTAGCCAGGGAAAAACATTTCACTGTACGTTGTACCAGCTATAACTACATGTGACAAATAAAGAATCTTGAATCTTGAAAACGCTTTTTTTAAAAGCACTTGTGTAATGCATTATAGATGCCACCATAATGCAGTATAATGCATTCTAAGGTATTACAAACACGCCTGTAACTATTTATAGAAAGGCATAACACATTATAGCCATGATTATTATGTATTTCAAATTCTTTATGACTTTGTCATCTATAATGCACTATAAATGCCTTCATAATGCATTATAATGGTCAGAATGAAAATTAAGGACATACCGCATTATAAAGGTGTCTATAGTGCTCTATAAATGAGCTTCATAAAGCATTCATGGTGCAAAAAATATAATTCATAATGTATTATGCCTTTCTATAAATAGTTATAGCCGTGTTTATAATTCTTTATGAATGCATTACAGTGCATTATGAAGGTATTTATAATGCATTATATGATGATTACTTTACTGGTTACCAAAAACTGTGAAGATATAAGCTTTAAAAATCAGTTCATCCAAAGCTGAGAATTGTTAGTTTAAATTTAACAGCTGATGCATGCAGTAATACATTTATACGTATTGTTTAGTAAATACGTTGGATTACGGTCAGTTTGTCACTCCACTGCCAGTCCCATGATGCACTGCACTGTCACCCCCCCCCCCACCACCACAGAAAAAGCTCCCACAGACAGCGCTCTCTCAGGCCATGCTGGATGGGGCCGGGCAGCTGGGCGACGAGTCTCTCATTGGGTGAGCCTCCCGTTGGCCCCCCCCCCCCCCGGTCGGCTCATGGCGGTATTGCGCACCAGCCGCCGGCGCCTTTGCTAACGTGCTCTGCTGTCGTGCTTCCCTGGCAGCAAAACGATAGAGCTCTGCGGGGACGTGGAGAACAGGCTGGCGACGGAGCTGATGCAGCACGAGGTGCAGATGGAGAGGGAGGTGCTGGACCCCCTAAACCAGCTGGCTGAGGTGAGCGGGAGTCGCGGGGAGCTGTGGAACTCCTCATACGGGTGTCACTGACTCCCACAGGCTGGGGGGGAGCTGTGGAACTCCTCATACGGGTGTCACTGACTCCCACAGGCTGGGGGGGGGCTGTGGAACTCCTCATACGGGTGTCACTGACTCCCACAGGCTGGGGGGGGGGGGCTGTCAGCCTTGTGCTTCTGTCTGGGTGGGAGTGGAATCTTTGGGCTGCTGCAGTCACCGGGTCTGGACGTGCATGGTGGAGCACCGGCAGATACAGGAACGCCGTCCCCCAGGACACCTGTAGGGGCTAGAAGCCCTACAGAAATGCTTTGTAGTCTGGTTGCCTGTTAACTTGTGTTTCATCTGCGGGAAAAAAGTGTTTCTTTCACTTAAAGAGCTTTTCAAGAATTAATTACAGTCTAGATTAACCTCCAAATTCTAGTCCTGAGATTATTGGTATCTGGAAATACCGTAGAGGGATCAGGGATTTTCATCTGTAGTCCTGAGTTAGACTAGACTGCAGTAGTCATGTGACCATCCATGCCATTCCAGGTGGAGATCCCCAACATCATAAAGCAGAGGAAACAGCTGGCCAAACTGGTGCTGGATTACGACTCTGCAAAAGCCAGGTGATGAGGAGGGACTGCATTTCCCAGAATGCTCCGGCATGGGCGAGTGTGATTGGTGGGTCTGCAGGGGGCCGAGGGTCTCAGCTCTCTGCTGGGCATTTTCTAGGTGGCTGCAGCAGAACAAGTCGATGGTATCCACCACGAACAGCTCCGGTCTGACAGCTAAGGTGGAGGCCCTCAAGGAGGAAGTAGACGAGGCCATGAACAAAGTGGAGATCTGCAAGGTACAGTGTCTGCTTCAGTGTGAGGGGGAGGTCTGCGTTACTCATGGGGAGAGATCCCCAGTGGTCCTGGAAATTTAGAGAGGAGCCTAACAGCATGTGCTCCCCCCCCACAGGACCAGCTAGCTGCTGATATGTATACCTTCTCCTCCAAGGAGGGAGACTACGCCCGCCATTACGTCACGGTACGTGCTCCTGCCACCTCTGGCTCCGCCTCTCCTCATCCTGCCCCCCCCCGGCTCCCACTTCCTGATTCCGTTCGGCAAAGCACTGCCCCCAGCTCTGGATCACCGTCCTCACGTGACGCCCGGGTGGGGGGGTGTTTGCACGCTCCCCTCTGCCCGAAAAGCAGACCACGTGATCATGCTCCGTGTTCATCCACTTAAGAGACTGCCGCGTGACCGGCTGCCGCGCTGCCCACCTTGCCGAGGGGGGTGGGGCTCTGGGAGTCGTGCCTGTCTGCGTTTCCTTTCCCGTCATTCGCTGAGACTCTGCCCCGTCTGCCGTTTCGTAGCTGCTGGAGGCGCAGGCTGATTTCCACCGGAGGGCCCTGTCCCTGCTGGACCAGGTGCTGCCAAACATACGGGCACAGCAAGGTAGGCTGCCCGCTCTGCCCCCCCCCCCCTCTGCCCTGCCCCTTAAGCTCTACTCCACGCCCCCTGTTCTGTTCCGCTGAAGAATACTGGAAGTTTCCAAAGGCTTCTGCTTATGTGTAAAAACCTGTCTGTAGAGTGAATTGGGGTCACAGGACAGGGTGTGGTGGGGGGGGGAGTTAAACACTGAGAGATTAATTCTGTTGTTCAGGCTTTTGTTTTCAAGTTTGCTAAATGGCTGCTCTGTTCTGCCTGGATTATTAAAGCCAACACTTCATATAAGTCTTTGAGACGCCTGCTTTCTGCGCTTGAAAGAGGAGCCTTGACATCACGCTGCTGGCAGCAGGATTTGAACCAGTGACATGTTCAGTGTCTTGCCCTGGAGAACCACACAGCACCCCCCCCACCCGAGTCATATGTCAATCTGATGGTACATGTCCTGTTACATGATAACATTAGCGCCCCGTGACCTTTGACCTGCAGACTCGTGGACAGAGAAGCCGGCCTTTGGGACGTCGTTGAGTGAGCACTTGAAGCGCAGTGGAAGGGAGATCGCTCTGCCCATAGAGGCGTGCGTCATGATGCTGCTGGAGACAGGCATGAAGGAGGAGGTGGGTGGGGGCTCAAGGAGTGATGGGTGGGGGGGCAGGGCTTCCCATTAAATCCAGAGCCATTTATTCTGAAGGCTTTAGTTCCTCACCTGAAAAGCTGTGGATTACATGGGATTTCACGAGGAAGTATCGCCTAGGTGTAAGCGCCCTTGTGGTATCTTCAGGGGGTCACCGGAGAGGGCAGCTCATTTTTATTCGTGCTCAGGGTGCTGGTTCCGTTCCACGGACCACTCGCATTACAAACACACTGCCTGCTAGCCAGCTGTCACCTGCGACTGACGCTGAAAGTGGGGACCGGCCCCTAACAAAAGGGCCCATGTCCGCCTCAAACATTCATCGGCGTAAGCTGATCCGTGGGGGGGGGGGGGCAAGCATCCAGCCCTAACCGGTATCCCTGTGCCCCAGGGCCTGTTCCGCATCGCGGCCGGAGCGTCCAAACTGAAGAAACTGAAGGCGGCTCTGGACTGTTCCACCTCACAGTTGGAGGAGTTCTACTCCGACCCCCACGCCGTCGCTGGTATGGCCCGTCGACACGGTTCCCCGCTGACGACCCCTCTGTAGCATCACTGTGGTTGTGGCTGTCTGCGGCATGTTCCGGACAGGCCGGCACGGTTGCGATGATGAGACAGCGATGCACATCCAGTTGACGGTCCTGGAGTGGGTTTAGTGTCAGGTCTAGGTCCTGAGGAGGAAATGACCACGACCTGAGTGGTGACAGCAGAATATAACCTCACAACTGTTCCGGGCTCGTTTCACCATCAAACGCTGGCATGAGGTCCGGAACAGAAGAGGTCAGGCCCGGTTGGCTAACAAGACGTAATGACGCTGTGCAGAGTGGTGCGCAGGGCCAGCTGGGCCGGAACCAGTGTTTGTGAAATTCGGAGTGGTCCCTCACACCCTGCTTGGGGGAGCGAGGTCAAGCGTCTGCTTGTTCTACATCCTGAGGAGTGTGTCCTCGTGTTTCAGGTGCTCTGAAGTCCTACCTGAGGGAGCTACCAGAACCTCTCCTGACCTTCGACTTGTATGAGGACTGGATACAAGCTTCCAAGTAAGACGCCCCCACCCCACCAGATATTAGGACTACCAATCCAGTCAACTGATGGTCCTGATCAAACCGGTTTGTCGGGTCCTGTGTGTCCGCAGCACGTCCGACCCAGACAAGAGACTCCAGGCACTGTGGGTGGCATGTGACAGCTTGCCGAAACACAACAAAGCCAACTTCAGGTGGGGTTTGTCTTTGTGGCCAATCCGTGCCGCCCAGCCTCTCCGGTGTCTCTTTTAGCTCGGATTCGGCGACGCTTATGCTCCGGATGATCTGTCGCAGGTATCTGGCGAAGTTCTTAGCCAGGCTGGCTCAGGAAAGCGAGGTCAACAAGATGACAGCGAGCAACATCGCCATCGTGCTGGGACCCAACCTTCTGTGGGCCAGAACCGAGGGGTGAGGCGACGCTTTCAGCATTTTTAACCGTTTAGGCACCAACCCATTAGGAAGATCTGCAAGCAGGAGTATCCCAGAACGTTCCTCCATGCGGTGCTGGATGTCCACAGAACTTCAAGCCAAAGATGTTTTGCAACCCATTACAGCCACATTAGCTAGATCTAAAAATGACTAAGTAACTCGTACAGGCGGGGCTGCCTGTTAAGTGATGCTTTTAGCTTCATTAGTGTGTCTGAGCACCACCTTTGATTTAAAGTTCATGGAAGAATCAACTCCATGGCTGACTGTGCAAAGACAGCAGTGATGTAGCTGTTGTCTACTACTCTTCTGGCTAAGACTCCTGGGCTATTTTCAGCTGTCCTCTCCCTCTTATTGCTCATCGTGGTGTCAACGTGCCACATCATCGCCGTTCCGTCCCTCCCCTCCCTGCAGGAGCCTGGCGGAGATGGCCGCTGCCACCTCGGTGCACGTGATGACCATCATCGAGCCCATCATCCAGCATGCTGATTGGTTCTTCCCAGACGGTAGCCCCCCCGCCCCACGCTTGCCACGTTACTAGGGCTCCGTGTCGGTGTGATCTTATATGACGGCTTCCAGATCAGAGTTCAGAGCCCGCTTTGGATTTTGCTTCTGGTTCTGAGTAGCACAGACCAGAGGGAACCTTGGAAAAAATGCCGAATCTGCCCCGGGATTTCTTGATAAATGTTGTAAGAAGCTGTGTTTCTTTAGCTGATGTCATCACGCAGAGTAAGGTGCTCCTTCTCCTGCTTGTGTAGTTGGGTTGTTGAATATCATAATGGCATTAGCCAGCTAGCCCCTGCATCTTGGGGTCTGTCACCGTCCCCCATGCCACTCTCGGTTGGCGGATCACGGAGCTTCGTGTCCCTCCGCAGAGGTGGACTTCAACGTGTCAGGCATGTTCGTCATGCCCAGTTCCACAACCATCTCGACCAACTTCCTGACCCCCACGGATGTGGATTTCGGGACCACAGACAAGAAGAGGCCCGTCAGCATGGCTGTCCTGGACTCTGATAGTCCGCGCAGAGACAGGTATTCTGCAAGGCTTCTTACTGCTCTGTTGTTGTACCCTTCAGTGCCCCCCCCCCTGTTCAACTCTCCTGGGGGAAGAAAGATTGACTGTCTACCTTGCCGTTCCATCATGGCCGTGTTGCATATGTTCATTGTCTTCCCCTTCCACCCTCTTCTGCTCTCCTAGCTTAGTTAACAAACTATTGGACCACACCCCGCGTAGAGCCAACACTTATAAAAAGCCCCTTGCCTCGCCCGCCTTTCAACCCCCCCTGCCCCCACCAGAGGGCACTGGGGCAGCACTAACACACGCTCAGGTTCAGCCAATGGGCTCAGGCCAGGAAGTGTTGTCGTCAGAGACCGCACAAGGGGCGGAGACAGGTGTCACGTTGCAGGAGCTCCCCACCCAAAGCACGGAGGTGGACAGGTGAGGAATGTGGGGACCAAGGCATGGACCACTGGCCAATCAAGGCCTGGCTAAAGCTTCCAATCAGCACAAGACCACAAATAAATTTGCATGCAATTTCCAGCTCAGGTTAAAGTGAATTTGCATGAAAATCGAATCAGAAGATTGATGAGGAGCTGGTCACTGTTGGGGGGGGGGGGGGGGGGGGGGGGGGGGGGGGGGGGGGGGGGGGGGGGGGGGGGGGGG
>JABFEB020000044.1:3926211-3952643 GCA_019775895.2 Stomatorhinus ivindoensis
ATTGCATTACAGCGCTTGCCCGACCCCGCCCCCCCCCACCCCACCCCACCCCACCAGGCATCCCTGCTTTCCTCTCGCATTCAGCGACGACGCGAGCGCAACGCATCACTTACTCTGCAGGACAGTCTCTTCGTCACTGATCTCTGTAAACATGTGCATTGCAATATGGCCGCGTTCAAAAAACAAAACAGAACAATGCTGTCGCAGAAAACTCACCACTGGTTCACTGCCTGCTCATAGAATTTTCAAATTTAGACGAGAAAAACAGAAAAACTGGTAGGGTGGTTAAAAAAAACAAATCAAATAAGTGGCTGCCTTAACTGGCCAGACAAAAGGATTAAACAAAATCGGGACTGGTATGTAGTTCTCTGCATATAATTCCAAACCCTCCCCCACCACTGGGAAAAATAGCAGCTAGCTTTTTCCTGTCCACGAATCTCCCCCGAACTGCTGACTTGCATAAGCAGGCAACTGAATAAGCGAACTAAAGTTCACCGGTGTGTCATCACAGACAAACCCACACACAGGCGAATGGTGCATGTGCTATAAACTGCATCTTGTCTGTGAGTAGAGTTAGTTGCAGACAATTTGAAAATGCAACATCTCACCCAGAGCGACAGATTTTACATTTAATCTGTGAAGCATTTTGCATATTTTGAAGACACTTTAACAGGCATTTAATTGTAGACACTAATGGCCACTTTTCTAGCCCTGAAGAGGTAGTTACCAGAGAGGTAGTGTTGTGGTTAAACATGAGGTTTGGAAAACTGGCTATACTGACCCTTAGAGGAAATGTCAGTGAATAATGTGAATAATCACAGCTCTGAGCATTCTCTGCTCCCCGCGTTTACGCTTTACTCCTCCCCCCATTCCCTGCTCCCCGCGTTTACGCTTTACTCGCCCCCCCCCAGGAAACAGCGAGCCGATCAGCAGTACGAGTACCTCAGAGTGCTGTTTGGTGAGAAAATTATTCCACAAAAAGACATTTATAGGAATGCATGAGACATAAGATATACAGGGTGAGGTGGGGGGGGGCATGTTGCCATCTCCCCTAGACTGAGCCCCCTTGCCCCCCCCCCGGCCTGACCTGCATGCCCCTTCTGAGGCTCCCCCTCGCAAATACGTGGTGCATGTATCAGCTTCCAGTCACGTCATCCCAGCTTCCCCCCCCCCACTGCACACCTGTGGCCGCCCCCCCTCACTGGGATGATTCAGCGAGGGCCCTTTGCCACCCACCATCCCTGAAATAGCTTCATGTGGCTTCATTCACACAGAGCCACAAGGCAGCTCGGTTGTTGATACACAAATATCACAGTGTTGATAGATTTAAACACCGGAATTAATTAATACCCTCTAGCGAGCAAGACGTTTCAATGATAACAGTTCGGAATAATATATCTAGTCGACAGTTAAATACTTAGTACAAAAAGTGACGCTTGCATCAGTGCTCACGCTCTAGCTGACATGGCCGGCCTGTTTCACTCCCTCTGCAAGCTGCACACATGCTGGGATTATAGGACTCACTTCAAACAGGTGCTCTGCATATTACGCTGCAGAGGGTGTGTGCAGAGGGTGTGAGGAGTGCACATACCCTGATCGCGACCTATCAGCGGACCAGCCGCAGACACACGCCACACAGTCGCGGAGACTTGGAGGGCGGGACACGGTCGTACCTGGTATGATGGAGTCGATCCAGACAGGAGCGTGACCCCGGAGCGTGAACCCAAAGCTCTTGTTCCCCTTGTAGACACGCACGGTCCTGGGGCACACGAATGGAGTTCAGATCAGGCCCACCCAGCCGAGTTACCCAATATGTCCCGAGTTAGCCGGAGGAATTCAGCTAAGGCTAAAGGCCCCCCCACCAGCTTATCGAGCTACACATGTTCGCAAATACACTGGAGTCTCATAGGTGGAGGGGTCTAATGGGTAGAGGGCCCTCACGTACAGCCCAGGACCCCTGGAAATCCTGTGGCCTAATTTACTCCACCCAAATGTGCTTTCTAGGCTTCAGGGCTCGAACAAAGCACAACCGACGAGGGCGATCAGTAATCAGCCAATGAGGGCGATCAGTAATCAGCCAATGAGGTGGGCGGTAATCAGCACGGAAAACTTGCCTGAGGAGATAGTTGCTGCTTCTGAGGCCCCACCCATCACCCGCCATCCCCCACCCACCAGCATCTGCTTGGTTTCCACAGCAACCCCTGGCCGAAGTTACGTAAGTGCCGAAGGAAGTAATGTTCACGTGTGGTCCTGCCTAATGGCAGTTTAAGTGCGGGACACTGTGCGGGACACTGTGGAGACAGTCAGGGATCTTGTAACCTGAGCTGTGAGGAACAGACATGGCTGTTAGGTTTGTGTGGGGGGGGGGCTGTTTTCTCTGTAAGCCAGCCACAGCCAGATACCGCCTCCTACTGGAGAACATCCGTATAGCTGGGATCTGAAGTGTGGACCACGCACGATCTTAGACTCACAGCGTCTCTGAAAGGGCAAGATGCGGGCGGCGGAGCTGTGAATGCTCCGGTACGTTTCTCACCCTCCAACGCTCACAGGAAGGCCGGAGAAACAAAGCGCAGCACGTTGGCCTCCCACGTGGCGACAGCTCCCCGCAAACACGGAGGCGGTAACCGCAGGCTGGGAGACTGTGTGGGAAAAGCCTCACTGGGACACTCACCCTCCCCTAGCAGGTGTCAGCGTGAGCCAGGCTCTAGGCAGCTTTATACAGCTCCTTCACCCTCCCCAGCAACACATGGTGCATTTTTCTGAAACCCCCAGTCCGATACACAGCACATCCTGTCTCATAGTTAAGCCATAGTCTGCTCCACTGTACCATGGCACATAAGTGCTCCTATCAAACGAATGTAGAGTGTGCTTTAACACTGCTGTTCCAAGTTCCAGCTCGACGTCCATCTAGATAGCCAGACATCATCGACCTTTGACCTTCACAAATATCTGAGGATTGAAGCTCCTATTACTCGTTATGGATATTTGACCAATCCTGCAACCAGTCAAATTTGTCTCATAGTTCCTTGCTTCTACCTTTAATGGTACCCAACCGCGTTAGGAGGTAGATGCTCACCTGTAGCCGAGGGTGGAGCTGCTGTGACCCACCACCAGGGAGGTGGTCTTCCTGAGGCCGCGGGCAGGTGGCGGGGGGCCGGGGATGTCCTCCGTGGCCACGGAGGTGCGGGGAACGGAGCTGGCGCGTGTGGACACCAGCAGCCGCTCAGGGTGGTCCTCGCTGCGGCTGCGGCGGAGTCGGTTCTGACCCGGGCTGCTGAGGCTCCGTCCCCGGCGGACCCGCTGCAGGAGACCCTGGGACACCATCTCGTCGAAACGTTCCCGGTGTTTCTTGGGGATGAAGATCCTGGCAAACATGGTAGTAGAGCAAAAGGAAGAAGAAGGGGGTCGCATCAGGCCTACCCACCACGACTGGCCCGACGTCCCGAGCAACGGAAACCTGGCCACATGCTGACTCGGGCAGCGCCAGGCTCCTACAGCGAGAAAAGGAGTAGCCCAAATAGAAGCTGACTGAGCTGAAGTAGGTCAGCACTTCCGAAACCTCACTAAACACCCCCACAAGAGAGACGAAGTTCAGGCACAGTCAGTCTGCGATGGCACCAGAATCGCAGCCGGCTGGTGTGCTTAAGAAAGCCACCAGAAATGAGAGTGGCACTGACTTATTCTCCCCACAGGCCAGAATAACAGAGAGTATCTCCAAAAGTGAGGAGGGAGTCGGCACTCGCTGCTTCCAGATGCTTAGTGTAATCCCGGGATGCTGCTGGGAGAGCGAGGCTGGACGGGAGCCTGGGTGCTGGCTGTCTCTCTCCATCAGGACCCGTGGAGCCTGCTCTCCAGGCGGGAGAGCGCTCGGCTTCAGTCTATCTCCTCCCTCTCTTTTTCTCTCTCTCACTCACTTGCTCACCCGCTCTCTGTGCCTGCAGTGAATTGGCTCTCTGCTAGCGCGCGTTGTACGGAGACATTAATGTGGGCAGCCAGCCTATCGCACGCGCCCAGCCAGCGCTGGCATCTCCCAGCCAGAAAGAATCCCTCACTCTACTGCTTTCGTAACAAATTGTCATTCTCCCATGTGAGAATTGTTCCGCGGGCTCCTTCCACGAGGCTCACGCACCCCCTCCTGGTGCTTGATCCAGAGTGACTCGGCCTCACGCTAGATTGCAGATCTACGTTCTGACCGCAAAGGTGGAGCATGCGCAGTTCAAACACTGGCAGGGGCCAACACACTCCCAGGGCCACTGAAGCAGGCAGGCCGATAAACTCAAACCACACTCCCACAAACTGTAACAAAGTGCCTTCAATAGAGGCAGCTTGGGCCATTTAAAGACCACAGATAGAGGAGCAACAAGTGGGTCTCAAATCCAGTGCAAAACTCTGAGCTGACAAACTTAATCAACAAACCGAGATGATCAGCTTTAAAGTCGCGTGAAACAAGCCTCCCTCCATGATGGCTACGTGAAGCCACCTTCTGCAGCAAACGCTGGAATATTTTGTGCCTTAAATTAAGAGCAGACACTCTGCGTGATCCTAAATGCAGAGCGGACGCTAACAAGGAAGCGTCATCACTTGTGGATCCTGTCTCTAAACATGCCAGTGTGGGCAAAATAATGAATAAACAAACAGAAATGACAGATGATTCAGTGATACTGGCCAAGCTAGAGTACCCCCCCCCCAAAAAAAAAAATTATTACATCATAACTGGGCAAGCAAAAGATCTCTAGGAGAACGCCAGACGTTATCGCAGAGACATTTAAACCCCGGGAAAAACTAATTTGGGGTTCCCATGTGACAACAGTGATCTCACAGGAACTGAGATTTAAGTCCTGATCCTGTCTCATATGAAGACCGGCACCAAGCCACTTCTTGGAGGTACCCTGATGGGCCCCAAAGCCATGGGTCCACATTGGCTCCCAGGGGGACCAGCTGGCCAGGACTTTGCATTAGCAACAAGGAACACTGGAAGCCTGGGGGCTGCTTCCTAAGACTTTCATGCTATGGGGTGTATCGCCTCGGGACGGCTCCCATTAGGGCTGCTAGGGAGGGGCCCTGGGGACCCAGTTCTTATGGCCATCATGCTATGGGGTATTTCGCCCATTTCCACTGCAGCATTGTGACCGAGGTTGAAAAAATCTAAGTGACGAAAAAGCGAGAACACCGTCTTTCGGGCACCCAGAAGCCGACTCTCTTCCGCAGGGAGATCCGATCCGCATGGCAGTCACCAAGACAACCATGCCCACAATGACATGGCAAAAAGGGCGGGGGAAACGCTGCTCGTACCTGATATAACAAACCCAGATGGTTCCACTGTCAATCATACTGTTTGGGCTAAACAGCCTGTGACAGCATGTGACAGCAGGTGACATGGCATGTCAGACAGGAAGGCCTTGGCTCAGAAGCCTATTGTAAGTAAGTGGTCCAAATTGGATGCATGACTTGAGGGAGAGAGGGCTCAAGAACTTCACCCTCTACTAGTCAGTCTACATCTACGTTTAAATGGAGCTTGGAGCTAGAGAGCCAGGAATGGCACAGCTGAAAGGTGCTCCAATTGCTATGGTTTCTATGGAAACAGAATAAAACCCTCTTGTGGGAGTACAGTTGATGGTTTTAAAGGGATTCTTGGATACACAGTACGTCACTGTGTCAGGGTCCATCGTTTTCTGGACTTCAGAACTCCTAGCTGTACGCTACTGCTACCTATGAGTGGTTATAAGTTTAGCAGGGAGACAGACTGTTTCTGAACACATGCGAACTAATGGGAAGCTTACAGCAAGCACAGGGTCTGACAGCTCCTCCCCCTCTGATCTGTAGATACCTGCGGGGCCCCTCCTCCTCTGATCTGTAGATACCTGCGGGGCTCCTCCCTCTCTGGTCTGTAGATACCTGCGGGGCTCCTCCCTCTCTAATCTGTAGATACCTGCGGGGCTCCTCCCTCTCTGGTCTGTAGATACCTGCGGGGCTCCTCCCTCTCTGGTCTGTAGATACCTGCGGGGCTCCTCCCCCTCTAATGTGTAGATACCTGCGGGGCTCCTCCCTCTCTGTTCTGTAGATACCTGCGGGGCTCCTCCCTCTCTAATGTGTAGATACCTGCGGGGCTCCTCCCTCTCTAATGTGTAGATACCTGCGGGGCTCCTCCCCTTCTGATCTGTAGATAGCCGCAGGGGCTCCTCCCTCTCTACTCAGTAAATACCCACTCAGTTCCTCCCTCTCTGGTCTGTTAATACCCACTCAGTTCCCACTCAGTCTGTAGACAGGTACACAGTTCCTCCTACTGGTTTAAGAGTATGTCCTTATGCCTGTTCTGAAAACCAGGCCAGCAGCCCTAATACTTCTTGAGACTCAGTGTAGATCTTCAAGGTCAACCTGCATGAAACTGGAACAGTACCGTGGCCCTCTGTATAGGAGCAGCCTTTTCTGGGACAGTATTGGCCCTAAAGAGTCATACGGTGTAGGAGAGAATGATAATCCACCAGTAAGCAAAACCACAAATGGGACGCATAGCGGCACCCAACTTCACCCCAAGAAGGTGACCCAGCAGCTGAGGCCAGCACCAGGTGACCAGGCAGGAAAAGCTTATCCTCCGTAATGCCACTTTCACAGGCAGAAACCCACATGTAAGGTCGGGGATACGGACTACAGTACGATCTCTGAGGAAACAAGTCAGAACAGAACTGACAGATATTATTCCTTTAAATACTCAAATCAGTTCCACCAAGTGCACTGACATCGCTGACAGGAAGTGGCGTACTTCTTAATTAAAACTTTTCAAATGGGTTTAAAAGCTTTTAGACCATGACTTAGCTGTCAGACTAGTCACTTTATGCAATGGTGGCTGATTTGATGCTGCAGGGTAGCTTTCTGTGGTGCTAATTATCTCCAGTACATCAGATCTTCCAAACAGGTTCACCATCTTTCTCTGTTCATTGGAGTCATGCTGTCAGACATGAGGCCTGTAAACGTAACTCAGGCACAGCACAGGCAGCTATATTCAGTATCAACTCTTTCTACTCTAAACGTGCTAATCATTACTCAGTGTTCTTTATGTAGATGTCTGAAAATGCCACGGATATGCATTTTATAGAAAGTGATCATTTTCATATGCTTGTTAAAGTATCCCCATGCAGTCATATTCATTCACATTATTTTACCTTCATGGCTGGAAGATGACTACATACACACCAGAAATAAACAAGGTCCACATCCCACTAACCCTAAGATTGACGTTACCATAGAGCCAGGCTCCCGAAAGAGTGCTCGTTATACATCAGCTGTAGGAGAAACTGACTCCCGCACCAGTGAACCCAAAGCATTTTAGGCGTCAAAAACCATCCAACTGTAGTTCACTCTACATGAATCGAGAGACTCTTCAGATGCATCATGGCTGCATTTTAAACATTAATGAAAGAATTCCCCTACATCAATTTTTCACCTCTGCACCATGGCCATGAATTTTACGATTCCTAGTGACAGAAAGCTTCTGCCATGTTAGGTAATTCAGTAAGAATCCACAAAAGAAGACAATATAAACAAAAAGTGAGACTTTTTTCATGTGGGGAACCACAAAACTTAACAGATCCATGTGTTTAGAACTTATTAAGGTTCTCCAATGCCCTCAATTAGAAGGAGGTCGAGGCTGTTCTATATTTAAACGTGCAGCGGGGACAGCGTATCGAGGACGCACCGCTTAAAGGGAAGCCTTGATACAACAGGGCCAAACACAGAACTCATACGTTTCAGACCCAGTTTGCAAATTCCGGATTTTTGGGACAAACACACCTCCCAGGAAGTCTGAGCTGACCACAGCAAACAAGGAAGATTAGGCAATTGTACTGGAAGCGCCTACATTTCGTGACTCTGTATTGGGAGCCTCAGACTGGGACTATATCCTGGTCCCTCATCACGACACAGGTCTCTAAAGCCTTGCTGAGACGTCATTAGGACCTGCTTAGCCAGCCTATAACTTTTTGTCCACCATCCTAACAGCCCTGGGGGCTGCTCACAGAAACTGGGTCAAATCAAGAACTTCGGTTATTATCCCTATTGTTTTTTAATTGTCATATTAACAAGCCTTCAGAAAACAAAAAGCATTCAAAAAACAACAACCCCAGCTGTATGTATGAATGAATCACATGATTATGGTCACATGACTAAGAGAAAGCAGGTTAAAGCCATGGGAAAAGATGACAGCTAATTATGAATTTGCTTACACAATACAGTTAATTAAGCTCTGGCAGATGTTTCCTTTAATTAACAGCTTTCCTACAGGAACATGGTTTCCCTTTGCAGGGAACAGGACAGCAGAGAAAACAGTGGAGACAGCAATACCTCGTGTCCACATAATGACCTGATGTTTCAGTGGTATCGATGGTAAACAAGTGATAGTGAAACAAGATGGCCAAGAGACTTCATGGAAGCAGACAGCACTTGGGATCTCCACATAAATGAAACAGAGGCGTCTCTCTGAGACCCACCAGACCCTGTCGGTGGCACTTCTCAGCCGAATTCCCTAACCCACTTCTGAGGTACCGCAGCTGAATGATTGGAAGTTAACTCCCAAGTAGGATAGGAATCCTCCAAGAATTGTCGAACAAAAAAAACTTTTACTTTTTGAGAAGCCATGTTAGGCTTCCAGAACAAGCCATCTTACTGTGTCACATGACAAATATTAGAAGCAGATGAAGAACAAGAAAGTTTGTATAAAGTAGGTCACTAAATGGTCATCGTGCATATTCCCTGAGTAAGCATCAAATTGTAATTATTTCAGTGCTCTCACATCACACGTAAAGAAATTCTGCTTATATATACTTTAAAACTATAATGAAGTATAAACACGTATATGAGAATAATATATAAGGTAAGTTATTAGCATTGAGGGACCCAAGCCAAAGCTACTACAGCAGCTGGAGACATACATGGAGTTTATCACCTACATCACACACAGAAACAGGCAGCAGATCTGACGGCGGCAAAGATACTTTCGTAAGCACTGTACCGAAATCGGCGAGAGAATCCTCTCTCCCACCCCATCGTGTCTCAGGACCTGAAAGGGAAGGCGTCGAACTGGCGAGGCAAGCGGCACAGCTGGTTTGCTTCTGATGGTTTTCCCTTACATCGTTTCAACGACAAAGATCCAGAAAGGTCCGGAGTAGGTGGTCCATGTCCATCAGGACAGACAGGCAGAGGACAGCCGTCCTCCTTTTAATCTCATACCACGGCACCTCCACGCCCTGCTTAGTCAGATAGATCCGTCAGATCGGCTCCTTCCCGCTCCTAAGCTCCTGTCTTGATCTTGTAGCTCTGCTCCTCCATTGCCCCTTCCTCCTCAGCAAGCTAGCGCTGCAGGACCGCCTGCGGTCGTAGGTCCTGCTTGGGAGCCCGTTCCTCCTGGGCTCTCAGGTGTGGTGAGTGCAGGAGAGCGACGAGGAGGGAAAGAAGAGCGAGAGCATCAGCCCCTCCTGGGCATCACAGGCAGGTCGGCACACGTGAGACAGAGTTCCGGCACTGAGACCGAGCCGGATCACTCTCTGGTTCCGCCTTCACGAATGAGCCAAGCCCAGAAACACACAAAAGCTCCCCAACCCAACTGCTCGATCACAGTACTTCTTCACGCACGCCCCCGAGGGGATCCGCTCCAAAGGCACGTCAGTGTGGTCTCTGAAAAAACAGCACTCAGGAGAATCGCCTACCGGAGGCGAGTGCTTGCCGCTCATTACTGATAAGAAGGTCATCTACACAGCTTGGGATCGCAGCTCACTGACTGACGATCTTCGCTGATAAACAGAGGAGTGTTCAGAAGTTCTGAAACCCCACTGAAGAGCAGCCTGTTGGGTAACCGGTCCTGTCCACTTATTGACTCAGTCAGCAAGAGTCAAAGTCAAAAGTTAAGGGGACACAGATTCAACATGAACCTTCAGCGGTGCGATGCTTCTCATCAGGACCCTACAGCAACGGAGCAAGCGGACCAGTTCCTGGAGTTTTACCGTGAATGTGTCTGTTCACGCTGTTTTTGTGCCTTCGTCCTGACATGCTGTTTCCCCGACTCATCAAAGTGGGGACACATTTAAAGCAATTCACACCGTGCCAGCCCTGTGATGTCAGACACCTGACAGAGAGCCCTCGTTTTGGAGAAGTAGGCTGCTTAAATATAGAGGCCCCAACGGGGAGACGGCAGCCAGGTGCCACCAACATCGGAACTGCAAACCGGTCAAGATCCCAGTGGTGAGGAGAGCGCTAAGCTACAGGACACAAGCAGGTAGAGGCACAGAAGATCAAATCGCGGACTTCTCTCTGTGGCGGCCTTGGGAATTCTCAACTTGGGAAGAATCACTATGGTTTTGGGAAGGCGACTAACAAACACACGCTGCGTTGTTTCAGCAGATCCCGTACTAGTCTCCCAGGGAGCCATCACATCATTCAACAAACATAAAAAATGTAGAAAACAACAAGGCGTTTTGTACAGCAACACGACCGATCGGCAGACGCTTCACTTATCCAGAAACAGCAGGCTCAGTCTGTATGTGAACCAAATATTTGGGTATTACATACCAGCACCACAAACCGTTACACCTCAAGAAACAGTCTGAATCACTTTCCTGTCAGCTGAATGTAATGAATATACTCAGGACGTGAAGGACTCCAGGGACCCCTCTGGCCTCCTTCAAGCCACTGGGCTCTAAAGTAGATCATCCTGGATCCAAATGGGACAACCGCAGGCTTAGATCATGGGACACATATTGGTAAATTAGCCAATCCTCTGCTACGTGCGCCAAATGATACTTCCTGTCTTCATTAATACTATACCCAACCCACACACGTTTTTTGACCTATGCACTAAGCCTCAGAGTACAGCACTCAGCAAAGCTTTAGCCCGCCGCTAAGCCGGCCTCATCTCATCCATTTCCAACCATCTTTCTGAATGTTCTTCCTGTGATGCCGATGAACCATCCTCCTCATCACTGAAACACTCTCCTCATGACATCATTGAAACACCTTCCTTGTGACGTCACTGAAGCAGTGAGACTGGGATAAGAGATGGTAAGAGCAGGAGGGAGAGAAACCAAAGCCATATTTGTATACCATAATATCTTACTGTCACTATGTCACAATCAAGGATTTTTATTAATGCATCTATCCCTTATTAATTAATAGGCTCTTAATAGGCTTTTTTCCCTCAGAAAAAAACATGACCCTTAAACCTGTCAGGTTTTTTGGTCCTGGTCACAGTCATGCCTTCACACTCACTCCCTCCCTCCTCTGCCCAAAGCTTAGACACAAATAGGCCTCACATGGAAAAAATACATATATGAATATACACACATACAAATATAACAACACCTTATACTTACAACCCTTAATACTGCTTGCATATTTATGTATTTTTAATTTCCAGAAACATCCTTTGAAAACTTTGCAGTGAAAACTTGCTGCGATGTTCCCAAGGTGTGAAGATGAGTTTGCATTGCAGATCTTATCATACTATCACTTTCTCACTGCTTTCATCTGGCAGGAAACTCATTCCTTTTAAAAATATTCACGAGTTTCGCTGACTGTGACAGGATCGTCAAGGACCTGTCATTGAATATTGCGTACCATGTTTAATTTATATTTCTGGAAAATACAATTCAAGGTTTATTTCTGATATCTAAGTTTTGGGAAGACAACACGGTCTCCAAATGCCTTCTTTTAGCACCTGATATAAGTGAAGTAAATATTTGTTATTAATAGAGTCTCTCGCTGTCAATTTTCCTGCTTCTAAGGAAGCCATTTAGAAATACAAATCAGCTGTCACTTCTAAAAATAACGTAGTCTCTTATGTTGTGTAGAATTTAACTTTCATCATAATAAAGCTGCAACAAAATAAGTGTATGTACTGGGAATATTTTAGACAGGATCCAGTGGTCCCATCCAGGAAATGAATAGCTGATCTTAATCTGCTTGTGTTACGTGACATTTGGTGATAAGGAACACGGTTCATATCTCCAGCAGTAGAGTGTCTGACATGTTGTGTAAACAAACATTCAGCTTTGCTACCAACTGTGCAATTGTGTGACACCTAGTAGGATAACTCCGTGCTGTCAATTACCGCCTGCTTCCCCCCAATGAGAACCAGTAGGCCAGCCAATCAGATATGTGGGTCACCGACCTCATAATCCCACCCATCCTGGATTTCAAAACCCAACTTGTCCAATCATCAGCTATTCACCCATTTCTCACTTTCTTGGTTTCATCGCTCTCTCCCTTTTGTATTTTAAAGTGCAATATATCCCTCCCACCCTCTCCAAGAAAACTGAACGGCAAACAGGCAGGTGGCGGGGGGTTACAGGTGCACGTCGGTCCCCCAGTTGGCTGGAGCGCTGGGACGGGGTACCTGACGCTGTCTATCAGTTGCTGATGCTCTGCGCTGATCAGGATGTCGGGCAGGGCTGCCGCCAGGTTCTCCACATTCCTCTCCGCGGCGTAGTCCTTCAGCACAGCAAACAGATGCTCCTTCACGTCCGGGTCATCTTTCAGGACCTCCTCAACCTGAACCGGAACACACACGCGTGCAGAAGGTGTCACCTACGGCTGTACGTATAAGGGATGTCATTAATGACAAACAGCAAGAGCAATGAGGATGAGTAAAGGGAACAGCAGTCACACCAGTATGAGTGTTAAACTGGAAAGCATACTGCCTGATGTTTACTTCTGCTGTCCACTAGAGGGCATCGACTGACCTTCATGTTGAATTCCAGCGCCTTGTTCTTTCGGTCCTGGCGCACACTGTCACTGCTCTGCAGGACGCTGGGCTCCTTCAGGCTGCTGGTCATGCGCTTCAAGCGGCGGCCCTGCCGCAGGACACCCAGACGCAGCGTGCAGCCCTGCGACGCCTTAATCATGGCCGCCGCCGTTTCGTGTTGCCTCACAGGGATGCCATTCACCTCCATCACATAATCACCCGCCCGCAGTCCACTGCGCTCCGCGGGGGAGTTGAACAGGCAGTCCTCCACCACCAGGGGGCAGTCCCCCACGATAGTGAACCCAAATCGACCGTCTGGCCCAGGAGGAATATCCATCTGTGGCATTAAAAATTATTTATAAATTCTACATAAAATCTGAATTTGGGTAACAGAAGGCATAATTTCCACACATTTTATCGTTCTGGTTTCCTGAATGTCTAATGCAGAAATTACTTGTTTTATATACTGACACAGACACTAAACCAGGGTGGAATAGGGGTGTTCTGTTAGGTCACCATGAACGTCCATGTTAGACCTGCATTTCAGGTAGGGGCAGTCTATGAGAAGTGCTTCACCACCTGAGTTACTGCTCGTACACAGAAGTACAGTGATTAAACTAAACTGCCCGGTTTGAGGCCCCGCATGTAAACAGAGATGCCCTGCCGGCTAGGCTGCTCACCTGCTGGATTCGGGACACCACGCCGATGCTGGGTGGGATGTTCCTCTGGGCCTTGGCCAGGGTGACCAGCGCATCCTTCCCCAGCGAGGAGACGTTCTGCCCCTCGATCTCCAGCACTTGGTCGCCGGGCTGCAGCCCGGCATGGTGGGCGCTGCTGCCCTCGTCCACCGACAGGATGTAGCTGGGCCCACTCCCCCCCACCCGAAAGCCGAAGTCTTCCGGCCAGCCCTGGTTGGAGGCCGGCATCGTCAGGACTGTGCGGGCGGCGAGAAAGGGAGAGAGAGAGCCGCACAGGCTGAGTGTTAACCGCGGCTAACCACAGCTCTGTGATGGCGAAATGCCTCATCCACGACAGAGCAGCTGTCATTAGCTCCTGGAGAAAACGGCAGACAGTTTACATTCACAGTTATTCGCACTTGTTTATTTAGCGAACTCTTAAAGCAACATGCAAGAGAGGAAAGCTCAGATCGGCACTCTGTCAGTGACCCTGTAGCAGGTGGCATTAACTGTCTCACTCAAGGGTACAGCAGTAACAGGGTTACTCTGCCAACTATAGCATTCGAGCCTGTAACCACATAACCCTGATTTACATTTTTTTACCTGGTATTCAGTTCACATTATTAATCCAAAAGCTACCGGAAATGAATGACGACAACAATGTCAACATGTGTTCTTCTATCCACTTTTGGGCAGGCAGCCTGTAAACTTCACCAGAAGAACAGATATTCGTCCACTTTATGCACTGACTGTTCAGCCTGGTTCTTGCCCCCAGCTGACATCTTAAGACATCGAGCCTGGTTCTGTTAATCTGATTGTACCAAACTTTGTCTGGCTATTAAAAACCTTAATCAAAGCTTTGATCTGCTCACACTGTGGATAATGGAGCCTGAGGTCTTTAAAAGCACAACGCAACACAGAGCAGCAGGCCGAAGTGCTTACACACAGATGCGGACACGCCCCTCAGCTTCCAGAGCGACCAGTCCGACAGCTCAGCTCCAAGCTGCACCCACTTCAGGATCGCTGGCCTAATTCTATCCCCGCGGCCTCTTTTAAATCACAGGAGGTTGCTAAGCCAGCCCCAGCAGAAGCCGTGCATTCCAGATGCATCCGATCTCTCCTTCCTTAGCTTCCCAGTGCCACACAGTGAGATTCTGTCTGAGTTTCACCCAAGTGCTTTATAACTTGCTTACTGAGCACTTCAGGAGGTACGCCCACCATATTGGAGTTATTTATACTGGGTCTCTGCTGGTTGAAGTTTACTGTTGGAATAAAACAGCTCAATTCAAAACGCTCACTATATATCGGATTTGAGGTCAAAAGTGATCTAAATGCATAATGGAACAAAAGTAATCAGGAGTGATCGTTCTGACTTCGCGAGCAACTCATTAAGACCCCAGCAACAAAAGTGTGTCAAACATACAGTGTTACGCACATAGCGGCAATGCTAGGAGGGAAGGGTTAATAGAAGCCAGGAGACTCTCAAAAACTATGAAATTCCCTTTTGGAATCTGCGGATCACAGAAAAAAAGTGATTGCAGGAAGCAATTTAATGAACCGTGTGCTACCTGTCAAAACTAGTGCTAATGAAAAGGTACTTTTTTTATATAAATGCTCATTGATGTATGCAAATTTAGTGCACTAACGTCAGTCTGGTGATAACACAAAACAATGCGCTGTCCTGTCTAGAGCAGAAACTCTGGGGCAAAGCTAGAGAGGGGCAGCCTCTCAGTCCCAGAGTGAAACGTTAAGTTTGTAATTGGAAAATAAAAGAAAAAGCAAACTCACAGAAATCTTTGGAGGCAGAGCGTGATCCTGAGCGGCTCTGTCGCAGGGAGAATCTCCCCTTCCTGCTCCTCAGAAACTTCTTCATCATCTTGACTGGCTGAAGCCGGGGCCCAGGCGCCCGTCTCCGTATCCAGCGAGAATATCCCCCTCCCTCCCACGCCAGCAGCACGGCAGGAGCCGGCAGACCACGGCGTCACATCGCTGAGGACGTGCTCGGAGAAGGATCCCGCTCTCGAATCGGAAAAGAGCAGCAGAGAGCGGGGGGCGGCTGAGGCGGCAGAAGAACGTAACAGGGCGCGTTCTACATCTCACCAGAGTTTGTCCAGTTATGTCCTTTTGAGTTCTAATCAGAAAAACTGGGACACACTAGCTGGGATCTTTAATAATTCTTTCACTGGAAAAGGTGCTGTGAAGCCCCAATTTTCTATAAATACCTCCCCCTCTCTCTTGTACACTCTGCCACTTGCTCTCTCCCCCCCTCGCTCTCTCTCACTCTCTCACTCATTTTCAGATCAGTCTCTCTCTGAGGGACAGAGGCTGACCCAGAAACAGTGTGGCGGACCAAGGAAGGGCGATGGCAGAGTGAAGAGCAACTGGCGAGACAAAAATGCATACTGTGAGCACTGTAAAGGGGAGATCAAACAGTGCGAACATTCTGGCCTATATTGTAAGAGGCATCTGAAGGTCTCCTTCACAGGAAAATGAGAACAGTGCCCTCTGATGTTGGGGCAGAGGTACTACACCTCATGACATAGCCACAAGCTGCAAACCAACTCCACAGAATAAAAGGAGACTTTCATACATGTTCCAGGAGACGACCTCGTAATGACCTAAAACTCCACGCAAACAGAAACAGAAATTAAGTGTCTGATTTAGTCAGATCTCCAGGTGCAAGGGAGGTAGTCAAAACAGGGCCCTCCAATTCACTGCTTAACTGACACTTTTTATAATAAGTGACATATAAAACCGTTCATTACTTTGCATATTTTACTCAATCTGTTCTGGTTAAAGGTCATGGCAGGGAGTCTTCTCCCGGGACTACAACACATGTCCTTGTCCAGGACGCTGCGAGCAGAAGTGGGCCGAAGGCAGAGGGAAGGATGAGGCAGCCAACAGCTTGATATAGCAGTAATGGCTGCTTTTAACACTGCACGCGCTAACAAACAGCACAGGGGCTTCCGGAAACATGGGGCCGCAATGACAGTGGTGAGACTTTGTGTTCGAGTGAATCTAGGTGTAACAACAGCACTGCTGAATAAAAAAAAACAACAGCTCTCACCTTTACCCCTCTACATGCTAATCAGTGGTAGGGTGGTGAGGAGCGCATACTTCAGAAAAACGATTTGATGTTTAAAATCTTTATTTATGTACAAGTATTCCTTTACAATCTTTCGTTTTTTCCCCCTGACCTGGTTTTCAGATTACAGTGTGTTCATCAGCATCCAGTATGAAGGCCTTGGCTAGCACACCAGGTCAGGGAACGAAGGATCTGAGGATGTGTGAGTGAGCCATGAATCTGTGAAAGGACCCCCCCCCCTCGCTGTTGATCAATCGGCAGGTGTTCTATTATGGGTTCCTTCAATGAGCCTGATGTGGAGATCTTCTTTGGTCAGGATTAAAGTGAAAGGTACCCCCATGTTGGTATTTTAAGAATCGGAAGCAGCCAGAATTTGGATATTAAAGGCAACTGTAGAGGTTGTCCAACCTGATTTAGATGTGAATTTCATGCCCTGGTATAAGAAAAAGAATAAAGAACAGTTACTATTACACCAGTACTATCTCAAACAATATGTAATCTGATTAAAGGGAGACATGGGAACCAGCACAGACATCCAAGGTTTACATCAATTACATAGAATCAGACCCAACAGGACCGACAAGTCCTGCAACCAAGAACCAAACTATAAATTAAAATTAACTGCAAACTGTGTTTCTTAGCACGTTTAATTGTTCAAATCTGACTAATCAGATTTTAGCAATTATAGTCTTAGGTCTTTCCCTTAGTACTTAATAACTCCAGTCATGTAGACAGTACACCCGCTTTAATTTCTAAGGTTTTAGGCCTACATATCAGGAGAAAATTTAAAAAGTCTTTAGCAGGTCTTAAAATTAAAACCTCTAATAAACAACACATGACACATTACACTGTGTCATTATTTATCTAACAAAAACTAAGCCAAAATGCAGAAGCAGTGTGTGAAAAATTAAGTGCACCCATACTTCTTCCATATGAATTAAGAATGCACTTGATTTACTGATCATCAACAATTGTGACCACCTTTAGAAAAACAGACGTTCTGCGACGAAATTGCAAAAAAACCCAAGGGCTACATCTCACACTCTACAGGCCTCAATTAGCAAGTTAAATGTTGACGTTCATAACCGTACAATTACAAAAAGACTGAACAAGTGTTGTCTGTTTGGAAGGAGAGAGCCTCTTCTCTCTAAAATGAACATGGCAGCATAGTTAAGGTTTGCGAAGTTCCACCTGAACAAATCACAAGACTAACAAGACATTGTCCTTTGAACAGGCAAGACCAAGGTGGAGATGTCTGGCCATAATGCACAGCGTCACGTTTGGCAAAAGCCAAACACTGCAAAAAACGCCTCATACCAACTATCAAGCACGGTGGTGGAGAGGGGGTGATTGGACTTGTTTTGCAGCCACAGGACCTGAGCAACTTGCAGCCATTGACTCGACCATGAACTCCTCAGTATAACAAATTATCATAGAGTCAAATCTGAGGCCACCTGGCCAACAACTGAAGCATGGCTGAAATCGGGTCATGCTACAGGACAGTGATCCCAAGCACACTGGGAAATATACAACAGAATGGCTAAAAAAAAGTTATTTCCCACATGACTGTACATCAATTACATAGAATCATACACAACAGGAAAGGCAAGTCCAGGTCAAATTGCAGACAAACATCAAACTGTAAATGGAAAATTAACAGAAAACTGTTTCTTGGCATGTTTAATTGTACAAATAGTTTTACAAGGCTGCCCAATCAGATTTTAGCAGTTCCGGTCTTAGGTATTTCCCTCAATAGTACTTGACTAGTTTAAAGGACACAAACTGTTTTTCAGTCTCTGCCTTGTCTATAACTGGTTCATATTTCTTTTAGTGATGTGAGTCAAACATCCTGATTTATAGATACAAGATGTGTTACATGCATACTTGGCAAGGAGGGTGTCAGCTGCCTGACAGATTTTCCTGTGTTGTGTAATGCGAAAATGGGTCAAATCACTGGACAGATTTTAACATTTCACTGTGGATTTACGCATTTTCATATGCAAATAGTGGGAATAAAAGCTCAAAAAGAAGATCCATTTTGGATCACTCCCGGAAGAGTACAGTTACTGGGGCACACGTCAGCTGCATCATCGCAACTTTAGCCTTCAGGATCTCGACACCAACACAGACAGCCTGGAAGCTTTTAAGCAGAAGGCGGGGACAGTTGACTGCCAAGAGATGCTTTTAATCACTGGTGTAGGGATGCAGAAGGTACTGAATCCTAATGAATTGAGAGATACCCCCCCTCGCAGAGTTGCAGTCACAGCTGTTACACACAAAAGTGCCGGTACATGCCTGAGGAGCAGTTCCATATTTCCATCACCTTCCCATGTCGTTATAATGAGACCCGGACGCTCGCTCATTCTGGATAATCTTCAGGTCCCTTGGCCAAGCCCTCAAAGTGCAGCGGAGCCACTCCAAAGCATTCCGAGATATAACCTAAGATACTTTTGACACAAAAGCGTGTAGCCATCTGAGAGACAGAACACCCCACGGCAAGGACAGCGCATGGACCCAGCCCAATGTGACACAGCCAATGGATAGATCCATAACTGCTCCATCTGATCTGCTTACAGACAGTGGGTGTTGGCTGCCCTGGTTCCCATACTGTCAGTGTGTAAGTCTGAGTTCCCCTCCAACCCCCAACTTGGCGCTGTGGTCCAGCAATCCTGGTCTGCAGTTAAAGTTGAGTGTGGTATACAGAACCAGATAAAAGTTCCAACCAGCTCCTTCAGCCTGTAATGTGAAATGGCCAGTCGGTCAGTCAAGAGTTTCTGTTAGCTTTGCTCATTTTCCCAATTCTGTTGGTCTTGTTCATTTTTCAGGTTCATCCGTCTTCTGCACCCGCTTGATCTATCCAGGGTCGTGAGGGGAACGGAGCCTAATCTGAAAGTTACGGCCACAAGGCAGGGGACAACCCAAGATGGGGTACCACTCCACAGGGTCCTGCACCGGGTCGCGTACCCGCAGATAGTTGCTGAAACGGGCGGATTTTAATGTTCTGGAATTTTACGGGCGGGTATGCGGGTGGGTAATTCATTACACACGGGCGGGTAGCAGTATTGTAGCCTGCAAAAATAACATATAAGCAAAAATATCTGTGTATTAGACAATTTTGTACAAATTGTCATCATCACAGTGTGTTCAGCATGTCGGGGGTGCCTTATGCAAGTCGGAACTCGGATGAAAATGTCACGAAAAACGTCACTTCCCATCAGAAGCACGTCTCTTTTATGGCATTGATGTTTTTTATTATTAATATTTTCTTATTATAAATCACAACAACAAACTCAATATAACAGAGAAGCACATAACTGGTGAACAATATGTCACATCTCCTCTTTAAATCTAGATAGCATACAGGAGGACAAAACAAATAAAACATAAATAGGTGTTATGTTAAACAATAACAACAAAGAGTAAGCGAAGAAGAAATATATAAACATAAATTAAATGATTAACATAAAATTACAAATACAATGTAATTATAACTTTTTTGCCAAAAACAAATGAGTATAAATTATTTGCATGGGCATTATCTACTTCCTTTAAACATTGTCTAAACAGAGAGAGCTCATTTTCCAAGGCCGTCCAACGAAGGGGGAGATTTAGCAAATCTACATTTATTTATAAAATACTTAGCAAATATTATCATACTATTCACTAAGAATTCAACATTTTTGTCTTTAAGGACTATACCGAATTAAATATTATGCAGGGACCAGAGTTCCGTGTTTGTGGTACTGGACAGGACTACATAGTGGAGAGCTTTCCATACATTTTGAACAGCCTCACACTTGTAAAACGGGTGTTCTGTTGTTTCCATGTTTGTTTTGCAAATATAGCAACACTCTATCTGGAATGTAAATCTTCTTAAGAATTCATTCGATGGATAAATGTTATTTAGCATCTTGAACTGTATTTCTTTACATTTAGGCGATATTGGGAATTTTAAGTACTTTGCACGAACGTTTGAAATTTCAGCATCGTCAAAAAAAGTTGAGGCCAAGTGTGCTCTTTACTATACATGGGTACAAAGTCTTTACAAAGTATTGCCTTAAGGACTTGTTATAACATTTACTATCTACAAGGTCTAAGCCATCTAACTAGACTCACTCATTACATACAGTTACAGTACTGATCTCAGCTAGTTTACTGAAGCATCTGCCATTTCACATCTAAATACTCAGTAAACGTTAACCTAGGGTAGGCTACATACCACTTATGCTGCTATATTTATCTCACAAGGTCATGTTATGTCCATTTAAAATATATATATAATGTATAATTAGTAAAAATTCCAGTTAGCGCCTATTTGAGGAATGGGGTTTTAGTTCAGTGGATTTCAGCCTTTTTTGCACCACGACCCAAATTTTACCATTGCATGATCCTATATCAGGTATAGGTTTAAATTCGCGCTATGGTGAAATACGCAGGGGACTCTGAAATCTACGCCAATCAGTGCCTATCGCACAGATCTGATTGGATGTGTATGTGGTTTGGCTCCTTGGATTGGTTGTGTTCATTAGTTTTGTAAATCCAAGACCCGTTCATATGTGTTAACTGTGGGATTGGGGCTGGGGAATCTGATCGTGAATCAGCATAGGAGCTTGCTGGTTTTAAAACGCTCGCATTTCCAACTCTGCCTCGTGACCCATTCAGCACTCGCTGCGACCCAAATTTGGGTCGCGACCCACGGGTTCAGAATCGCTGTTTCAGCCGGCCGTTTAGTTAACTAACAAGATAAAGCGATGCACTTGACTCACCGCCGCCGGTGACTCGCGCGTCTCCGTTTTATTTCTAACGTTTATCTCCCTTCTTGAACGGGCGTAGTCCACAGACCTGCCGAGTTAGTCGGCAAATGGCTCCTACATTAAACTATAAATCACCTGGGGGTTATAAAAGGGGCTCATACCGCTTACCTGCAGCCGCCTTTCTACCTTTGAAGGTACAGGCCGCCTCCCTGTCTACCTGTTGGGCCCCGCCTGTCGGGGATCCACCTTCACAGGCTCGTCCCCGTTTTCCGGGTCCCACTTCCCACACATATCCCATATTTTCATTAATTTCGTGTCATTCGATGGCTATTACTCGTCGGGAGCGCCACCGGCTACTGTGATGAAGGAGGGGGTGGGGCGGTGCGAGCCGGGGCCACGTGACCCCACTGCGTAATGACCCGCGAGCCGCAGTAGGAAGAAGAGCGAAAGCTGAGACGAGACGGAGTGAGTGGGTTAGTATTTCCTATTATACTGTTCGGCATAAAAATGTAAAATGTGTGATAAATGCAGCTTTCTGTAATGCTGTGCATTAAAAATAACATTGGATGTTCTTTCCATAATAAGAGTTTCCGAGTTTTTCGATGACACCATATACTCGTCGTTTTATGTCATATAATCATTTATATTTTTATTACCTCGATCATAACCAAGATAAGGATAGCGTTACGTTGCACTCCTCAAATACGCCTGTTAGATGCGATCAGCTGTTTACATTTCTCTTCTTTCAGTTGTCTAATGTTTATTTGTCCGATTCTGCATTGTGTGGAAATTCTGTAGAAATTCACCGGGATTAACAATTTTGTCTACGAATGTTTTATATCTATATGCATGATGCAACGTAATGAAAGCCGCTTATAGGCTATGTGTTATGGCGTAAATCACAGAGGGTGGCCGCTAAAACATGAGTTACCGGTCAACAGGGATTTGGGACTAGATTTTTATTCAAAGCATAATCTGAATATCAGATTTGCTGATGAAATACACGTATCACCGCAGCTGTACGAAGACCGATACGAAACCACCTGATTCGGTTTTGACCACATGGAAGTGGGCACTGCGTGTTTGATTAAATTACTAAGCGATCACTGCTTCTTTGACGTGCGGGATGCCGAGATTCACCTCTGAAATAAAATGTTTGTGTCACGGTCCGGTGCCGTTATTTTGTCCGAATAAGATTTGTTGTGCCATATGATTATTTAACAGGCAGGTGAGACATTGCTGTCATTCTACAAAACGGTTTTATTCCATGTGTTGTAATTTCAGTGATGACATTTCGCCGACATGCGTCCGAGAATGCAGTTAATTGTGAGACTACTAGTCGTTTGTCTGGTCTGTGGGGCCATCGTGAAGCTCGCGTTGCAGCCCAGGTGAGGTCCTTATCTCTGTTTACCTACCTGCTGAACGCCATTCCTTCTGTCTCCTGCAGATTATTTAGATTATTACGGGTGGGTTCATACATTGCATGTGTTTGAGTCATTTAGGACATTGAATGAACATGTACGAAAACGCTTATGTGTCTCCGACACTTTCCATCTAAAAGGAGTAGTCTGCATCCTACATGTGTATAAAGGAAGAAAGTTGGTTTATTTTCCTCTGTCTGAATCTCATAATAAGCCCAGATCTACTGTGTATATGTGCTTTTCTTATTGTCTTTTCCTAATCACCATAGTACAAAAACAGCAGCCAAGGAAACACTGGTTAGAAATGTCAAGTTTTGGAAGAGTGTCCAAAAGAGTTCAGAGACATGGAATGGCTCTCCTGTGGACAGACGCCTGCCTACCCCAGAGGCTGCAAAAGGAGAGCAGGCCACTGAGCCGGTCCCAAAACCTCAGCCACACCTACAGCAGTCCAGCGGGAGTCCTCTGCGCATAGTGCACTTAGACCTGAAGGGGGCTGCCCCCAAGGTCAAATACCTGGAGCAGGTGAGGGGTCGGGTCATGCATGTCAGACAGATATCAGAGGGAATCCTTCTTACACGTACAGGGATTCATTCTCTGTACTGACCACATTTTGACAGGCATCAACAGTGTCATCTACAAAGCAAAGCCCGATCTTAACACTGTAGCACCATTAAAGTGTTAAGTGTGATGGGAGAGGGGGTGATGTGGTGGATTCATACCGTGCATTTACTGATGGCCTCAAACAGACACTACGCTACGGCTGAGTCCCCAGAAACTAGCCCTAACCCTGCTAATACTGAGACCTTCAAGTTAAATCATCACTGAGGCTACTGTTGATTTTTCTTACTAACTGCAGTAATTTCAATAATCACATTCCAAACCCCAGTAGGGTTTTTAAAATCGTATTTATTCTTTAAGATACGAGATGCCCTTGAGATCTTTCCCTAATCTCACGCCAACCGCATTTCAGATCTTCCCTCTGCTGTCTACCCTGGGTGCTGATGGAGTCCTGATTGAGTATGAGGACATGTTCCCCTACGAGGGGGACCTCCAGCTGCTCAGGTCACCGCATGCTTACAGGTGGGTGTGGGGAGGTCACCTGGGCTGCTCAGTTCATTCTGGTTTGCACAGAGTAACTGTTCCCTGTTCTTGTCATGGACCAGTTTGGAGGACATCCAAACCATAAGGACTTTGGCCCGCCTGAGCAAGCTAGAGATGATTCCTCTGGTGCAGATCTTTGGACATCTTGAGGTATGAGATAAAAGGAACCTTGTGTAAAGTGACCCATCTCAGCGATAAAGCGATACCCCGGTACATAACCCGCGTTCTCCTACCTCCTCCCTCTTTCTGCTCCTGCGAGCAGTTCGTTCTGAAGCATGAGAAGTTCAACCCTCTGAGGGAAGTGGCAGCCTTCCCCAACAGCCTGAATCCGCACGCACCTGGGGTCCGCACCTTGGTCACGGACATGGTCATGCAGGTCCTGAATCAGCACCCAGATTCCCGCTGGTTCCACATCGGAGCTGATGAGGTGAGCCCTGCTCTCATGGCATTCATGATCCCGGATGCCGAGCGACAACATATCAATGGTTCCCTTCGGTCCCAAGGTGTATGGGCTCGGTGAAAGCCAAGACTCCAAGAACTGGCTACACGCTAATGAGGGGAATGTCGGAAAGATGTTCCTCAACCATGTGACGGCGGTAGCAGGTTCCGTGCTGGAGAAGAGGTCTAACATCAGCCTTCTCATGTGGGATGACATGATGCGGATGATCAGTGTCGCGGATCTGAAAGGTACAGCTGTGAGCAGGTGGCAGGCGAAGAGCGCCGGCTGATTCTGGCTCTGAGCTTCAGGTTTTTCAGGAGCATCTTCTGAAATAAATCTAGCCAGTATCAGCAGTTCCACTGTCATCAGTGTCATGTTAAAAATGAAGCGACATAAAGGAAATTACAACCTACATGCACTGTATTTTTGCCACTTTCTCTCTCTCTCTCTCTTTGTCATAAATCCCTGGTTTTGTAGCATCGAATCTGCCCAGCATCGTCTCCCCTGTCATATGGAGATACCGGCCAGATTTCAACACAGGACATGTTGGTAAGCCTTCCCTGTGTAAACAGCCTGGTTTGCAAGTCCAGTAAACTAACAGACATCTTTACTGGTCTGTAAACCTCTGAAAAACAGAGATGAGCTATTCTGGTATCTAGGAAATCACAAATCAGTAAGTCACTTAGCTTTGCTAATCACTCTTGATGGAAAATATACTTTTTTGAGTTAAATTTTTGTATGTACTTTTTCCAGAAAGTTTACTCTCAAAATACCAGGATTCTGGTTTTGCGAGCGTCTGGTTTGCGAGCGCTTTCAAAGGGGCTTCAGGCGCCGACCAGCGATGGACACCTCTCGACCATCATCTGAAGAACCACCTGATTTGGCTGAAGGTGATGGAGGCCATGCCCAAGTACCCATCCATCTCCTTTCAGGGGATCATACTGACCGGCTGGCAGCGGTAAGACGCGTCTGGCGGGTCGCTGCCCAAGCAGTCGACTTGCGCCTTGCCATGTGATGGCCAGCTGATCATGCGTGTTCTTGGCCTGTTCTAGGTATGAGCACTTCTCGGTCTTGTGTGAACTCCTGCCTGTCGGTGTCCCTTCTTTGGCCCTCTGTCTTCAGACATTAAAGTACGGTGAGTAGACGCGGGGGCTGCACACTGACGGTGAGGAGGTTGCACAAGGTCTTGGGGAGTAGAGTTGATTAGAAAGCCTTGGGCTGCATATACAGACTCTGTTGTTCTCTCTCATGTCGTTTCTCCTGTGCTCAAACCCAAACACCCGCCTCTCCTTGTCATTCTTCCCTGCTGCTTAATCAAACCTGCTTCTCCTCATTCTTCCAAACAAACAGTCAACCGTCCTCCCTGACACGATATGCATTTCAACTGAATGCATTTCAACTGAATGTCTTAGTCACTTCTGGTTTATAGTGTTGCCGTTCAGGCTTTACCAGATTTTGCTATAATGGGGGAACCTAGATTCGAGTCATTCTATTGGCAACATGTAATAAGTGCATCGATCCTTACTGCAATGAGGGTCAATGGCGTAAACAATACATAATAAAGAGACAGACATGCCATTATTCACAAGGTCAGAGAGCAGTAGATATTGCAGTAGCCCAGCTTGCCTATTAGTGATGTCAGAAGCTTGCCGCTGCCAAACTCCACGTGTAAACAGAGCACCAGAATGTTGGGTCACCTTAAAGAAATGTGTGCTGTCTGTTTGGTGATTTACTGTCTGTTTCTGTGATTTCAGGCGATTTCAGTAACCAAGTCATGAAGGAGGTCGAGCATATCTTGGGCTGCAAGCTTGATGTCAAGAACGGCACCTGGTATGGTGACGATGCTCGACACCCGTGACAGACGTTCATTCTTGAGTCCATCCTGTCGTTTGTGCCTTTTGCAGGCCTTTGATCTTGTGTGACCCTCTCCCATCTTGGAGACTCACTGTACAGTTCCGGTTTGTCCTACCATTTAAGTCTAAGCGCTTCATGCTGTAACAGAAAAAGCGGTTCGCCCATACCCATAGGTACAGAAACGCTCCCATCTGGCTTTGGAGACGTGTATAGTGGGAAAACTGGGTGTTAATGTATAAATAACACTATAGGCAGGCAGGTCTCTCTGATGACGGCACTGTGCTTACTTTCCAGTGCAGGCAGTGGTGCTTTTGCTGGCTCAGAGCTGTACCACATGGTGCACCACATTCACACCAACCTTCAAAGCGAGATCA
>JABFEB020000044.1:3952670-3969836 GCA_019775895.2 Stomatorhinus ivindoensis
CCCCCCCCCCCCCCGGAACTGCAGCAATGAAATATGCAAGAATCTGTAATCAGATGATTGATTCATCAAGCGATTGGTAAAAGGGAAACGTGAGAGGAATTTTTACTGTGTTCTAATAATGTGCATGCGAATACTGTACTAGAATTCCTGTGGATACGGCACAGTGATAACATTAATGAAGTTTTCAGGTGTCTAGGGAAGGTGGATGGACAGAATTCTGAAAAAAAAATTATGTGGAGTTTAGATGGCTCATCCAAGCATCCCGTCCGTTTGTCTTACAGTGACCTGCAGGGGGTGTTCTCACTGTATCACCGGAAGTACCACTTCGGCAACCCTCGAAGTCTCGGCATTTATAAAACAAAAATGGAACAGTAAGTGTTCTTCGCTGAGTTCGGTCGACATGACGCGCAGTGTATCTGTTGTAGGGGGTGGTCAGATTTCTTTGCCACGATGGTGGTAGTAAAATACAGCAGAGGAAACCTTCATAGTAGTTTTATTTGGAATGCACCCATAGATGCACTTGGTAACACCCGCAGCCTGTTCCTCCTGATAACAGGTCATGTGACAACAGCATGCAGGCTCACGGAGGGTCATGTTTGCTTAACCATTAGCATGGCAAGGGAGCACGATCTAATGGGTTTTAAAGATTGTGTTATTGTTCATACCTAACATGGTGCATCCTGGGATTTTCACACACTACAGCGTCTCGAGTTTACAGACAATGTGATGATGCATTCCTATGTCTGAAAACACTTTGATATAATAAAGGTCATAGGATAATGGCAAGACTGGTTAAAGCTGACAGGAAGTGCAGAAATAAATGGTCAGTCAGTGCAGCAGAGCAGTGCTGGTAGGTGTCCCTGATCACATGACTCACCAAACTTTGGAGCAGTTTTATAGGCAGGAAAGGCATGGTACTCAGTACTCAGTATCTAATAAAATGAGTGCTGGGTGTGGACCGCAGTATGTTTGTCTGTTCCCCTGAGCTGAGCTTTCATTCCTGGGAGGGGTTTCCGCCTGATGGCTGCACTCACTTTGACCCCACAGGGTTCTGAAGCACTGGGAAAGCTACCTGGAGAACTTCCGCGTCCAAATGGAGGACATTTACTTCCCCGACACGGTGGAGGAGTGGATGGACGAGAACGTCAACCCGAGCGTGGACCAGCTCAGGGGCCTGGTGACAGATCTGGGCCAGATAATAGCCCTCGAGGGGAAGCCGAAATCTGCTCACCTGAAGCTGTAGGGGTAGCTAAGAGGTAACAATGTCCAGCTGCTCAGAGTCCCTCAAATGCAGCCTGGGGCCCAGCCCCATCGCCCCCACATCTTTGGGGGGGTTTGCGTGGGTCCTGTGTTTTCCTCTCGCCCCTTTCTCCCTCTCTCCCTCCTTTTGAGACCAACTGCCATTCCTCAGAGAACTTTGCACTGTGAAGCTGCACTCTGCTCTGATTGGCTGTCCATCCTTGCCAGCGCCCCCAGCCGAAGATGGATTATGCTGCAGTGTGCTGATTACAGTCACTGGCCAATGGCGCACATGCGCCTGAGCGCGAGGCAGCGTCTCCTAGCAACAAGTGGTCCGCAGGTCGTGGGCCCGCTGAAGGACATCATCGAGACAAAACTACCTTTTAGCTCCTCACTTGATCAAAAACCACTTTTGGGTGTTGTTTGTAAGCCAGATGTTCTGCTTAAGATGTGCTAATGTACCCCTTAATGTAAAATACAGGAAATGTGTATTTTTGCGGTAGAGCTAATTATCGTGTAAGTTTTTAATCAGAATGTCCAGTGATACTGTAACACGAAGCACTTTGCTAGTAGCGACCATAGGCGTCGTTGTCAGGCCATTTGCCGAGTTTCTCAGGTTATTTTTTCATTCTTGTACGAGGTATGTGTAATATAACACAATACACACTTTTGATTTGTGTACGTCTGTCTGTATGATTTATTTGAAAGCTGAATTTGACCTGCTGTAGTATGGACAGCAGTGGCAGCTAAACGGCAGTAGCTAAGGTGTATTGGTAGTAAACCGCCATCAGATCTTCCTCGTATATTTCAGGGATGCTGGGAGATCATCCTTCACCAAAGCAGATGGGGTTCACATATTTTATTTTTTTTAAGATTCACATATACATGGATTTTAAAGCAGCAACTGTTAATGTGTCAGCTGATTTGGGGATGATTTTTTCAGTATTTCACAGGTCAAAACAAATCACAATTCAGTGGTTTTATTAAACGCAAAGTTTCACCATCCTAGCCCGAGATAGATATATATTAAAAAACCCGTTCAGCAGCCCAACCATTACAAACAGTAATTTAATCAACATTTGTAATAATACAAGCTGACAGCGCTCGAAACATCACCTGATCAATGGGCCCATTTATCTATGTGACAATAACCGGAAATATATTACCGCTATAGAGGAGCATAAAATTTAAGTGCCTAACGATGAATGAAACGTCTCACGAAGCCCAACGCAGCATTAGTCAGTCACAGGTGGTCACTTTGTGAGGGACTCTGTGTTATGGGGACGACATGGTGACATCCCCAAAGTGAATCCCCCCTGAGTTATCAACAGTGAGGTACCACTCGCCCCTAGTACAATGAAAGAAAGATTCAGCTTAACCTAAGGTCCCCCTCCAAAGAAAATCTATTTGCTGCACACCAGCTCCGTTCTCTGCTCCCTGCTAATGGAGGCCCGTCTTCCCACCACTCATCTATAGATCCTCACGCCCCCCCCCCTTCAGACCTTCGGTAGCCGGGGGGAGGCACTGAGGAGCCCCCACTGCAGGGCCAGCATGGCCTGCGGAGGCAGCCTCTCCTTGGGCTTCCGGAAGCTGTCCCTCTCTTTGCGCAGCACTCGCAGTACTTCCACGGGGTCAGTCTTGCCCGTGAATTTCTGAACTCCCTCCTCCCTGTAAGGTGGAGAGGGGGACAAGATCACATGGATCCCACCCACTGTCCACGATTGGTTGACATAAATGTGATACCGTGGGGTTGGTCAGCAGAACTAATTATGCAGTTACCAGCATGCTTTGCACCGCACCACTCATCAGAAGACCTTTGATGTTGTCCCCCACAAACGGCTCTTGTTTAAGCTCAAAGCTACAAAGATTTTAGGAACTGTAGTAGCTTGGATCGGAAACTGGTTAACAGACAGGAAGCAGCGGGTAGTTGTTAGAGGCACAATGTCACAGTGGGCCTCCGGTCATAGTGGGGTACCTCAGGGTTCAATTTTAGGACCACTGTTGTTCCTAATTTGCATTAATGATATTGACACCAATACATACAGTAAACTGGTTAAATTTGCAGATAACACCAAGGTGGGTGGTGTAGCAGATACTGATCTAGTAGCACAGAGGCTGCAATGGGATCTGGATTTAATTAGCGACTGGGCTGATACTTGGCAGATGAAATTTAACATAGATAAATGTAAGGTAATCCATGCAGGGAGCAGAAATATAAAAGTACAGATATTTTATGGGTTCCACTGAAATAAAGGTAGCTTATTATGAGAAAGACCTCAGTGTGTATGTTGATGTTTCCATGTCCCACTCTCACCAGTGTGGGGAAGCTATAAAAAAAAGGCCAATAGGTTGTTGGGTTATATCTCTAGGTGTGTAGAGTCATCGGAGCTGATGCTATGATTATATAATTCCTTGGTAAGACCCCACCTAAAATATTGTGTGCAGGTTTGGTCACCATACCTTAATAAGGACATTGCTACCTTAGAAAAGGTGCAACGAAGGGCTACAAGAATGATTCCTGGTCTTAGAGGAATGTCTTATGAGGAGAAGTTAGCTGAGCTGAATCTGTTTAGCCTTGAGCAAAGGAAACTAATGGGGGACATGATCCAGGTCTATAAGATTCTAACAGGTCTGGATGGTGTTAGACAAATGGCTATTTTAATATTAGTTTAAATACTAGAACTTGTGGCCATAAGTGGAAATTAGCAGGAGAACATTTTAAAATGAATTTGAGGAAGCACTTCTTTACACAGCGTGTAGTTAGAGTATGGAATAGTCTTCCTGTTGGTGTAGCACAAGCTAAAACTTTGGGTTTCTTTAAATCAGAGCTAGATAAGATTTTAACAACTCTGAGTTAAGTTCTCCCCAAACAAGCTTGATGGGCCGAATGACCTCCTCTCATTTGTGAAACGTTTGCCTGAGGGACCCTACAGAGGCAGTGCGGCTGTGTGGAGGGTGTAAATTAACATAGTATGTCATAAACAGTAAATGTCGTATCTGTGCAGTTTGCTCTGCAAGTGCAGGTGTTTCTTAGTGCATAAGCAGGAGTGTCGTTTAAATAGTTGACTTCCCTGTCTGTGCTGCTTGCAGTGTTAAGCCAATGGCAACTGTTGGTTTATTAGCAGAGTAACCTCCATTTTGAAAGAGCCGTCATCTCCTTTGTTAAAATGACGTGTGCACCTGCCACAGTTGGTTTATTTGCACTCTGTATGTGGGTCTGCTGCATCGGTTTGCACCCTCTAGGGTTGTGGCATGACATAGAATGAACAAGGTGGCGTGTTAAGTATGCGACCGATTGTCGTCACCGGTGTGTTTGATTACATTTTGACTCAGATGTCGTTTGAAATACACGGCCACGATCAGTCATGTCGCCGGTACTTTCCATCCATCCCCTACACCTCACGCCCCCCCCCCCCCCCAACCACATGGGCCCTAGACAGGGATCAACTCACGAGAGCCGCAGGAAGGGGTTGTACTGGAACTCATCCACAAGCGTGGACGGTACAGTGGGCTTGTCGTCGTCGTCCCGTGCCTGAGGGGACACATGCCAGCCAGCAGGTGAACAGACAAAATGTACCCGACCATATTCTAGAACTTACTAGAACCTTCTAAGTCAATTGAGACAATGAATTGGACCCCCCATCTCCTGCAACATGAACATGGTCCTGGCGGGGGAAAGGTTTGACCCCGAGGGGGGGGGGCTGAGACATGGGAAGATGCTACCGACCCCCCCCCCCCAATGCCGCTTACCCTTGCCCAGCTCAGCATCTCCTTCACCTTCTCATTGTCTGGTTCCACCTTCAATGCGAACTTCAGGTTCTTAATGCTGTATTCGTGCCCACAGAAGACCTTCTGAAACAGCAGCGTAGAAAGACATGGATGATCTCTCATGGCAGAGATAAACGCGACCCGGCTGGAGGTCATGCCGTGCTGACAGGCTCAACAGTCCTGTATGTAAAAGCTTGTTTTTATAAAAGAACGACTATTAGCAGTTATAATATGAAACGTCTGTGGTTAGTGCCAAGAAAGTAACAAGATATAAAACGTGAGAGGACAGGGAAATCACTAAAAGTGTAAACCTGAGGCTGACAAGGGAAGCTGGAGTCATTCTGCTACGTTTACGTTTATAGCATTTAGCAGACACTTTTTCAGAGCGACTTACAACTGCCATGACTGTTCTTCGATCTATAAGCTAGACCTAAAATCAACAACTGTCGGCATGATCAAGTTAACACTAAGAACGTTGTCTAATAAAACCGTGTTAGGAAAAAACAGTGCACAGGGAAACATTGTTAGTGGAGTTTTTTTTTTTTTTTAATGTAGAGAGTGGGCAGTAAGGGAGGTATTAGTGTCCTAATTCCTCCTTGAAGAGGTGCGTCTTCAGGGACTCGGCCATTCTTATGGCAAGAGGAAGTTCGTTCCACCACTGAGGAAGCCAACATTGCAAAAAGTCTTGATTCTGGTCGTCCTCTTTTAAGTGTTGGTGGTTTGAGACAAGCAGTGCTTGCAACATGATGTGACCTCTAATGTCACTCCTATTACTGACTTAATTTCCTGTCAGCTGTCACTCCTTTGTTTGACTGTGTTACTAAGAGTCCCCGCAAGGTGAAAAGAGCACAGGAAAATAACCAATATGCTCTAACCCCAGGTAAACTCCCGCCCCCACAGTCAAGGCCTGGCTTATTATCTGATTCAACACAAAGTGCCTGATTCAGCGGATTCCATGCAGACGTCCCTGAACCAGGCTCCGCTTTCTACCTAAGGTCAAGCTGACTTCGATCCCCGTCCCGGAGCATGACACACGGCTCGACGCGCTCTCACGTGGACTTTGAGTCGGCGAGTCCCCCTACAGATACACAAATAAGGCCGTTAATAATAAGTAACTCATGGACTCACCAGCTTTTTCTTAATACATGAATTGCCTTATGGTGCGTAATTATCCCCCAATCAGAGGCTGCCTGTCGCCCCCAAACCTCGTGCAGTGACGAACTCGTAGGCACCGGGAATTTTGGGTCTGTTCTGACACTGAAATGTTTTTGTTTTTGACCAAGTTACAAAGAAGCAATTTGCTATTAAAAATATTTAACAACTGGTGAAACAGCCCTGCCAGGGCTGGAACACGACTCCACCCGGCTACACCGGCCCCTGGGGGGCTGTTATTATCTGTGCTCAGGCGTGTTGAACCTCCTGATAAGGGTCAAACTGAATTCGTACTACATCAAATTTCTACTAACTTAGACATCCAGACAATGCGATTGGGAGTTGATTTACTCCCTTCATAGGAACAAAAAAAACGATTGATTTTTAATTTTAATGATTATTCTTTTTCTTATTCTTGAAATATAGTATACCTTGAAACTATATGTTTAAAAATCTGTTTAAAAGTTTACCATTCATTCTCCAATACAATCATAATCATTTTCATCCATCCATCACCATAACCACTTAATCCCACTCGGGGTCACAGGGGTGACCAGGGCCCATCCCAGGAATAACAGGTGCAGGATGGAACCAACTCTGGGCAGGTGCCAACACACCACAGGGTGCACACACTCACGGGGCCAACTTGGATTCGCCAATCAACCAATCCTGCACCATTTTGGACTGTGGGAGGAAACTGGAGCCCCCAGGAAAAACCCACGGGAACACAGGGAGAACGTGCGAACTCCACACAGACAGGTGCTACACCCAACCTGGGGACTGAACCCAAGATCTTCTTGCTGTGAGGCAGCAGTGCTAACCAATGTGCCACCTCATTTTCATCAGTGCTGTTTAAATCACTCCTAGACGGGTTCATGATAAATTTATGTTGAACTCCTTTTTTGTTTCATAAATACCCCTGCAATATCTGAAAAATTCTAATACTGTGTTGCCATAGAATATTATATAAAATGTGTTATTTCTTGTTATGCTATGTTGTATCTGCTCTTCCGACCAGATCGCAATTAAAACTTGTGTCACGTCATTTGTCCAGCCATAGTCTTTAATTTTGTTATTTTTTGCGTCTGTGGTGTAAAAAAAACCGAATACTAACAAGCTGAAAGGAGCCATATCTTACCAATTATCTTACCACCTATTGTAGCGGAATTGGACATACTTCGTTCAATAAATCGACCTATAACCCAAGCACGACTTAGCTGTTCATGTAAACTTAACAAGTGCCTCAAAACTGCTACCTTTGTTGGTTTAAAACGTGACCTGTTGCGTGAGCTGAAAGTGGAGCCCGGCGTCGGCTGCGGGAGACTGACCGTTTCCTGCGGCAGGGAGCCCAGCACCTCGGTCAGGTTGCGGTGCATCTGCTCGGCCGTGCCTTCCAGGAACCTCCCGCATCCGGCCAAGAAGAGCGTGTCCCCTGGCGAAGCGGGACGGGAGGCGGCGTGAGGGGGGAGGGGCACGGGCACCGGGGCAGACAGGGCGCTACGTCAGGGGCACGCACCGGAGAAGACGGCCGGGGGATCGTCGCATCCGTCCTCCCACACGAAGTAGCACATGTGACCGGAGGTGTGGCAGGGAGTGAAGAGGCAGCGGACATTGAGGGATTGAAACTGTGGGACAGAAGTTGGGGGGGAGGGCAGTAATTATTTGTTTATTTTGCCGATACTTTTGTCTAAAGTGATAAAGTAGGGTGCAAATGGGGATTAAGGGCCTTGATCAAGAGCCCAACAGTGAAGTCACTCTGGGATTCAAACCAATAACCTCACAATCACAGGCACAGCATTCTAATCCGATAAGCCACACACCATATATAATGCACAAATGAAAATGTTTCAAACTGTAAAGGGGTGTCTGTGCACCTTGAGCTCCTGGCGGTCGGCGACCTTATCCGTCAGCGCCTCGATGCGATCGTCCCCTCCGTACACCCTGAGACCCGGCAGCTCCTTCACCAGCGCTGCATTCCCCCGGGCATGGTCCCTGAGGTAAGGGAGAGCCGAGATTCTCCACCTCCTACCAGCGGATACAACCACACCCTAAAATCCTTATTACCCACACTCAGAGCAGGAAGTACTGCTCCAGTTACTCCCACACTGTCACTGACTAATTGATCTTCCGTGTTTACCAGCCAGATGGGGTGGACCGAGCATTAGGGGAACGGGGGCTAGGTTTACCAGTGGTGGTGGGTGGTCAGGACGGCCGTGAGAGACAGTCCCTCCCGCTTGACGATCTCCAACAGCTGTTAAAAGCCAACCCGAGAGAGTGGAAACAATATCACACAGGCTGGTCTCACTTTAAGCTGGGGGGAACTGGGGGCGATTTAAGCAACGTACTGACTGTGTCGGAGAATAATTAGACTTTACATCGGAAATCAAATAGATTGCATGGGTTACCGTTACCCGAACCGAATGATCACATGCAAACAATACAGCAAACATTACCGCAGATATGTGCTCGCATCTCCAGCTGACTTTACAGTTAAATATCACAGTTAGATGTCCGCTATATAGAGTAGCCCCGGCGCACATCGCTCCCTCACCCGGTGCGGCACGGCGGGGTCCACCGCCACTGCCTCCCGACTCTGCTCGTCGATCACCAGGTACATGTAGTTATCCTCCAGGATGGAGATCACCTTCACTTTCATGCCGCAGCGCTCCCGGGGGGCATGCAGGGGGCCCGACGCAAGGCGGACGCCGCGCTGCTACACCGCGGAAACAAACTGCAACGAAGCGTCCTTTAAAAGTGCGCTTTCTGGTGCGTGTTAGCCAAGCGGCCGGCCGAAGTACATATGCACTGCCCAGATCTGCACGTCGGGCCGGCGGAAAGCTGAAATTACCGAAGGAAAAAATGGGAATTGCGAACGACCATTAACTAACACAAGGCGGACATCTGAGCAGGAAGGCGTCCGGTAAACACGAAACCGTCGCCCGCATCCGCGGGAGGTGTTTTTTTTTTTTTTACCTTAACAGCAATGCAGCTCCCCGTGTTTACGAATTGACAGCTTACATCGCGTTTAAACCGCAGTAAAGGAACCGGAGACCGAGCCCATTAAAATGGTGGCCCTTTCCCCACCCCCGGCTGCTCGCTTCAGCGTCCCCGGTTTCTGACCGGTACCAGGCTGCAGTACCCGCTGACCCTGGGTTTACACAGCTTCCTGCAACACTCCGATGTCACATCTATTATCCATTACAGATGCACCAGGTTAAAAATAAGAAACTGTTGGGCCGTAATTTGAGTGTTTTATTGATGACAATAGACGGTACATCAAATTGGCGTCTTTCTCATACTATAATTTAAGCTGCTCTTTGATGTTCATACTTGGTTTGGCCAAAGCTTATAATAATAATTTCAGAAAATCATAAATCTTTCTGGCTAATTGTAAGATTGCGAACAATTCCATGTCACATTATGCAATAAGAAAAGCAGGAGTTTACCAATATAACAAATCACAGCAAAATATAAACGTCTAGCATCCTATTTCACTAAAAACTGTACACATTCACTCTAAGTGCATTAACTATTAAAAAAAAAAAAACGAAGAGAAACCGACTATTTGAAACTATAGGTTAGAACTGAAAAAACAAATGTGATTAGTCTTGATAAAATAAATACTTGACATTTCTTAATATTAAGATATCCTTAGAATTATACATAAATATATCTTCTGATTGTTTTATGCAAGGTGCTGATTATGTTTTGAATTATGAAAATATTTTTATACATTCATTTACACAGCAGTAATGATCCATCTGCTGAAAAATAACAAAGAAATCCACTTCTACATATTAAACATTAGTCTTCTGTCGCTATTCAATGGAATAATACTTTTAAGAACATCTATCACACAGTATGTCCTGTCAATATAAGTATTATGTTCTGTTGATAATTAATATTTGAGTAAATAAAGTATTTACAGCAGTGATGAGTGCAGGCGGGTAGCATTTTCACTGACGCGGTGTAGTGTACAGACCCGCCCCCCCCCCCCCAACCCTAGTCTTTCGGGACACGGAAGTTGTCTTTCTCTCTGCGGATGCTGCCCATGGCCTGGATGGGGTCATTCTTTCTGGCGTGGTCCTGCACCGATTTCTCCCTGTTCACAAAGTCACAGTCAGAACAGTTTGGTCCAATCACATTCCACCTACGGACAGGACCCAGGATGAGTCTCTGCTGATAATTTACACATTTTAAATGTAGTTATATTTATCTAGCAGAAACTTGAATCCAAAGCGACGTACAATTGAGAAAGCAGGGCCAGCCAATTGGGGGCTAGGGGCCTCCCTCAGGGGCCCGGTGGTGATGTCACTGACCCGTTGAGCCACGCACAGCCCCCGCCATGGTGAACTCCCCTTACCTCACTCTCATGAAGGGGTTGTATGTGAACTCCTCGCCGATGGTTGACGGGATGGTCGGTTCCCCGTTGTCATACGTCATCTGGACAGAAGAAGCCCCCCCATCAGTCATCCCCGTTTCAGCGTCGCTCCGCGTGGCGGCACCTCACTTTAGCCACACCCACCTTCGCCCAGGCCAGCTTCCTTCGGATGTCCTGGTTGTTGGGCTCCACATGCCTAGCGAATTTGAGGTTGTTGATGGTGTACTCATGCCCACAGTAAACTCGCTAAAAGGACAAAGGCACAGGCTAAATGCTAACGAGGGACACATTACACATTCATTTAGCAGATGCTTTTATCCAAAGCGGTGGTTGTCAACCTTTTTTGCACCGCGACCCAATTTTGGCCATGCCTGCTTAGTCGCCACCATATATCAAGAATAGGTTTACATTTACACTATGATCAAGCATGCAGTACACTCTGCAGTTTGCAATACACGAGTCTGATTGGATGTGCCAGTGAATTTTAAATTAAGCATCTGTGGTTTGGCTTTTTGGATTATCTGAATGTTCACTAGTTTTGCAGACAAGAGACCCGTTTATATAGGTTAATTCTAGGATTGGGGCTGGGAAATCTGATTGTGGATTAGCATAGGAGTTTGCTGGTTTTGAAATGCTTACATTTCTAACTCTGCCTTGCAACCCTTTCAGAATTTGCTACAACCCAAATTTGGGTCGCTGATCTAAAGTGACGTACATTTAAGAATGCGGCAAGGACACCATTTGATTCTCTTTACCTGTCCTGAATAGTACTCAGGCGAAATATGACAACGTGCTGTTTGTCAGACAGGGTTAGCGATGAATGAGAACAGCTCTGAATCATCATCATCATCATCATTATCGTCGTCATCTCATATCTGGTCCGGGCCCTGCTCAGCCCTTTACCGTCTCGGGTGGCAAGCGTCCCAGGATTTCGATCAGCGCCCGGTACATTTCATCTGGGGTGCCCTCGAAGAACTTCCCGCAGCCCGCAACGAAGAGCGTGTCCCCTGCACACACGTCAGACATGGTCATGTGGCCGTCGCGGCAGTGATGCAAACCCGGTGATGAGCCACTCGTCACCTGTGAAGACCGCCGGGGGCTCGGCACTCCTGTCCTTGGTGACGTAGTAGCAGATGTGTCCGGAGGTGTGGCACGGAGTGAAGAGGCACTTCACGTTCAGGGAGCCGACCTGCGGGGACCAGGGAGACGTCAGCGTGCGACATAAGCACCCGAGCTCCCTGCGGACCAAGCCGGTGGCCACGCTCACCACAAATGTGTTATAGTGAGTGACTTTCTGAGTGAGCGCCCCCACTCTGTTGTCACCCCCGAACACCCGCAGCCCTGGCAGCAACTTCACCAGCTTCTCGTTTCCACCGGCATGGTCCCTGTGGAGAACAGGTCGGCTCAGGTCAGCTTTACTGTAATACAGTACCATCCATACACAAGAATACAGCGGCATGAAAAAATGTCCCCCCAGGACCACGGTGTGACATACAACGGCAGTGACGGGGGAGGGTTTTCACAGGACTTACAGTACGAAACAGGGGCTGGACACAGGGATTTTTATCCACAGTGCAATGTGTAAGTAAACGATACACTGCAGGACATATACAGGACTCTACAGTACAGTACATACACAATACTGTATGACAGTTGTGTATGTACCTACATAGTACTATACAGTACTGTATAATACATTAAATACAGTACTGTACTACAGTACTGAACAATACAGTACATTGCATACACAGTACCATACAGTACAGTACATACACGGTACTGCACAACAATACAGTACCTACGCAGTACTGTACAATACAGTAGCAATGTGTGGAATAAGTATAGTGGAACTGAATAAATAGATACTAAGTTAAGAGGAGTTCAGGATATCTGGGTGCACAGCCTCTTAGCTCCACAATCATCGTTAATCAAACATCTCTAACAGACACAAATTCATGCACAATTTCACAGCTAGTTTAATGCTTTAGCTCAAAGTAATTTGGTGAAATGTAATAAAATTACATAATAGTTCTTTTCTGTCCTCTGGGGTAATCAGTTGCTAGGTCATCATCTGGGGAACTAAAATTTTTCACAAAGTTGCAAGGGACTCATCAGGTGACAGCTGATGCGGTTTAAACGTTAGATCTTAGCGACATGCTACACGTGTCTGTGGTCATACTGGTCATTAATGGGGATTATAAGGTGCCCTTTAACTCACCAGTGATGATGTGTAGTTAGGACGGTGGTCAGTTTTACTCCATGCTTTTTCACTGCATCTACAACCTTTTTAAAAAAAAATTTTTTTAATGTATTAATTAATTAATTTTTAAAAAACATAGGATTTTCACTCATTTGCTAAGAGTCATGAACAGCCTGAGAGGTGATGATTACAGAAGAGGATTAGGGCCACCATGAAAATGTAATTTGAATTCTGACTTTAACATCAGAATTCTGAGGGGGGGAAAAGTCAGAATTCTGACATTAAAGTCAGAATTCAAATTATATTTTCATGGTGGCCCTAATCCTCTTCCGTAGATGTTAGTATAAACAACATGGCATAAATGAGTGGGTCACCTTCGCAGGTTCCACTGGGTCCACGATAGCGGCCTCTCTGGTGTCCTCGTCAATAAGAAGATACATATAATTATCAGTGAGCGCAGGTAGGATCTCAACCCTCATGTCGGACTGGGTCACTGCGCAGGACTTCCTGTGAGTGTGGAGGGCCGAGCGGATCTGGGCCGGACCTCCGCGGGGAAAAGGGATGCCATCAGCATACATACCATGCATCAGCTCGCACGCCATCCGCACATCCAATCGTTCATTTTATACACTGTTTTGTTCGCGGTTTCTGACAATTTCAGCATGGGAAGACGTTCTTAAAAGCTTTATTTTCTTATCCATAATTACAATGGGCATGTTTCAGCGTGTAAGGATAAACCAATCGCCGTCGCCTCGCTACAAAATAACTTAAGTGTCGTTGTTACTTCTCCTTTCTAATGAGTGCAACCCTTTCGCGCATATCAGCGGACAAGATCAAGTACTGTATTTTAGCAACAGAAATTATGTCGGTCATTTAAAAAATAATAATGTACGCACGCCAGAAATAATTACCAAGTATACAAAAAGTGAGCTGACTAACGGGGCGTTGGTCTTTCGCAAGGCTGCCTAGTGCAATCCCACACCGGCTGCTGTCATAGCCAGCACTTGATGCAGTGTACATACTATTTTGAGCCTTTGTGAGGCTGAAATAAGGTGCCAAATCTCATCGATAAGAGACGCCGGACCACGGGCATGTGGCTGCGGGGTCTGCGCCACTTTCGGGATCCGTGCGGACCTGTAAACACTGGACCCGACTTAACTTTGCTGTGTAAGACGGTGCTAGCTTAACCTTCACCGCCGTGCACACACAACGGTGGAGGATAGAAATGATTTAAATGTCGGTTTTTTGCAGAGGCTGCGGCAAACGGAGCGTATTTGGCCATTTATAGCGACGTACCAAATTTATACGCAGCAGCTCCTCCCAGCACACCAAGAGTGCAGGCACTCGCCACCAGCGACCTGAATAACATATCAAACTAATAAATGGGAAGAACGGGGTCCGTTTAAGACACAGCCGCCCCCTTAACTTTGACCTACGAGCGATCAACCAATCCAGCCTGGGGGTGTGACACCGACGTCATTCCTGAAAGGCACCAGCCAATTCAGGGACCTGTTCGAAATATCGATACGCATGGAGCAAATTAAGCTGAATGGCTATTAATATCTACGATTTAGTACAATGTAGCTTGTAGTATGATTTTCCTATGACAATGAATCTTTTTCCATCTGAAAAAATGAAACGCGTTTTGGAAAATTGCACTGTTTGTGGCCTCCCTGATTCCGTAGTGGGATGGCAGTTCAAAGGTCATTCCCAGAAGAGGGCGCATACAGGTGTCCCATTTCTCAGGCAAGTCGGTAGTTTTGGAGAATGACAGCCCCAAGAAATATATCGCGGTTTTGGGAGTGGGGAAGAAAAATTATCTGCGTGGGGAGGAATTACGCTGACCATGCAAAAGAGCTGAAGAATGCGGTTCCAACCGAGCCCGTCCTCTTCCTGAAGCCCCCCACGGCGTACGTGAAAGAGGGCTCCCTTATCCTGGTGCCGTCTTACTGCCGCGACCTGCACCATGAAGTCGAGCTCGGAGTAGTTATTGGCAAAGGGGGTACGGCCATCTCCCGGTCGGCCGCGATGGACCATGTGGCTGGATACGCTCTGTGCTTAGACATGACTGCGAGAGACGTCCAGGAGGACTGCAAGTCCAAAGGTCTCCCCTGGACTTTGGCCAAAGCCTTCAACACGTCCTGCCCCGTCAGCGAGTTCATACCCAAAGAGAAGCTTCCAGATCCAGGCAACGTCAAGATATGGCTAAAGGTGAATAACCAGCTGCGACAGGACGGAAACACATCGCACATGATATTCTCCATTCCGTTTCTTGTCAGCTACATCAGCGATATTATCACCCTTGAGGAAGGGGACCTGATCCTCACGGGAACTCCCCGAGGCGTGGGGAGTGTCCAGGAGCACGATGAGATCGAGGCTGGCATTGAGGACGTGGTGCAGATGACCTTCAGCGTCGGCCGTCCGTGAAAAAACGATAACGTTTAGGGTTTGAAGTCTCCACCCATTTATGGTCGTGCAGGGGGTTGTATTGGGTAGTTTTGAATATTGGGGGGGTTACAACCCCCATCCGCCCATAATTTACGTCTGTGTTATGAACAAAACATTATCAGGGATCCACTAATATAAACCACTGAACTGTCTCACTTGAAGAATATATACGTTAAAAATGACCTCGTGACCCCTGTGAAGCCTTTATATAAATGAATCTATAAAATATATTCATGGTATAGTAATGTCCCTATCTTGATTGTGGATGCGGCAACGCGCTGTACCTGTGCATGTCAGTGCAGCTGGTGAAACCTGTCTTGACCTGACCTATCTTGATAGTTCCCTGTTGGGTGAAAAGTAGTTCAACTTTTTCCCCAGCAGAGGGCAGTAGGGACCCAGTTATTCCAAACCGCGTTTTTCTAGTGTCAGTCGCCGAAGTTTTGGATAGAGGTGATGCTGCTACACATGTATTCATTTTCATGGCTGGATAATCACCAGTATAGTGTGGGTTAAGCATGTGCCAGGATTGAAATTCTCTTGTGAACGAGAGCCAGAATCGAGTAACCAGGCCAGCCAAGAACTGTACAACCACTTGACCATTTTAAACTTTAGTCTTTGCAGGCTAATGTATATCAAAAGAGAGCAGCAAACTATTAACAAAAAAGCATCCATCCATTTCCATAACCACTTGTCCAATATCGGGTCAGAGGGAGGCTGCAGTCTCACCCAGAAAATGCTGGACAGCCTGTGTGGGCACCCTCATGCACTCACTGACGGGCCACTCATGAGCCACATGTCTTTGCACTGTGTTACTTTGTGAATTTACAGGTGAGTCACGCCGATGAACGTCTCTGTGATTCTCGATACAGTAAACGATCTGCTCCTGTCTTGTTCTTACCTAAGCGTGTTCCTGTCCCTGACATGACCGCATTCCTCCGGTGGTGTGGAACATCTGTTCCAGGTTCAGTTAGCGGTCTCCTCACGGCCCCTTAATCATGTGCCCCCTGGCCATCCTGCGCTCATCTCCTGTAACACGAGGCCCCTGTGACTGAAATTTCCCTGCCTCTGTGAGGCATTCTGTCATTCCGGCTCTCCGGGGTCGGAGATCACGATGTTTGATTTATCGGCAGCCTGAAACTGACCTTCTCCCCACGTATGTCATCTGGATGGAGAATCCCAGTGAGCAGAGTGCCGTCTCACCGGAACGGGGCACGGAGACCTGTGTTGGTGTCACACGCTGCTTGATTTTTAAACGTAATTCCTGTGTTGAGGATCCTCTGTCTTACAGCCTTTATTACGGCTTTGCTTATTTCTAAAGCTGCTTCTGGAATCTCCAGTTTGGCCCCCTTTTGTAACGTCTTCTCGCACCCCTGCCTCTCTCCTGCCAGTGAGTTGGTGAGACGTCCTGAAATGTTCACACTAACGGAGGATAATAAAGGTACATGCTGCTTTTTCACTCCCCTGTGTCTTTACAGTGTCCACTTCTTCTCCCCGCTTACATCACTCAAACAAAATGTAATGTTTTTATATTGAAACATTTCCTTTATTACTGGAAACCTCCTAGTGGTGGCGTTAAGGACCTTTAATTAAAAACATTTCCTGCCTCTTTAAGTAGATGATGGCCGCCCTGCAGGGACCTTTGGGGGCGTGTCCAGCCCCTCCTGGGCCCTGATCAGAGACGCCGCTCCATAGCGGGTCCGCTTCCTTGGTGAATGGCTCCCTCACTGCGCACTGCTGTTCGTCACTGCAGGCATGTCTTTGGACGGCTATGGCATGTGCCACCTCCTGTGCAGGACCTCCATTCTGTCACCGTGGTGATAATCTTCCAGGTGTTTCCCCTTGCATAGGGACACACAAGATCGTCCCCCCCTCTTCAAAGTGCAGTAAAACCATGTTCTTGGTCCCTGTGTGCTAAACATGATAAACCAGGTTACATGGGGTCACATGTGGTCACATTGGGGGGGGGGGGGGGGAAAGA
>JABFEB020000044.1:3970192-3980676 GCA_019775895.2 Stomatorhinus ivindoensis
CAGTCGGGGAGGGGCTTTCAAGGCTGCCCCCCCCCCCACCCCCGGCATGCTCCTCTGCATTCCAATAGGGGCAGGCTGAATGGGGCCCTCTCGCGTAAATGGACGTCCCTACTCAGTTTGCAGGGCTCTTGTCGTCCGGCACAAAAGCCGACCTTGCTGAGAGGCCCTCAAAGACCCACTTCATCTAAAATGGAATCAACTCGAAGAAAAACAACCGAGGAAAATCCCTATAAGATGAACCCCCCCCCCCGGGCACCCGCCCCCTCCCTTTTGCATTTGACTTGTGCGTCTGAAGATTCGTGCCAATGGAGAGTAGCGACAGAAACTCTTGGGATGGAGAGATTAAACATTCCTAACCAACAGCAGTTGGAACCAGGCAAACCTCTCCCTTATCTTAATAACACAGTACCCCACATTGGTCAAAAGGGGGTGCAGTGGTCAAGAGAGCAGTCTCCCACCCTGTGAGAGCTTGTAAATGTCAGAGTGGACAGCCTTTAAACCACACGCAGCATTTGAATCTATTTATAAAGATGTTATAAATGTGGGATGACAGTATCAAAGTACCAGACGAGTCTTCCTTACAAATAACTTTGGTTTATTTACAGTTTAGTGGATTTAAACTCTACAGGCACATACTTAACAGTATTCTTTGTAGAAAAATGTCAGAAATGTTATTGTGGATTGATTGTTTTACATTTCACATCTTCACAAGCACCGTGTGGTGAGGTAATACCTGGGCAGCTTCCTCCCTTAGGCCGCTCAGGTATCTCACTAACAAAGCTATTGCATTGGATACTGTGAGCTGAAATCTGGCACGTTGTCAGTGAGATCCATCACATAAGCCTGGGCCACACAACGGACTCGTCTCTTAATCAGGCTGAAGGGCAAACCGTGGCCTAACTCGACAGCCAGCGTCTGACTCTGTGACGCAGCAATAGTATTGTTGTCTGGGACAGTGATAAATGTATTGATGTGTGAAAGCTGGAATCCACAGCTAAAAATAAACCCTTTGCTGCTTGTTGGAGTTATGTGCCACCTATGTGGCTATGCTGTTGATGGTATTGTGGGCCAAACTCTCAAATAAATTAAATGACACAGACACACACACACATAGGCATACTGACCGGGTCTGGCTGGCCACCGGATCGACATGCCAGTGACCACAATTCTGAGTGAATCGCCACAGAGTGTCACCGCAGGGTGTCATCAGGAAGAACAGAAGGTAGTTCCAGTTTTCTTCGGTGTCTTTGAACTGTGTCAAAAGGCATGTGGTTTGGGAGGACGTGTGACCTCCAGGACGGTGTGTGACTACCCCCGCCCCCTTGCCCCCCCCATCCTGACCATAGCTGTACTCTGCTCTGATGAGCAATTCTAGAGGACTGTCAATTTGTAGTGAGAATTTCCTGGACGTGTCTAATGAAGTTCTTTTGAGGAGCTATTATATTCTAGCAGGTTCTTGGGCTACGTCAACATCCTGTGACGCTGAGAACAGGAAGTGGAAGGACGGTCCACAGTTGGATAGCACCTCTGACCGAGCGATATTCCGCTGCAGCATATTTCAGTCCCAGCCAAAGTCTTGGCCACTCATCTGGTAAAACTTCAGATTGAAGGGCCTGTAGAAGTCTCTAAGGCGTTGCAGCGCCCCCTGCGGAATGGCAGGGTGAGTGCGGCCCTTGGACTTGCCCAGGCAGCGCGGCCGACTGCTGCCCTCTGGTTTCTTAAGGCAAGGGAAGCCCTTGGTTTGGTTGAAGTAAAAGTGCTTGTTTCCCACGATGCGACGCAGCCCCAGAAAGTCCTGCACGCGACCCACCTCGCCGGCCGGGTCCAGCACCAGCTGCTCGCCGCTCACAAACAGGAAGCTGGAGGGCGGGAAGAAGCGCAGCCAGTTCTCCAGGTGCTTGGCGTAGATGCCGATGCGTACGGCACTCCAGGACGTGTCCACGGGGCCGCGGCTGCCGTTCCGGAAGGCAAGGTCCTGGAACGGGGGCAGAGCCGGATTCTTTGACTTGGTCTGCGTGTAGTCTGAGACGGCACGGGTGACGGGGTCGCGCACCACCACGATGAGTTTGGTCTGGCCGCTCAGGGCAAAGACGCGCTGGGGGGCCTCGCGCGTCACAAAGTAGCCGGGTGTCTTCTCTATGGTGATCTGGCCGTCCAGGGTGCGGGGCATCAGGCTCCTGGGGGGGCACAGCACATCAGCTCAGGAAGCAAGAAGGCGGAGATCAAATGACCTACCGGGTCTTAAGCTGAAGCCCAGGTGGATTCAGGGTCTAAACGGGCTGTAGACAGTCGATATTAAATAATGACACAGACACACAGGAAATGACATCAACAAAACAGACTGTCAGCTCACACTGTCAAACTCACACTTTTATGTTATTTTACGTCATTTTTTCCAGTGCTCATGTTACTGGGGGCTGAATCTGCCTCCACTCTGTTTCACCCAGCTGAGCTCTTAATTCGATTTGATTGCTGCTGATTAAATCACAACCATGAATTACGTTGACGTTCTTGATTGTTTTAATTTGAAGGAAAACTTGTGCCAGTGCATTTGTCCTTTAGGCTCTTAAAATAGCTAAATTGTACAGATGACCTAATTCACTACTTAATTCATTCAAAGTCAAATGGATATTTTTACTGCTGTTTTATTTTCACGAAAGAGCCAGACCAATTAAAGTAACGCATCTGACTCCATGTCCATTCAGCAGAGCAACTTAGACCATAAAGAGTCCAGTCAGAGGCTTCCTGTAAACCAGGCCAACGGACACGGGCCCTTCCCAGACTAGTGGAGAACAAACAGTTCACTGTGAATAACAAAGCCTTTTCAAGACTGAGCAAAACCAACAAGGTAATTAACCATTAGAGAGACACACATGGTGTGCTTTAACAATCACACACAAGAAAAATAACACCTGAGTTTAGAGGGGCTGTAATACAGACCCCAATGTTATGCTAGCAAACCCTGTTCTGCAGGCCTGTGAAACATTTACTCGTGTGAGATCTGACCATGACGGCATAAGCGTGTGAGGGGGATCGGTGACTGAATGAGAAACAGTATCTGTTTCCAGAAGATTCTACCAAGTTCTGGGGGACTGGCTAGATGGCAGGAGTGCAGACAGAGATTTGTTCCCTCTAGAGCAGGATTAGCACATACACCACCATTCAAAAGTCTGGGGCCACTTAGAAATTACCTTGCTTTCGATGAAAGCATACATTTGGCATGTCGTTGCAAAATGGAGTGTTAGTATTCCTTTCACCTCGTACAAATCTCCCACGTTACCATCATCAAAGCAGCCCCCAGACCATCGCATTGCCTTCCTCCATGCTTGACAGATGTCATCAAGCCTTCCTCCAGCATCTTTTCATTTGATCTCAGAAACGTTCTTGCTTGTGATCCGAACACCTGAAATTTACATTTGTCTGTCCGTAGCACTTTTTCCAGCCTGCAGATGTCCAGTGTCTGTGTTCATTTGCCCAGTGTCTTTTCTTTTTATTGGTCATTCTCAGATACGGCTTTTTCTTTGAAGGCCAGCATGCTGGAGTTGCCTCTTCACCGTTGACGGTGTGACTGGTGTTTTGCAGGTGCTGATTAATGAAGCTGCCAGTTGAAGACCTATGAGGCGTCTGTTTCTCAAACTACCATATCGATTTACCATTTAAAATGATAAACTTCCATTAGCAAACACAACATTCCACTGGAACACAGGACTACTTGTTGCTGATAATGGGCCTCTGTACACGCATGTAGATATTACATTAAAAAACAGCCATTTCCAGCCATTACAACATTAACAATGTCTACACAGTATTTCTGATCAATCTGATGTTATTGTAATGGACAGAAACTTGCTCTCTTGCTCCGATGTTCCCCTGTTCCCCTATTCTCTTGCTCCGATGTTCCCCTGTTCCCCTATTCTCTTGCTCCGATGTTCCCCTGTTCCCCTATTCTCTTGCTCCGATGTTCCCCTGTTCCCATTCCCTTTTTCCCATTCACTTGTTGACATTCTCCTTGTTCCTTTGTTCCCTTTTCCCTCGTTACCTTGTTCTCCTGTTCCCTTGGTCCCCTATCCCCTTGTTCCCATTCAATTGTATCTGTTCCCCTGTTCCCCGTTCCCTTGGTCCCCTATAACTTGCTCCCTTGTTCCCTTATTCCATCATTCTCTTGTTCCATTGTTCCCCAGCTCTCTGTTCTTATAAAACCCTCTCCCCTGTCCCTCAGGGCCGTGATTCATCATAAGCCAGCACTGATGGGCATTGAGGATCCCATACACCTGTTTGGTCTTTGCCGAGGCCTGATTCTGGTCACGCACGTAGCCCCGGGGGACGGCTCGGCCGGTGAGGCCTCCTGCCGGGATGCAGCACCAGGCCGCTGATTTACATCAAGGTCGGCCTCCTCGCCTGCCACACTATCTCCCCCTTTAGAAGTCGCACGATTGTGACTCAGTGACTGAGGTCCATTCAATGGGGTCATGTTACCGCCACTGATGTAGTAACATGGGGAACAACAGCGACTTCAGAGCAAACAGGGGCAGGGAACACAGCACTCTGCAACTAGCTGGGGCCGCAGTCCTGTTGATTCACCCCATTTTCTGGGGGGGGGGGGTGGGTTATGAGGTGGTTAAAAGACCGAGGGCCCACAGCAGTCAGCAACCTCCATGTTCTCACTGTATCAAATGGCCTGTCCAGCCGCTCAATGGTGAATGGAGACAAAGGTGTGGCACACTGATCTGTACTCTAGACACTCGGACACACAAAACCAGCTGGTAATCAGACCCCCCCCCCACAGCCCCCCCCCATGGCTGTACTTCCAGAAGCTTCACATCAGGAAGCACCATCACGCGTTGGTACATTTCTGTCATCACCGAGTGTCAACCTCTGTCGGAGCTCTCGATATTCACCCCTCCTTTTACCGCACTTAATGTGCACCCCCTTCCCCCCAGCCCTGGTGGACAAAGCCGTCTCTTCAGAGTCTAAGATAATGAACCCACTGACACGCGTTGACACTGCTGTCGCCATTTTGGATTATGCTGGCCTATAATCGCTGAATGGTCCACCCGACACAAAAGCCTGAGAATGGGAGCTGAAAGGCCCGGCCCGGCCCGGCTCGCAGACGGCAGCGGAACCAGGACAGGCTGACAATGAAGCCCCTGTCTCTGGCCCATAGAGCCGTCCAAACAGAAGCCCGTCAGGCCCCCTCATTACACTGTACTCTCAATGTCCTCCTATGTGCTTCCCTTCTTCCAGAAGCAATTTTAATGGTCTGTTTTCATACCCAATATCCAGCTAACAAATATTACACAGTTTGGGTTTTGTACTCAGAAACACATCATTGGGGGACTGTTCCCTCTTTTTGGCACATTTGTAAACTTACTGAGACAGAGAAAGAGCAGAAGAGGTTCATCGTCAGTGATGTGTACATGGGATCCTTGGTTTATGATTACGTTATGATTACTTTATGATTACTTTATGAATGGAGTTCTGCCTGCTTTGCAGGGGAAACTGTTCTGGAATCTCCACGAACCATCAATGGCAACATCAGTGAAACGGTTCTGTTCCACAATGCGCTCCCCAGGTCGCTGTCACAGCCCAGGGGACAGCAGAACAGTCACCACTAAATCTACACCAACACAGCATCACCAGCAGTTCCCGTGCCTTGTACCCCTGAGCCCCCCCCCCCCCCCCCCCCCACACACACACACACACACCCTAAGCTGAGCCTGGTGGGGGGATTTACCAGCAGCACAGGATGCACCAACATCTGGCATCAATGACAGAGAGGGTTCGGGATGCTTTGGGGCCTCTCAGACCCCAAACGGGATAACCACTAACTCTTTATATTAACCAGCCTGCCGGAGAATGCCGGTCTCTTTGGCACAGTCCTCAATGGGGGACAGCGTCATGGGAAACACTGAGCTGTCGGCAAACAGGAAAGGGTTAATGTAGAAGTACAATAAAGGTCTGACCTTTTTAGAAAATAATACTGACCATCTTGCATTGCATGAAAAGACACTAACTGTTATTGTTACAAATAGACACCTAATGTCTGTTACTATGATTAAAGGACTAACAGTCTGGTATACTGATATAAAGACATCCTATTAAATAAAAGACCAAAGTATTTTAGGACCATATGCCTTACAATAATGTGACGTGTATTGACACACTAGCCGTACAAACCAACAGAAGTACATTGTTTGTGGCTCAAGGCCACAGTGGGATCTCAGCCCCATGGATCAGCATGCCATGCAGACTGTGAAGATAAACTTTAACACCATCCACCGTGTATGGAACAGACAAACACAGACTCATGGGGTACAAAAGATCTCCATAACTCTGATCTTCAGAAGTGCTCTAGGACTAATCTTCAATGAAATCTTTTTTTAAAGGACATAAGAATAAAAGTTTTCAAAGTCAGGGGTGGGAGCAGGTGCTTTCATGCACGGCAGTTAAAAAGTGCCTCTGAAGTTCAAAGACTGTTACAGAAGTACGACAGGGAAACTCAAAAAGCTTCCAATCACTTGAAGTCCCAGTGGATCCGCCGTCGCTGTCCCTTTAAGAGCCCCCGACTGCCGCCAGTGTGAGTTTGCTTACGGACACGTGAAGCCAGAGCGCCTGCAGATGTCAGCCTGCAGGATCTGGGGAACAAGAATCACATGATCACACGGAGCTGGCTCCAGCCTCACCTGTGAGTGCCGTGTAATTAAAATGGGGCTCGACAGCAAGTCCCATGCACATCACACCTGGGGGACATCATGCCGTCCGGCTCTCTGATCCTATAAACTGCCATTAGAGCCAGATCTGATCAAGCATTTCCGGGTCATTCTTACCACATGACCTCTAAGCGCCAATCCGCACTGGCAGGTCAGTGCTGAGACGTGAGTCTGGATATGAGCCTGATTTTAGAGGTCTTTTACCAGCTATCCAGGTACACACTAATGGTCCAGTGAGCACCCTGTGTCACTCCTCGGAGTGAGTACTTTATACTCTTCTTGGAGTAACACAGGTTAATCCCTGCAGGTCAGAGGGGGAGGAAAACCATACGCTGCACTGTTCCGGTCCTGCTGATTCTCTCATCTCCACGGCAGGATGGATGGGATTTACGGCTGGGAAAGCCCGAGATGGCTCACAGGCACCGCTGCCTTTGTCAGGCCTACCTCCTCCCCAGTGATTAAAACGGGGGAGAGGCGGCTTACACTCCTGGGGGCAGCACCTCCCCACTCCGGCCCAGGCCCATACCCCTCCTACGCCTCTTTCTAATGTTGTTTTTCTCTCCTGCTTCCTCGCTACATTCATTCGTCATCGGTAACCGGGGGTCTGTCAGGGTGACGCAGGGAGCCCCTGCGCCCAGTGACACGTGTGACCTCCTCCGCCTGTCTGCTCTCCTCTTAAAGCAGGGTCACCTGTGGGGACCAGGAGTGACACCTATGGGGCCCAGTAACGTCTGGCAGGCTGGTGACTCGTAAGAATCATGTTTGGGGGGGGGAGATGTGTGAGATCAGTGATGGATACTGGCTCCCAGTTGCTTTGTGCAAAACCAGGGAGCATGTAGTCCATAAGAATTTCCTTTTCTTAGCCTTTGAAATATATATGATCACGAATGTGTCTTACTGGTATAAGAGAGGAGGGATTTTCCTCTGTGTGTCACTGGTATCTGGGTGGGGGGGCTGGTGTTACTACCCTGGAGTCAACATAGCCACACACCTCCCCCCCCCTGGCAGCGGATCCCATGGGATTCATCATAGCTAACAGAATCCCAGGATTTAGCAAATCACAAGTCCTTGTGCACAGCTCCAACAGATCCAGTAGATCCCTACCACTCTTACGTGATCCACCCCATTGCAACTAGAGAGACTGAGAGCTGCAGGGAGCACCGTTCCGCATTATGAGCGAGGACAGAGTCGCTGCCCTGTCACCCTCGGGGCCTTGGCTCTCCCTATCCGGGTCGTTAGAGCTGAACCACCCTTAAAAGCTTGTCAGATTTCATGAGATCATCAACACGAGCCAGACCATGGCCCGAATGACGTCGAGTCACACACCACTCAGCTCCCCGCACCATCAAAACACAGACATGTGTGACAGGGGTCCCTGGAGATTCCCTTCCTGACCCGACCACTTCTTGTGGCTTGCTCCCGGCCACATTAAAACAACCCCGTTGGGGAGGCAGGAAAAATCCCAGCTTTGATGTGAAGAGGAGATTCATGGTCACCCAGTTCCTAATGGCGTCTCGTGTCAGGGATACATGCTTTGCCTGTGCTAACCAATGGGATGTAGGTCAGACTGGGGGTCATTGGCCACCTTCTGACAGGAAAATAACAGTGGGGGGGGGGGGGTCTGGTACCAGAATCAAACCCTTTTTACCTTCAACTCACCTTGCCTCCAATCACACATCAGACAGAGAATTCAGCCTACAGGAAGAATACAGCCATTGGCTCCCAGGCCAGCATCCCTGTTAAAAGCCAACACAGGCTAACACAGACCAACACAGGCCAACACAAGCCAACACAGGCCAACACAGGCTAATACAGGCCAACACAGGTTAATACAGGCCAACATGCCAGCAAGCTAACACAAGCCTTTTCATCATTTTTACCAGCCAATCACATGCATACTTTCCTCGGGTGAGAGACTCCAGAAGCCGGCCCACTTTCCAACACTGGTCTCTGTGAGCGTTCTTGCTTTTCTGCTGAACGTCTTTCATGTGGTCACAGTGGGCACATATGTTCAGCAGAAGCGTGACTGTAAGCAGGACATCCTCTGCTCACGCTAATCTCCTGCTGTCCACCCCTACGCAATGAAACAACCAAATGAGCGAAGGCGTTAAAGGATCCGGCGAAATGGAAGGAAGCCCCGTCCGACGGGTCACGTTAGCGAGGTCGCCGTGGGTCCTGTCCTGGGTCCTGTCCTGGGCCCTGCTGCTGCCAGCCCCGCCTCGGGTCGCCCCACTTTCGCCCCCATCACAGCTCTACGAGCTGGGCTCTCCCCGGCCCTGCACTGACTGACCCCCCAGTTAGCTCCTGAGAGGGGGCGGGGTTATAATGACAAAGTGCCTCCTGCGGGCCTGACCGAGCCACCCCGCCCTCTCCCACAGCCCCAGTGAGTGGAATCAGATGTGGACGCTGTGTGTCACCGGGGGACTAGCGGGGACTTTTATAACACAGCAGCTTAACAGATTTTCTCAGGACCCTGTGCCTGTGTGACCTGAAGCAGCCGGGACTGAGAGTGACACAGTCCCGTGGCACAGAGTCAAGGCTCCGTCGAGCCTCAGCGGTGTGCTGGTCATGTGACATTCTGATCCAATCGCTGACTCTCCAAATCTACAGGGGCGCCTACCTGTGTCTCTCACCTGAACGAGTCCAGGCAGGTACAAACATCTCCTCAGCAGTCGCGATAGGAAATGTTTTGGGATCTTTGATCAAAAGTGTCTCCCTGCTGGAGATGCCCTCAAACACAAACATCCACACCTGCCCCGTCCAGCTTCCTGAACTACTCTGAGCTCTGTCAATTCTTGAATTCCTTTAATTGTTTTCTCAGGAATACTCAGCGACTAACCTGAGACCCCGCAGGTGTTCCTGTGTGTTTCTTTGATCACTCACTCCTTATAGACCAGCTAGCTGGTGCCAACCCTCCGTTTTGGCTCAGAAAAATTTCAATGTACTTTTTAAAGTTTAAGAGCCCCTTTATAAATACAAACATCCTGTCTGTATGAACAGCTGTTTGGTGATGATCAGGGAGGTGAGCCCTGGCCGGAACTTGGAGGTGGGGGTGGATTGCTGCCTGCAAGTGTAAGTAATTTATGGAGAATCTGCACCAAGCGCTGAGCCCTGGAAGCCACAGAAATCTCCATACGATAACCTGACAGCAGCCAGAAGCCAAGAGACAGAGACGGAGGGAGAGGGACAAAGAGAGAGACTGAATCAGACAGAGAGACAGAGAGGAAGAGGGACAGAAACTGAGGGGGAGAGAGGGAGAGACAGAGACATGGAGGGAGAGGGATAGAGAGGGAGGGAGACAGAGACAGAAGGAGAGAGAAATATAGAGTTGGGGAGACAGATAGATGGAGACAACGAGAAAGATGAAGAGAGAGAGAGACAAAGAGAGAAATGGAGACAGAGAGACAGAGACAAAGAGAGAAATGGAGACAGGGACAAAGAGAGAAATGGAGACAGAGACAAAGAGAGAAATGGAGACAGAGAGAGACAGAGAGGAATAGAGAAAGAGACAAAGAGAGAAATGGAGACAGAGACAAAGAGAGAAATGGAGACAGAGAGAAATTGAGACAGAGAGAGACAGAGAAATGGAGACAGAGAGACAGAGAGAAATGGAGACAGAGACAAAGAGAGAAATGGAGACAGAGAGACAGAGAGAAATGGATACAGAGACAAAGAGAGAAATGGAGACAGAGAGAGACAGAGAGGAATGGAGACAGAGAGGCAGAGAGAAATGGAGACAGAGACAGAGAGAAATTGAGACAGAGAGATGGAGAC
>JABFEB020000044.1:3980776-3993437 GCA_019775895.2 Stomatorhinus ivindoensis
ATGGAGACCGATAGGAATGGAGACAGAGAGACAGAGACAAAGAGAGAAATGGAGACAGAGACAGAGAGAAATGGAGACAGAGACAGAGAGAAATGGAGACAGAGAGAGAGACAGAGACAAAGAGAAATGGAGACAGAAAGAGACAGAGACAGACGGACTAAAATTATCAGCAGCAAAAATGCTTCCATGTGTTCTCATCTTTTTAAATTGGATGGTACTGAAAAGAAGAAAAAGAAGATAAAAAGATAAAATTACTGTTGTGAATTCTGATGATGATTGCGGTCTCTCTCTCCCTCTCTCTCCCTCTCTCTCTCTCTCCCTCCCTCCCTTCCTCCCCAAGCTGAAGGGCTCCTGTGGATTTTCTCGTCATCCGTGCACAGTCAAGCCGCCCTCTGAGGGACACGGCAGCCGGCCCGGAGGAGCACAGGCAGTGTTCAGGATCGCCTGGGTCACCTACCTCCCACAGAGGTGTGTCACCTCTAACACCTGCCACCCGTTTCGCTCCTTCGTCGGAGGTGTTTTCTGTTTTCCGTGACACCTCTGAGCGGCGGCTCCTGCCAGGCAGGATGTGATGCTGGCAGGAGCCAAAGGCAGCGGTTCCACAGACAGACTGAAACAGCCTTCATGCAGATCAAACCCATCCTCAGTATTGCCACCGGACAGGGGCTGCAATCTGCCCCTCACATGTGAGTGTCTCAACTTCGCAGACTATCAGCATGACTACTTCCAAAACGGTATCGTTGGGTCCCAGAGATACAACCACGGATGCGTCAGAGTGTTACCCCCGGGGCTTTACCACAAAGGACATTTACACCCCACACCTTTGCCGAAAGCTGGACCGTGAGCGTTTCACTTGTTATTTGTTATTAGACCAATAAATGTCACTGTTACCTATGGGATGATTTCAGTCTTTTCTCAACTGAAGGAACAGTCAAGTAGGGACTGAAAGGCATCCCATAATGCCACACTGAACCCCAAAGACATTAGGACCCTTTATAACCAGAGTACGCCCCCCTTTTGTTCCATAAACAGATAGCAGTGTGTTTCTGTCAATCAACTGCATGTTGCTGATTGTGTTGCTCTGGAGCAGAGGATTCTGGGTATGAGCAGAGTCATCACTTACCCTAGTTAAAATGGTATGTGGTATTAGGATGGCCACAACCTTTATGTGAATGTGCTGCACTATAAAACATTAACAAAATGAAAAGGAACAAAGTGTGAATTGACTGCAATTGAATGGTGAATGGTGAATGGGAATGAATTGTTGATTAGCTGAATTTGTAAAATGGGAAATACATGTAAATGAATTAACTGGAATCAGAGAGATGGTCATTTACCTGCTGAGGCTGATAGGAATTTAAACCACATCCTGTCTCTCTGTGCTGTATATTCTGCATTTGGATGAAAGTAATCCTGAGCTTTCTAATCCAACGCTATCATCCTGACGAAATATTTGCCTCTGTAAGGTACAATTTTATAGCTGCTTTGAGGTTTTTCCCTAATTACAGACTCTACCTGAATTTCAACCTTGCGGGATTTTTCTTAGGAAAGTGTAAACAACACAGAAACTTTAGCAAATAACAGGCTGCTTAGTTACTTTAACTATATGAATAAGATATATGGTGCCCTCTGGAATAGGCCGCACGAATCGCTATGGTGACAGGGTGCGCTTTAACCCTAAATTGTAAATAGACCTACTTTATTATGATGAGGCAACATGACAAAATGTTAACCTGATTTTTATAAATTCATCATTATGACAATTTAAAAAGTTTCCAACCAGACTTTTCATGATCAAAGGTGTGCCATGATAGAAAATTCCAACAACCAAACTATTAAAAGAAAAGGTACCGTTTTGGAAAAAACGTATATGGCTATTGGACGGCATAGACTAATTAAGAAACCAGATAGCTGCAAAATAATCTAAAACGAGTTTGGGATGTGCGTAATAGCCCTACCTGTACCACTCCAGTCCCTTATCATAGAAGCGGTCAAAGAAATGCGGCTCCGATCCCACGGCTCTGACATCGGGGTGAATCCGAAGAAACTCGAGCAGGGCTCGGGTACCGCCTTTCTTCACGCCAATTATGATCGCCTGGGGAAACCTCTTTATCCCGGCGTTACTGAGGACGGAGATGTCGCCCCGCGTCTGACGGCCGGGGGACAGTTCGTTGGACCATGGCCCCTGAGTCCTGTTCCGGCGGCTCATCGGACGCGGAGGGAAGCGCACCGGAGCCCCGACCCCGCTCTGGGAGTCGTATTCAACGCCCCTGGTTGCTGATTCGGGGTCATACGCGGAGCTTGACAGGTAGTCGCTGTATCCAGTTAAAGAGTAAAAGAAATAGGTGAAAAGGAGCACCATCGTAAAGAAAGCCGGCAGCTTGGACTGAGTTTTCAGCGGTCCAAAGTTGACCTTAGATCTCCATGTGTCGCATCCCATGAGTCGCGATCCTAATCAGTGAGCAAAGAGCTGAACGCGGGGATCATACTGCATCGGTTCAGTCCCAAAACACGCTGGATTTCGCTCCGAAGGCATTAGGAGAGATAAAGCGAGATCCGGAGCGTCGACACCAGGCTGTGCGCCCTGTGTACGGAGCGGTGGGAAGCGCGTCCCCGCTGCCTCCAGCGCTCCAGCGCTGCGACACGCATGTTTCTCCTAATTCAATGCCTTAGTCAATGCCGCTCCTTTTCCCAAACTAATTCCCCTTTGCACTTGCCAGCGGTGTTGACAGCCAACGTTTCCCAGTCTCCGGTCCAATATTTGTATGAATATGTATTTGGGGGCCGCTGACAGCGGCGCTTTACGCTTCAGTTACCCGTCCCGTGGGTCCGGACCCGAGTCTGCGGCGCTCGCCGTATGGGGCTCGTCCTCACGTTGACGACTTTATGAATGACACAAACATAACCCACTTCCGTGCCTCACCGCCTCCTCCCCGCCCGGCCCCGCCCCGCCCCGTCCAGTTAAAACCGTACACCTGCGCCGTACATTTCACCTACACAGTAGAAGCCGGGACGTTTTCTCATCCCGATTCGCCTGAGCAACTTTTCTCCGAAATATGTGTTAAATTAAAAATAGAAATAAATTACTAGTAGTCCTTAATTTTCATATACACTAATATTATAATACATAATTGGTACAACATAATGTGTTACAATAGTTACTGTATTATTGTGATAGAAATTTCCATCACTGTCTGCAAGGCGAGAAACTTACGTCAAACATTCTTGTAGACGTCAGAACAGAGGAAATTGTTGTGTGACTTTCTTCTCTGCAGAGTGAAGAATTTCAAGTAAGTTTGCCTGTTGTTTTACTGGACCCGATCAAGTAATTGCAATGATAATTATAAAATAATTGTTATCGTTGTTTTTGCAGTTTTTCGCACTGACGGATTTATTGTGGCATCTACCTCTTCCCAGGTATAAGAAGGAAATGTATTGTCTCTTACATTTTGATCAGGGTTTTCCTTAAAGTGCAGAGCTACAGTTGATTAGAACAAAACTATTTGAACTTAAACATGATAATAAATAAACCTAAGATAGTGGGAGTGATTCTAGGCAAAGGGCTGAATGATAGCGTGCATTTCTGTCTGATCACTGATGCCGTTCATGTCAGTGTCATTTATTTTAAAATGACCTGATTTTTAATACCATCACATGCGCGTTTAGGTTAATATTATAAACTTAGATATTTTGCATTTTCTATTCTTTATTTTTTTTATTAAATATTATGTCTAATACTAGAAACATAAAATGTTAATATAAACAATCAAAGTTATATATTCTAGTAGTAGTTTCTCTACGCTGGCGTAGGTCTCGTTTTAACATTGGCAAGAACCAAATGAACCCGAACCTTTAAACACAAAACTCCCACAATATTGCCCTAGCCTAATCTATACGCTCTCTGTTCTCTAGAACGCAATCTGTCTATAGAAGCAAAATGTCAAATTTTCAAAATGTCAAACTGGAATTTCAACTAATTAGGCTTAGCAGTCGTCGTTAAAGACTAAAGACTTTTCTGATTAAGCAAAATACAAGCTTTTTACGTTAAAATATCGACTAAAGTAATTGCTAATTTATTAAATGATTAAATTAAGTGTACGCGCAACTTCTCTTAAAAACTGGTATAACAGCACACAGAGACAGCCATTAGAGGGCGCCAAACAACAGCGTATACTAATTAACATGCGCCATCATTATGTTGCATCTGTTGAAACTATTAGACATATATGTGTGAAGTATAAAACCAAAATTTTAAACTAAGTTTTAATATTAGGTCAAATTTCCACACCCACATTGTCTCTCACAATGATCTCCGTCAGGTGACTGGCTTCTATAGCAAAGTAGGTGCTTTTGCGTCAAAGACTTTTGACGCTATGGTGCCCTTCAAACGGCAAGGTGGTAATTATATACTGGAAAAAGGCAGGTCTATCACTAAACTCGTGTTTCAGAATAAACTCAAGCTATTTAATCTGTCCCAAGTCTGGTGTGTTTATTTCACTGTATTGTATAATTCATATATAAGGCATCTTCTATAAGTGTTCCTCTGCACTGGGATCACTTTGGAACTCTGTCATTGAAACACCATCGTGTTGCTCAGGGGGTATTGGTCGAGATGAATGGACAAGGGGGCTGAGTCTTTACTACGGGGAGCTGATGACAAACAAACAAACAAATAAATAAGTACACATTTATTGAGGGGCTAACAACATTTTAGGTGAACTAAAAGCCTCAAGAAATAGCTTCATAATTTAATAATCTTTACCAGAGCCCGTTTGTATCCCGGATCGCGCCAGTAGACAGCAGGGGCACACGGCGGAATGACAGTTCGGTACAAAACCGATCTGTTTGCATCTAATACGAGAGGCGCCGGCGTGCATTCGAGTGCGGACTTCCCGCGTGTTACCCGAGATGGTGTTTCTGCGAGCGCCATGCGTCCGGGTTAGTGTGTCCTTACAGAGCGTAATGCAGATGTCAAAGATCGTGTCAGTGTGCAGAAATAGCCTTTGAAACACTTAGATGATCAGCATTGTACACATACTGAAAAGCTGAAGGCAGCTCATCTCCAGTTTAACCCTCAGGCTTTTTCATAAGGGCCGAACCAGAGTAGGTGGGTGCAAAATAACAGCAGCCCCCACCCAGCACCTGCGTCTGCCATGGCGGTGGTGTCCGCTGTCCCATGCTGGGTGGTATGAGTAGCATCTCAGGTGTGATGAGATGCGACTGAAGGGAAGCTTGAAGCTAAGACAGACAGCTGTGAAGACCAGCTGGATCAAAGCAGATTCCAGAGAAGCAAAATTGTTTTAAATTTCATTTATTCACCTGGCACCTTTACCCAAAGCGACATACATTTTTATGAAGGTAAACTCGCAGTCCCTGGAGTAATTGGGGGTTAAAGGTTCTGTTCAGTGGCTCAAAGTGACATCACTCTGCCAGCAGTGGGATTTGAAGCCACACGTGTCTGGAGCTCCCGCTCTGACTCACTCCCTCCAGCTCCATGGGCAGGAACTCTGGAAACTCCCACAATACGTTCCTGGCTCTCCTTGTACAGGAATGGATATTCAACCCCGGAGGCCACTGCTGTGACTCTGACCCTGCTGATGATCTGGGGAAAATCTTATTACTATTATGGGAAGTAGGAGGGTTGGTGATAGGATTAGGGTTAGCATTAGCATTAAGGTTGGTGTAATGATTAGCTCTGGGATCAGGGGTAGCATTGAGGTTAGTGGTAGGGATAGCATTTTGCTTAGGGTTAGAATTAGGGTTAGGGGATGGATCTGTTACACCCAGAGCACTCTGCCTGCTTGATTTTTGAATACTTCTCTGTTTTGTAGAGACGGCGCATGGCAAGGCTAATGGACTCATGCCATCCATCCACCAGCTGAGATACATGCTAAGTTTAGCAGTTTTTCCTTGGGCACAGTGGCACATCCTTCTCCCATGTCCCTGGCTTTGCCGTCTGCTGGCTGCGTCCACCGTCTGCTCACAGCGGAAGTGTGCAGCCGAGTGTGAGAGGATAGAGGAGGAAGGAGGGGTGAGAACAGCTCACCCAGGACATGCTCCCAGGGCCAGAAGTGCATTCTGGGATTGCCGGGCAAGTGGCTGCTTTGCCATCAGTTTTTGGAAGTTGAGTGTGTGTGTACATTAGGTTTATATTGTTTTGTGAGGACCAGGTATCCTCCAGAATGTACTAAAAACCTGTTATTTTGACAATGTGGGGACCATTTTTCAAGGTCCCCACAGAGGTCTGTGAATGCAATCAAAAAAGCAAAAATACCAAAGAACATGTTTTTTTTTGGTTACCTATGGTTAAGGTTTGGGCTGGGTAGGGGTTAATGGCATCATGTTGTGATTAGAGTTTTCCTCATAGAAATGAATTGAGTCCACACAAATATGTAATTCAAACCTGTGTGTGTGTGTGTGTGTATACCCTGTAAAAACCCAGCAGCATACCCTCAGTCGAACCAGTAGAAGCTCGCTGTCTCTCATTCGTTGCCCAACAATGACGTCAAAGAAAACCACATCACTCTCTGAATAAATGACTTTCGAATGCCATTTCCATTTATACATTTAATCCTTTTCTGGTTTCATAGTCTTTGCAGCTCACTGAAATTTTGTTTAAAATATTCTCGAAAAGGCATGGAAGCATCCAAAAGCCAGAAAATAAATCCTGACAGAGGAATATTTTATCGCTAATGAGGCTTTTTCCTGAAGTTGCTTCCCAGCAAATCAAATGCAGTACAGCTCTGTGGGCACCTACCATTCACCCTAAATAACGCAAATTAATACTACTATAACTACAACAACAACTATTACTACTACTACTATTAATAATAATAATAATATCTATAATAATAATTCATGTCATTAAGAGCTGTTTCCCATCTCAGAATCAGACTGTTGCTCTTCTGTGATCCTGTCTTGTTTCCTAGGGGGCAGTGTGTGTATGCATTTGCAGGAAGGGGGCATCTCGACACAATAGATGCCCCTGAAGGCCTGTCTGACCAGCTGGATGTCCCACTGCGGGGTAGATCTGCCCCGGAAACTCACAGTTCTCCCTGGCTTCCATGGCGACCCCCAGCCCCTGGCCCCCCATCTGGATGCTGTTCAGGTCCCATGCCATCACTAGTTACCAGCGGGGTCTCCAGCTTCCTGTCAGAACGGCCCACATGTGGCACAGATCTGCCGGCTTCCACTAACCAAAAGCATTAGCTTAGCAGTTCTGAGGAATTATGGGTAGAGTACTGCGTCAGGGAAAGCGTGAAGTGCAGAGTTCTCCAGCTGGATAATTTTTGTCTATGAAAAGAAATATCTGGCGGATTTGCTATACCAACTCCTGCCCAAAGGATGTGACTCTGCCAGGCTGTGACTCGCTTGCTTAGCCTGATCTGGCCAGAAATATGCAACCCATAAACACGTGACTCTTTATGATGAATTATTTGCTATATTTAACATGAAGGGTAAAGCTGCTTCATGCTCCTGTGCCTCCACAATCTAAGGTTCACACAGCGCAAAGATAATTAATGCACTAATTAGCCAAATGGTCGAAGGAGGGCCGAGTTGTGTCGTGAGGAAGATCCATAGCGTGACAGACAGTAATATTTACAGGAATGAGTAGCTGAGCCTGAAGGGAATGAACTGCAGGAACCCTGAATCCTCACCATCCCAGGACGCCACTGTTCTTGCTACAGGCATGTTGTGTTGAAAGCACTATTCTACCCTGTTCCATAGTTACATCACATAGTCCGACATACTCTCTCATCTCCAAGGGTCCAGAGTTATGCTTGTTTTGTATGCCAGTATATACACGGTAATAGGACAGTTTTTGCTTTCATACTGAAAGCTGGGTAGATGACCAGCCCTTTCAGAGGAGCATGACAAACTGGCCAGAATGTTCTGGAAGCAAAGAATATGGAACGACAGGAGCTTCGCTTTTGGCCCAGAGGGTGCGCTTCAGCAGAGGGACAATTTGCACTAATAAGACCACACGTTTTACCTCCAGGGGTCCCATATGCTCTGAGAGCCTTTTTTTATGTTAATCTGTCCACATGAACCCAGAAAATGTGGATTTCATAAAAGGGGGACAGAGGTTCTTGTGTTCAGGGACGAAACGGCCACACAGTGCATGCGATGCTGGGCCCTGGCAAAAGCCCAGCTGCGGATAATCTGTCGCAGCTGCTACTGCAGTCTCCTCATCTGTTCCTCCGCCATTTTCAGCCAACCTTGTGATTGTGCTCAAAGCACTTTAATTTCAGATAAATCACACTGACTGGGAAAATGCTCCCAGGCCAGAAATGTTGGAGAACCAGCAGGGAGCTCTTGTAACCAATGAGGTCCACAAGACCCTCGAACCTGTACCATAGCAGATCATGCAGGCCAACCTGCCTTTGTTTCTCTCAGCATGCAGCAAAGGTGGGTGATGGCCGTGCCGGTGGGACGTCGCTGTGATGTTTTTAAAGCAAGGATGAGAATAAACCAAGATGCACAACTTCAAACAGGACTCCACTTTCGTCGTGTTTCTCCAGCGAACCTGGCCAATTCGAAGGGGCTGAAACCCGAAATGGCACAGAACCACAGGGAAAGACTCCGTTTACGAACCCACTGATGTGCCTCGGTCGGGCCAGAACTGACACCGTTAGCATCCAGCAAAGTGGTTTCTGCTGTGACCAAAACTTATAGCGTGTAGCCAATAAAAGCTACGCCGTGAGCTTATTGGATTACACTAATTGTGTAATTGCATTTGGTTCCTGATTGGCCTGCTGTGCTCTTTGCCTAATGACATCCTCATGACACCCTGGGGCTGCTTCAGAACACAATGAGGAAGTTACCCCTGGTCCCGGGGGGGGGGGGTCGGGACACCCCCACTGAGGGGCAGCATGTGTTTGATGACAGAGGGAAGCCACCCCCTCCCAAAGCACAGTCAGTCCCACACTGCACACAGGGCCCACATGAGTCTGATCAGCAGCTGTCAACACCCCTGATGGGAATGCAGACGACGCTCTCTTCCCCCCCCGAAACACCCCTTCTGGGCTTTTTAACAGCCTCCACACCGCAGACCCAGGGCATCCCACAGGAGCCACAACAAAGGGGGTCACTGCGACGACACCCAGCTGCATCGCAACACGCCTCCGGTGAGGAACAGAGTGAAATGCTGTGAGTTATAAATGTTAGGATGCGCCGCATGGCACCACTTATTAGGGAAGAAGAGTGATGTCACTGTCAAGACCCTCAGCCAGACCCTTAACCCCGATTACTCCTGGTAACTGGCTGATCCTACTCCCTAAAATATTATGCCTGCTAAATAAACACAATTTTAGGGGCATTGAACTGTGATGCCAGGTCACCTTTGGGGAAATTTCGCCTTGGTAAACATCCCACCTGAAGCAAGATCACACTGACATCTCGGTCTCGATTTCTTCGCCCCCGCTGCTTCCCTTTGACGCCACATCCTAAATCAGACTTACCTGCCTCTTTGATGCACCGCAGTCAGCTTTGATGCGACGGTATGCAGACGGTCCATGCATGTTTTCACTCTGGGTCTTTTAGCGAAGCCACCGGGGTCTTTTTGAAGTCAAGGAACAATGGAGGGAGGCCACATGATGGCTTTGGAATGACCCTTTAGGATCAGCCTTGCAGGACCTCATAGTACTTAGACACCTAACAATTCTTCATACCAGCACTACACTTGTGATGGGTTAGTAGACACCTACCCCAGCACCTTGTTCCAGCTGTTAACATGGTGAAATCATGTAATGGTTTGTGTAACGTATTTTGTTGATGGCCCTGTTTACCATAGGTAAGACTATTATTGTTCACGAGTCACTATCAACGAGTCGGAATCAAGTCCGATTAAAAAATGAGTTGCAAGTCCAGTTGGAGGTCAATTTAAGAGCAACTCAAACCACAAACTTGAGTCCCCATCTCTGGTCAATAGGCATATACATTACCATGGAAAAGTCTTAAGACACCAGAGAAAATCGTTATTATGCTTAGATTGCTGTAAAACTGAGATTTCATATCTCTCCAATTGTGACCTCACTATTCAAAACCTTTCCTAAATTCACCACTGTATTTTCTGCCACACTCCAATATACCCATATATTTATGTTACTGAACTTGACTACTAGCACAACTTGAGTCATCGATATATTGTGAAGTTAATTAACTGAAGTTGATTAAGTGAACTGGTAGTGTAATTTGACAAACCTTGTGAGCGTGATCGCGGTGTTTAGTGTCAGTAATGCGGCTAAAATGACAACAGCGACATCTACTGGATACAATAGAAATATTTACTGCTGCAGAACTGCAAAGTTCCACCACGTTTTTGCGTATATAAAACAAGGGGTTCTTCATGTTAATAATCACTCCCAGGTAATCAGAGCATGATTTAAAAGCATGACCCGCCCCACCCCACCATCCATGTTTCAGCACTAAAAGCCCCCAGCTCCGGACTCCCACTGCAGCCAGTCGTACATCCGTGTCCTGGATGCCCCTTTGGGGTTTTCCCCAACACACTTCATAACCTCGGCGGAAGAAACAGTGGATCTCGAAGGCCCCCAGAAGCCGGTCGCTTTATTATCCGTCACGCACTTCTATGGGAAAGAGACAACAGCGGTAAGGAGACGGTTAATGCCACGATATACTAACCTGCTAATCCGACGGACGTCAACATAAAATTTCACACACACAATGGGGGCTGATGCCTGATCATCTGCAGCCCCTGCCCCCCAAGAAACCCGTGCACCTTCACCGCAGGAGTCCGCACCTTCAGGAACGAACTTAAGCGACCGGCTGAATATTCAGAAGCGGGAGGTCCCCTTCTTGGGCCCGTCGTTCAGAAACTCGTGTCCCAGGCCATTCCGGCACTTCCCGCAGCGCACCTAGAAGCAGAGCCGTGAGCCGTTAGTGGAAAGGATAATTAAAGGATAGCATATCATAACAAAAAATGATAATCTGCTTGAAATAAGCATTTAGGGACTTGATTGAAAATAGCTTTAACAGAGTCCTTAGTCCCTAAAGCAACATATGAAAGATGAATCTCCATTAATTTATCCATCCATTTTCTGTAACCGCTTGCTCTATTCAGGGTCTCGGCGGGTCTCGAGGCTACGAGTGCAAGGCAAGGAACAACCCAGGAGGGGCGCCAGTCCATTGCAGGACACACTCACTAGTTGGAAAATGAATCTCCAACCTACATTTTACTAATTTCCACAGTAGCAGTAGCACGGGGAGACTTAACACTCCCCCGTTACGAGCTTTCAATCAAACAATCCCACTGGTTATCGGTCCAGAAACTGGGGTTTCAACCTTGTAGGCTCCGCGACTCTCCAACTCCTTGGTGACACTGTCCTCCTGGATGGGCTCCGTGAAGGCCGGCCACGGAGTGCAGTGTGCAAATTTGGACACGCTGGAGAAAAGCCGGTGGCCGCACTTCGCGCACACGTAGATGCCTGTGCGGTACAGCGAGCGCCTTAAAATTAGCTCAGACACTCAGCACCCATTCGTTGTAATTACATGCGTTTCAAGTTACCCAACCTTCACGTACTTGATTAAAATGTTTTAAAGGTTATTAAATGTAAAACAGGTTTACTATCTGCGACCAGCCAGCCCTCCCAAACCAGCAAGGAAGGAGCGCCCCATATAGATTCAGGAAAACCAGTGACAAGTTTCTGGTGTTTTCTCGTCGGCCAGGTGCTCAGTGGGCTGTACTACGAAGCGAGGTTACTGGCTTATTGGGGTAACTTGTCGGATTTAAAGTACCACAGTTTAAATTGATTTCTTCACATTCGTTCACTTACATTTTGCCCAGACTACCTTAAATCCGACAAGTTACCCCGATAAGCCAGTAACCCCGTCGTATTCGTATTACATTATACTGGTGGAGCTCAAAAAGACCGGGTTACCCAAACTAGTTTGGTACCCAACCAGTTTTACAGGCCCCCTAATGAAATAAGGACTTTCAGATTCTTTACGATAAGTGGAATTCTAATAAACTTTACCCACGCCAACTTCTAAAGTCACGCGTGCTTTATTTTAATACTACAAAATTATGAAATATTTCAAGAGCAATGACTGGAATGAACAAGTGATCAGCGTATGGTCCGTATCATACACTTTCTAAGTAAACCGTTTTAAACAAAAAAAACACCTTGTGCCTCATTCCACCCTCCACCGAAACTTCCGAAACACCGCTACCGCTGACCCGCAGAACGGCAAACTAACACACTTTTGAGCAACGACGTACCCGATTTGAAGTGATCTTTAAAGACCTCTCCCCCCTGAAAGGAACAGAAAGACATACTCGTGCGACCGTGAGGCGCTTTCTAGCGCGCCTCTGACGTCACCGTGATTTTGATGGGGCAGCGGCCACGTGACCAGCCGGGTCAGATTATCGGTAACTCTGCAGGATCCTCATTATACTTATCAGAATTTAACACAGTTGACGTACTTTACGGCCCGCGTGCTTTGGAAACTGGGAAACTGAATTGCATTTAAAATGCATTCACACCAAATTTCTGGCTTCCTTAGGTTCCTTAATTTATTTAACATCTGCTAACTACCAAGCAGTGGTGGAGGAAGTACTTAAGTTTAGTACTTAAGTAGAAGTACAACTACCCTGCAAAATATATACTTAAGTAAAAGTATAATTACTACATCAACATCT
>JABFEB020000044.1:4043252-4054589 GCA_019775895.2 Stomatorhinus ivindoensis
TGTAAAGCGCTTTGGGATGATGTAAAGTCGTGAAAATGCGCTATACAAAAATAAATTTGTTGTTGTTGTTGTTGTTTTGCTTGTGAATATCGTGCTGTATTAAGTAAAAGTTGATGGGTGAAAGAGTTAGGAAGTACAGCAAAGGAAAAAGGACTAACCATTACCATTTCCAAGTGTGCTTCACTGGACCAGATTCACCGGTCTAAGGAAGGCAAGGCATCACCATTGTTCTTTGAGACACTTAATGTGGCCCTTATGTAAGTGAAGTAAATGAATCATGCCGGGTTAAATGTAAACAAACTGCACTATGCTCATAATCGTGACATTCAAGCAGCTGTGAATCAGGGGACGGGCTACAGTTTGCGTATGAAAACATGTCCCATTATAAGGAATATATCATTAAATACATGAGGGCTTCTACACGGCCATTGGACAGGTCCATTTATCCTTGTAACGCTACATGGCATAACTACGTTGGTTTAGGAGCAATTTTCATGCAGAGCATCCACAGAAGAATCCCGAAACAGCAAAGCTGGACTGAACGTCACAGGAAACACAAATCGTATGTGCCACGTGGCCTCTTGTGCCTGACCTTAGCCGTCCATTTTGACCTTGTCCTTCTGAATGCCTGTTTCACGCAGGTGCTGGCCTGGTTTGAGGAAGGCGAAGAGACAGTCACTGCCTTCGTGGAGCCCTTTGTCATCCTCCTCATCCTCATCGCGAATGCCGTTGTGGGAGTGTGGCAGGTCAGCATCGCCGTGGTAACCGAGTCTGTAGAGAGCGTATCAAAGAGGATGTAAAGGACGAGGAAACAACAATGTTTAACAACAATACCCAAGTAATATTATTAAAACAGGGAGACATTATAACTGAAACGGACAGCCATGTTACATTAACCTTGTTCCAAGGTTGTTTAATAGAAAACCCGGCATTTAAGTTATAGTTAAGGCCTGGAGAAAGACTCGTGTTACAGCTGAGACAGATTGTAGGAATGGCATGTAGTAATAGTCATGTTGCATAAGGAGTCTAAATTACATTTAAAAAGAGAGGATCAGAGGCACAGCATTGTTGGATAGCAAACCAATGATATTTCTGTTCCCAGGAGCGCAATGCAGAGAGCGCCATCGAGGCCCTGAAGGAGTACGAGCCTGAGATGGGCAAGGTGTACCGTTCCGACAGGAAGAGCGTGCAGAGGATCAAGGCCAGGGAGATCGTACCCGGGGACATCGTCGAGGTGTCCGGTAAGGCGCTCCGTCATCAGGGCTTTACATAAGCCGGCTTTGGTGCAGCAGATGTGAAGATGGCGCGGGGGGGTGGGTGTCCTTCAGAAAGACAGAGGTGCCGTCTGCCATGTAAGGCACCAAGGGAACACCGAGAGGGACAGCAAACTTGCTGAGAGAAGGAAAATGAAGGCTGGGGTATAAATACCACCCAGCAGCTGTCTCTCTCCCTGCCTCCCACTCTCCCTCCCCTCCTCCTTGACCCTCTCGCTCTCTCCCTCTCTCTGGACTGACATATATTACCACACACCTGTTGCCTTCCATATCAGCCTGTTCTTACACGTCTCCCTTTCAGCGTCCCATATCAATGTTAATTTACTGCACTGGGGTCAGCTGACTAGCCCGACAGTCCCTCACTGACCTGTCCTCCGCAGCCACTTTAATGGGCCGCAAACACGGTAAATGTTGTGAAGCACAAGCACAGTGAATAGGGTCAAACCCCATAATTATCTCTCACCTTTCTGAGATCCCATGACTGACTTTTAAGTTACTGATCCGGACTGTTGGATTCTGATACACCCCAACACGAGGACAATATGAAAGTGAAAATGTTCACATGTTCATTCAGTCGCAGGGTGTGTGAGGTCTGCACATACTCTGTTAATGCGTAGGCACTCCTGGCTTTTGATTCTCAAACCTCTAAACACCTTTTCAGCTCCTCAGCTTAATGTGCCTTTTGTCTGTGTCCCGTTCAGTTGGTGACAAAGTCCCCGCTGATATCAGAATCACCTCCATCCGTTCCACCACCCTGCGTGTTGATCAGTCCATCCTCACCGGTAGGCCTTTTTCTGCCCCTCTCCTCTTCTTTTTCAATGCTGGGTTTATTTCATGTCCTTTGTATATATTGTGTTTTCATGCTTCTCCTACGTCCTGTCACCCTCAGGTGAGTCTGTGAGTGTGATCAAGCACACTGACCCTGTCCCTGACCCCAGAGCTGTCAACCAAGACAAAAAGAACATGCTTTTCTCTGTGAGCTTCCTCCACTTCCTCCTTGTAGTGACCTGTCACTAGAAATCTAACCCTGAATGAAGAATCTTATGTTCCACCAAGATCTTTGCAGTTTTGCCAGCTTGGATCCAGTCGGGACTGTATCGGTGACTCCTTCATCCTTTACCATCAGGGTACCAACATTGCTGCCGGCAAAGCCATCGGCGTCGCTGTGGCCACTGGCGTTTCCACTGAGATCGGCAAAATCCGAGACCAGATGGCCGCCACGGAGCAGGAGAAGACCCCCTTGCAGCAGAAGCTGGACGAGTTTGGCGAGCAGCTCTCCAAGGTGATCTCCCTCATCTGCGTTGCCGTGTGGATGATCAACATCGGCCACTTCAACGACCCGGTCCACGGTGGTTCCTGGATCCGCGGTGCCGTCTACTATTTCAAGATCGCCGTGGCGCTGGCTGTGGCCGCCATTCCTGAGGGTACGCATGTGGTCTAAATACACACTGAATGTACTCAACTACAACTTAAATACACGCTCAGTGATTTAATTGCAAAATTATTTGATGTTAGGCCTACGGTGTTGATGCCCCTGTAGGTCTGCCTGCCGTCATCACCACCTGTTTGGCTCTGGGCACGCGTCGTATGGCCAAGAAGAATGCCATCGTGCGTAGCCTGCCCTCTGTGGAGACACTGGGCTGTACCTCTGTCATCTGCTCTGACAAGACGGGCACACTCACCACCAACCAGATGTGTGTAACCAAGGTGAGAGATTGCGAGAATTACCTCACACTCCAAGGGCACAAGAGGATCCACAGCAGGTCACCAGAGCCACACCACCTGGTGGTCTGCTGGCCACATAGGAACATCACACAGTAAATGGTACATCTGTCTGTCTCCCTCTAGATGTTCGTCATTGACAAGGTAGAGGGTGATCATGTCGCCCTGGAGGAGTTCAACATCTCAGGCTCCAAGTATACACCCGAGGGTGAAGTGTAAGTTCTATGTCACATTTATTTTCAACCAAACACCAGGTCCAGTCCTCCATCAAGTACATAAATATGCAACACTATCTCTAATCCTATGTTATGTTCGTATATAGGCAAGACAGAATTCAGTCCCCCATCAGGCATACCAACAGCCAGCATTGGGTTCAATCATCCATTAAGGATATCAACAGCCAAAACCAAGTCTAGTTCTTGTACATGCTTACCAACAGTCAGTCCCGGTTCCATCATCCAATAAGCATACCAGCAGCTAAAACCAGGTCTAGTCTAACATGATGCTTTCCAACAACCAACCCAGGGTTCAGTCCAAGTAGGGCTATTAAAGGCTACGAAGGGCCGCCACTCTATAAAATGTATTCCTCAGATCTAACAGACTATACCTAACAGGCTTGAGAGTTGATGACGCACACACTGAACAGATACTGACATTAGTATGTCATGAAGTGTGCCATTTCTCTTCTCAGTACCAAGGGGGGTGCCCGAGTGAACTGCAGCATTTATGATGGACTGGTAGAGCTGGCTACAATCTGTGCACTCTGTAATGACTCTTCTCTGGACTTCAACGAGGTCAGTTCATCCTCCCTTTTCCCTGCACTATCACCAAATCTCTGGCCGTCTCTCTCGGTGACCAACCTCCTCTCTATCTGTCTGTCCATCTCTGTGTACTAACTCCTTGTCTGTCTGTGTCTCTTTCCTCCTTTTCTCTCTGGAGTCTGGTCTCTCATTCTCTGCATCCCCCCCCCCCACCCCCAACACTCCACCCCTTAGGCTAAGGGCATCTATGAGAAGGTGGGCGAAGCTACAGAAACTGCCCTGTGCTGCCTGGTAGAAAAGATGAATGTGTTCAGCACCGACGTGCGTAACCTGTCCAAGGTGGAGAGGGCCAATGCCTGCTGTGTAGTGAGTATGCTACACCTACTCAACACAGTCTTAGAGACTACACCCTGTCTACAGAACACAAGACATCATGCATGCCAATTCCATCAAAGTGCTCTATAGAACACAGATAAGACGTCTGATCTTTGACCTCCTATTACAGGTGATCAAGCAACTGATGAAGAAGGAGTTCACCCTGGAGTTCTCTCGTGACAGGAAGTCTATGTCTGTCTACTGCTCCCCTGCCAAGTCTTCTAAGGCTCCTGTTGGCAACAAGATGTTTGTGAAGGTTGGGTTGCACCAGTGTTATTGCATTGTTCTTCCCTGAGAGGCGTTCAGTCCACCCCATGAGTGTGACTGTTCGAAATTTTTCTCTTTGCGTGAGATCATTCTATAATTGCTCATGCGCTCCTGTCCCCACCCTCTGTATGCAGTTTTGCCATTAATATGCCCATCTTATTACCTTCTTTGATAGGGTGCCCCTGAGGGTGTGATTGAGAGGTGTGCATATGTCCGCGTGGGCACCACCCGCGTGCCCCTAACTGGCCCAGTGAAGGACAAGATCATGGCCGTCATCAAGGAGTGGGGCACTGGGCGTGACACACTGCGCTGCCTGGCCCTAGCTACCCGCGACACCCCCCTCAAGAAGGAGGAGATGAACCTGGAGGACTCAACCAAGTTTGCTGACTATGAGGTGAGAGGGGGAGAGAACAGCTACTGGTGTTGGGGTGCAAGTGCCAGGATCTAGCCGAGCGTTTTCAGCAGCGTTTTTGACATGCCAGTGAGTTTAGAAGGTGATGTTCTAGTGGCCGCAGGGTGAGACCTAAGAGGACTGTGGGGCTGTTTGTGCTCCCATCCAGGGAGATTCCTTCCTGATTTTCTGGCTGAAAGCTTCATTATGTGTTGACATAAAATGAAAACAGGGGATTTTACTAAGGGTCAGGGGACATATCATGTGGGGATTCTGCCAAAATCAAACACGGGTCATAGTGTGAAGGGATGTGGCTCATGCCCATGGGGTCACTCTGCCCCACAGATGGACCTGACCTTTGTAGGCTGCGTGGGCATGTTAGACCCTCCTCGCAAAGAGGTCACTGGATCTATCGAGCTTTGTAGAGCAGCTGGCATCCGTGTCATCATGATCACAGGTCAGTTCTACATCTGGCTCCTGTTCCGCCCATGACTTTTCATCTCCTATGGAGTCCTTCATTCCCAGATCACTAACATCCCGCGTTCTCATCCAGGCGACAACAAGGGTACGGCCGTGGCTATTTGCCGCCGCATCGGCATCTTCAACGAGGATGAGGACGTGTCAGGCCGTGCCTTCACGGGCCGCGAGTTCGATGACTTGTCGGTGACGGACCAGCGTGAAGCCGTGCGCATGGCCTGCTGCTACGCCCGTGTGGAGCCGTCTCACAAGAGCAAGATCGTGGAGTACCTGCAGGGCTATGATGAGATCACAGCCATGGTGAGCCAGTGGGGACCACACATGTGGATTGGCCAGCAAGGGGAGACGAAAGGCACACTCCCTAAGCTAACCTTACATCTGCTGACTTACTCTGTAGACGGGTGATGGTGTGAATGATGCCCCGGCCCTGAAAAAGGCCGAGATTGGCATCGCCATGGGCTCTGGCACGGCCGTTGCCAAGTCCGCATCGGAGATGGTCCTGGCTGACGACAACTTCTCCTCCATCGTGGCTGCCGTTGAGGAGGGTCGTGCCATCTACAACAACATGAAGCAGTTCATCCGCTATCTCATCTCTTCCAACGTGGGAGAGGTTGTTTGGTGAGCACTGTCCTCTGGCCAGTCAGGAGCAAAGCAGCCCTGTTGTCTCACTGTTGTAAGATTGATTAGGAGCTTCACTGAAATCTACAGCATGCAGTGAGTTGGTGTCATTAGAGAGCCTCTGTTTTTTAGCATCTTCCTGACAGCGGCTCTGGGTCTGCCCGAGGCTCTGATCCCCGTGCAGCTGCTCTGGGTGAACCTGGTGACGGACGGCCTCCCCGCCACCGCCCTGGGCTTCAACCCCCCTGACCTGGACATCATGGGCAAGCCCCCACGCTCTCCCAAGGAGCCCCTCATCTCCGGCTGGCTCTTCTTCAGATACCTGGCTATTGGAGGTACCAGAACTAAGATGCTTGGGGGGGGGGTGGTCTTACTCTGAGTGCCTCCCCCCTCACACCCATGTCATACCCCAGGGTATGTGGGCGCTGCCACCGTCGGTGCTGCTGCCTGGTGGTTCCTGTACTGCGATGAAGGTCCCATGGTAACCTACTACCAGCTGGTGAGCATCGTTGAGAGGGGTCATCATCATGATGAGGAGGCTATTGCTGTGTGATTATCACAGGAGCATTATCACATGTACGCTAAGATGATGTCTTGTGCCCCCACCCCAGTCCCACTTTATGCAGTGCAGCCCAGAGAACGAGGATTTCAACGGCATTGACTGTGAGGTGTTTGAAGCACCCCAGCCCATGACCATGGCTTTGTCTGTGCTCGTCACCATTGAGATGTGCAACGCCCTAAACAGGTCAGAAGGCAACATGGGCTGTGCATCTTGGTTCCTGCCTAGTATAATAATAATAATTGCAATGCATGTGGAAATTGACACACTATCCCCTGTTTCCTACAGCTTGTCTGAGAACCAGTCCCTGGTGCGTATGCCCCCATGGAGCAATGGCTGGCTGCTTTCTGCCATGACTCTCTCCATGTCCCTGCATTTCATGATCATCTACGTGGACCCCCTGCCCGTGAGTGTCCCCACGTCCTTCTGCGTGTTCCCGTTTTCCCATCGCACAGTGCACGCGCCCTCTCCCGCTGTTAGCCGTCATGCTCAGTGCCACTCATGTCTATCTGGCCTTCGTATCCGCCACACGTGACCCACATCCTCTCTACCCTCCAGATGGTCTTCAAGCTGAAACACCTGAATGTAGAACAGTGGATGGTGGTGCTAAAGTTGTCGTTCCCCGTCATCCTGCTTGACGAGGTGTTGAAGTTTGTCGCCCGCAACTACCTGGAAGGTGAGGGCCGGCCGACATTGTTTGGGAGGGAACCCGCACACCACTCACCTATTCAGGAGGCGCACGGGAAACACCACATGCACACAAACGCAGTACAATCACTGTCCAGCACACACATCGACATATCTTACTTTGTGCTCTGGTAGTGATGTAAGGCTGCTGGCAGCCATGTCACATGTTCAATCATGTAACACGTTTAATGTGAATTGTGGCCATCCTCACCCGGTACCTGTGTAACTCTGTCAAAGCTGGTCATGTTTTTTTGTGAACTTAAGTTTGGATCACCACCAAATTTTATAATAGTATCTGCAATGTTGTTGATTTCCGAGTTGGTATTTTTATTCTACTACATCATAACGTGTACCTTTCCCTCCTCCTTTACCTCCTTCTGCATTCCTCCTTCTCTATCATTCCTTTTTAAATCCCCTCAAAATATCTGAGTTGTTAATCCTGAATATCTCTTTAATTCCTCTTTGTCTCTCTTACCCATTTCAGCCTAATCCCACTACCCATTTCCCCATAACAAAACAAGGTATCCCACAACTCTCCCTGACTGACTGCTTGCGCCTTGGTTTACCATGGTAAACGTTATGCCGTTACGTGCTGGCTGGGCATTCGGACTCTCGCCAGCATGAAAGACAATGCACTTCACGCCTCTGCTGTCTGCCTGCCTTGTCCCCTCTGTCCCACATTAAATGCAGCAGGACACCACAGGGACATTGGAGTAGTTCTGTTAGACCGTGGGCTTTGGGGCCAGTCAGGCCGCTATGCAGAATGCTGGGATCTGTGTGTGCCAGCTCCGGGGGCTTCTGAACAGTGACGGAGGTTTGCAAGGTCGCAAACTGAAAAAGACTTAGATGTGCATGTGTTTAGTTTTAATGTTGTGATGCTGATACTAAGAACATAGTGACTGTACCAGCAAATTTTCTAATGCCAGTATAATGTCACATTACTCTGGATGTTGATGATGCCAACCATCAGAGTCTGGGTGTAACACTATCGCTGATAATCTGACACAGTAACACTTTACTTGAAGGGGCACAAGCAGCGTAGTTATCAGTTACTACAGAAGTACATATCATAAACAAAATAACTGCATGAAGGATATGAACTGTTGATTAATGATTGATTAACGATGAACAAACATGGGATAAATATGAAACTAACATTTTGTTTCAGTTCGTTTAATACGTTAAGTAAGGAGGTACACCTCAAGTGTCCCACCTCAAGTAAAATGTTACCTCTAATCCTAACCCTTCCCATCCTGGGGGTCTCACACACTGCCCTCTCCCACTGCCACGCAGAGACAGACAGGACTCTACTGCAGAAGAAGTGAAACTGAGGAGGAGGAAGAAGAGGAAGAGGAGGCATGCGTGAGACACCCAAGGGAGAGGGCCCAGCCAGTCAGTAGAAGAGCAAGGATATGAACCTGTGAAGATCATGAAGAGAAGAGTAAAAGACATATAAATAATTCTGTATATGGAATGAGAAGGTGTTAATACATAGGTTACAGTTATAAAATCAGTCCGTTCTATTATTTTATTCTATAAAAATAAAAACGTGTTTTAGAGAGAACCGTTCTCTGGTTTTATTCTGATTGCCTGTAAAATTTAGATCAGTTCCATGGTTTTTATCTTCCATCTTCACTAGCTAGCTTAATAGTTAACCTGTTATGTGTTCCAAGTGGTAAAGTGATTTTTGTACATTTGAAGGTCTCCCAAATCGCTACCCCCCCCCCCACTGAGGTTGTCTCTCTGCTGCTGTTACGCCGTGAACCCAAAAACAAAACACAAGCAAGGCATTTAAATGTAGACTTGTTTAATGCACACATTGATAAGATGCCCAAAGTGGAAGATTTCACACATTGAAATGGTCAAATGGTCAAATGGATACAGAGAGATTTGCACCAGGAATCAAATGCACTGAGATTCGGAACTGCATAAAAGTAAGCTGGCATCAGGCCGACTCCTGCAATCCCTTTTAAAACTCAATGTTAATCTGACTGGTTTGCTCTTAAGCTGCACATCAATACTTAAACTGCTATGTCTCCTTCCTAAAAGATGACCTGAGCCCAGGAGGAAAGGCCCGCCCCCCCCAGAATAACAGTACGCTCCACTTATAATTCCTAAGGTATTACCCTAACAAACATCACAGACTCATTTTTGTCCCCCAGTCATCACTCAAACACTCAGACCAGGCAGGCCCCCTACTGGCCAAAGGGAAGAACTGGAAACCTCCTGATCACAAGTCCCTAACCAATCAGGGACCTGAAATCTTCATTCTGAGGAATGGGGACAAGGAACAGCCAATAGCCTGATCTGAAACCTCAAGTGATGCTCAATCATAGAGCAGAAGCAATAGAATGTGACATTTAAAAAAAACCTGTTAAATACATACGGTTTGATCTGCACAAATGTAACGTGAGTATAGAACAGAAAACAATAATGAAAGAAGTGCTTACCAACAGAAGGACCCCAAATAAAAAATTTAAAAAAAACATTCAAGTCAACTTACAGACTAAAAGGAGCAGCGAAGATGGAAAGGTTTCAAAACATTGAGGCTTAATAGTTAAGACACTTCATTGATGCTGGAGTCAGAGTCCCACCCAGCACAGGGAACCATGGTAACAAGCACATGACTGACAGCGCTGACTCGGAGGTTGTACTGGACGGACAGTCCCAGGCGACGGTGAGGTGGACGCCAGATGTGTGCAAGAAAGAGACTAACAATTTCCATTCAAGTTAATAACATTAGCTATAAAATAAGCAGTAGTGTCAGCCTCTGTCAGCTTCCATACATGAAAATAGACTATTTAGTAAAAGTGTTTGGTAAAGTAACTGCTTGGTGTCCAGTAAACACCCACCTTTCAGTGTGTTCATGACATATTTAGCTCTTTGGCTCATGAAGTGTCAGTGACCTTTGAACGCTCATCAACTGGCCCCTCCCCCAGGACTTCCCTTACTTGATCCATACAGCCCGCCTGACGGATCAACTCCAGCTTCACCTGAAAAAGGACAATGAGAGGGAGGGGAAGAAGGGGAAACGTAAAAACAAGCAAATGCCTCAGTGAACAGCCTGACACTTTCTGTATCATGCAGAGGACAAATGACCACACACACCTGCAGGGACTGTGACAGCTGCACAAAGTCCTTCTGCACAGCCTGACTGTTGTCTAGCTGACTGCGCAGGCTGATCACCTGACTGCGCAGTTCAAGACACTGCTGCTCCAGAGCAAACTGACAGAAAGGAGAGATATTGGAAAGATGCACAACTGAAATCTCACAAATGCTCAGAGGCGACACAGTTGGAGTGCACCTGGTGTGTCACAGTGAACCAACCTTGTCGCTGCTCTGAGCTTTCTTTTCTTTCTGCAGGTGAGACAACGCCATCCTCAGGCCAGAGAGTTCAGTGCGACATAACTGTAACTCACTCTGCAGCTTGAGAAATAGAAGAAGAGTGTTGGATTCAAAATGGGCTTTAACTTCAGGAATAAACAGGTCTTGCATCTGTTAGCCTTAATTTAAAGAAACATCATTTGGGCTGCTGAGCCACTGAAACGTTATAAATACCTTGTCATTTTCACTCTGAATCCTGTCAGTTTCTGTCTTCAGACTTGAGAGTTTAACTGAACACATAAAATGAGTTACTTTGTTAGATTAAATAATTTATTATGGTGGTTTAGCTTAAAAAAAAGCCTTTCAGCAAAATTTTCTCACCTTCCAGGACCTCTGTGAGTCAGAAAGCAGGAGCAGACATGAAGAGGACAGAAAAAGGGTGTTAAAGTACCGAACAGAAAATGTTACGGGATGCACATTCACACGTGGATTCCAAGAACAGGGTCACATGACAAAGTCTCACACACCGCTCTCCTCAGTCCGCTGCTCCAGCTGCTCATTCAGGTTGACAATCTCAATACGTAGCCTTTCCTCACAATGCGCCCCCTGCAGGGAACATGTGGCATTACATTATGACAATCCAAATCATGGATGAGTAACGAAGGTTCTCAAATCAAAATTTGATCAAAGGACTACATCAGATTTTTGTTCAGCGGTCCAGACCAATTTTCAATAACAAAACAGCACTGCATACATTTTAATGAATTAAAAATAATTTTCAATATTAGACATTAATATATAACAAAAACGGGGAACTTAAAGACTTTAATGCTTGCTTATGGTTTCGTTTTGGGGGGGGGGGGGGGGGGGTATTATGAATGG
>JABFEB020000044.1:4101678-4115831 GCA_019775895.2 Stomatorhinus ivindoensis
TTGCCTAACCCCCCCCCCCCCCCCCATGTGTGACTCCCCACGACTCGTTAGGTCCTCTGTCCCTACTTGCAGCCCCCACCCCTCCCTCCGCGCACCTCCCTCTTCATGTGAAATCCTCCCATCAAGTGGAGATTGCGACTAGCCCGTATAGGAAAGGCAGCCGGCTCCCGCATCGCGCTCCGCACTCGCTTCGCAGCGCTGAAGAAAGGCTCATAGCCTCCGGGGAGGCGCAAATAAGTTGGCTTCTTTGGCAAATGTCGCCACTGGAGACGCAGTGTGTCGGGCTCATTTTCCTTCTGATGGCAAATGCATGGTTTCATTAATTTCGTAATTTTGCAGTCTCTCGGGAGCCTTATATGAAACCCCGCTCTTAAAACATTTCGGCGCTGAATAAAATGCTGGTGTTTGTGGCTTTTCGGATGATTTGAACATTGCGTTCGATAGCATAAGTAATAAGGTGGGTTGTAAATATTTTAAATATTTATCAGCTTATCTGTTTATGGTACACGCGTGTATGTAATGCGGTATAGGTGCATGCATGTTGTGAGGGCGGTCTGGATCTACTGTCTCGCTTCATACACCGGGGGTGTGTCCGTCTGTTTTCTCTTTCGCCAGATATATTTTCTGTTCATAATATCTCCATATATATGCAGCAAAACATGTTAAATGTCCAAATACATGTTCATTATTTAGCCCACAGCGACGCATTGTGGGAGCACATTTTGCTCATGTGTGAAAAAATATTTTAGCGCAGCTGTAGGAAGTTAGGCAGAGGTTTACTGACCCCCGCTGCTTGCTTGCCAGTCTCTCCCATTTTCCTACATATGTGCCCCGGCGGCTTGCCGAACCTGTAACGTCTTTTGGTTCACTGCAGTGGCAAAGTCTGCGGTGCCGGACACGACTGGTGAGGGTTAAAAGCCAGTATGATTTACCGAGCCAGTCCTGCAAATCGTAGCTTAGTTCTTGATGGTACTCTGTCTGCTTTATGCAAAACTTGCACGTCTAAACGATAGAAAGAAGTATTTAAAGCACACGACTGAAATGATAAATGATCACTGATAAATGTTCTGTCATGTATGTTTTCCTTTGTTTCAGTTAATTAGTTGCCACTTGCAGAACAGACAACTTCAGCTGCGACAATGGCATTAAACACGCAGAATACTGATACCGCCGAAATCAAGGAGCCGCAGCGACATCAAGATACAGGAGCCAACCTGCAGAAAGAGGAGGAGTCCGTCCTGTCCGTCATCAGCTGTCAGCCAACCGGCGGGGAGCAGCAAGTCCCTCGCTCCGCCTCCAGCCAGGGGCCCCGGGGTCCTGATGCTGCCCACAAGGAGGAGTTTTGGCACACTGACCAAATGCTTACAGTGTCGGAGCGGACGGAGAACAGTAAACACGCTTCTGATTTTTTTTAAATTAACACTTAATCCGTACAGAATTTCCTATTCTTGGATGGAAACGTATACAGTGTTAAATCTTTCTTCCGGTTTAAGTTATTTTTTCCTGCCACCAGCAGGTGTCTGTTTTTAACGGTAGATAGCTGGATTGCCCCTGTAATAACACTATGAAGTCCACGAATGCTCAGTACGGTGATCACATCTGTAAAAACTGAATTGGCTATACTGAATGCTCTCTGCTTTCTTCTTGCACTGCACTCCCTCCAGCTGACTCTGCACTTTGGCTGTGGGTGCTGTTCCCCAGCCGTAGCCTCATATTCCAATTAGCGCTAGCGGTTAGGTTACGTGTATGTTGTATTTCCCAGCTGTAACCTGATGTTACTGATGCACAGTTAGCCTTAGCCTTATGCCTATGAGACTGACTATTCTCTCTTGGCAGGTAACGGGGTGTGCCCCCTCCCTGCGGACTCCCCCCCTCTTTCATCCCGATCCTCCCCCCCGACTCGCAAGCACTCCAAGTCCCACCTGTCATCACAATCGCTTGTGCCGAACGGCAGGGCTCGGCTGGGTAGCCACTCCAGTTTGAAGAGTCACATGACGGCCTCCCCACGGCCCTCCCTCTCCCGCCACCCCAGCACCGCCACCGTCGGCCTCAATGATGCCACCAAGTCAGAAGACTACCTGCTGCTTGCCATCCTATCCTGCTTCTGTCCCATGTGGCCTCTCAACATCGTAGCACTGATCTTCTCAGTCATGGTGAGCAGTGTCGGTGTTGACCTGCATGTGTCTGTCAGTGCCTGTCTGTCTGTTGGTGTCTCTCAGTGTCTGTGCTGCTGCCTGCCTGTGTCTACCTGTCAGTGTCTGTCAGTCTGTTGGTGTCTCTCAGTGTCTGTGCTGCTGCCTGTCTGTGTCTGCCTGTCAGTGTCTGTCTGTCTGTCAGTGTCTGTCTGTCTGTCGGTGTCTCTCAGTGTCTGTGCTGCTGCCTGCCTGTCAGTGTCTGTCTGTCTGTCAGTGTCTGTCTGTCGGTGTCTCTCAGTGTCTGTGCTGCTGCCTGCCTTTGTCTGTCAGTGTCTGTCTGTCTGTTGGTGTCTCTCAGTGTCTGTGCTGCTGCCTGCCTGTGTCTGCCTGTCAGTGTCTGTCTGCCTGTCAGGGTCTGTCTGTCTGTCGGTGTCTCTCAGTGTCTGTGCTGCTGCCTGCCTGTGTCTGCCTGTCAGTGTCTGTCTGCCTGTCAGTGTCTGTCTGTCAGTGTCTCTGTCTGTGCTCTTGCCCGTCCTGTGCCTCCCAGTCACCTCTCCCACCTTTGCTTTCCCCCAAATCCTGTCTAGGCTCGCATCAGCCTGCAGCAGGGAAATGTCGACGGTGCCCGCCGTCTGGCCCGGGTGGGTAAACTTCTCTCTCTGGTGTCCCTGGTGGGCGGCGTCATCATCATCATCACCTTTGTTGTCATCAACTGGGGCAGTGAGTACCCTGCGGCCCCTGGCCAGTCCTCCGCTACAAATTCAGATGGTTTCTTCTGGTGTCAGAATCCTCAGCTAACCCTAACCCTCCTACGTTTCAGTCATCCTCAAGTCCTGAGTTTAAGGACATCACAGGACGGGGCTTACAGACCTACAAATCGCCCCAACGAAATCAGACCATTTTCTCCATCTATGCTCAACCACTGTGGGTTACTAAAAACATCCTCAGCTCCAATCTGAAAACGTAAAAAACTACCTTACCAAGCGAAAACATGAGCTCTGACATCCCATGGCTTCCAGGCACGTTTGGATGAATGTCATTCAGAATTGAAGTGGATCAGCACTTTCTACATTGATATTCAGTTCAGCAGAACTTGCTGCACTGACAGCAATGCCACTGTGAGAACCCACACTCTCCCATCATTCACAAGAGGACATATTTACATAATTATGAAAACAACACTGTACTTCACGGCAAAAATCTAATGGGCTCCAATTACTAAGCATCCACTCCAAACTGCTACGAATTAATAAATTAATTTATGTTACTGTTTCTATTGTACCATATTGACAAGACCTCATTTGACAAAAGGAGTTACATTTTACTCTCAGCATGGCATGCATTGATTAAGAATGTGCAGGTGTATTTGGAGAGCGTGTGCTTGTGATTTTCTGAGCCTGCAGAATGCCTAAATGCAAAGCTCAAATGTGGGCAGATGGAGGAAGAGAGTATAGCATGTCGCAAACCCCAAACCAGGAAACTGAGGTCGGTGTTTCTGGGATCTCAGGGTGTTTGCATTGCCGAGCTGCTGCAGAATGGAAGGGGAACTCCTCCAGGCGGATTAATGGAGCAACGTGTGCTGCAACCAGGGAGGGGTGGAGGACATGGCAGATGGGATGAGCAGGACCACCAGCCTGCTAGGAATGGAACCAGCACCCAGAGGACAAAGGGACAGCAAAATGGGGGAAAAATGGCTGTCGACTTTTTTGGAGTGTCCTGCATCCCATTGGATGATCTAGACATGAAAGCAGTTATGGCAGACAGTGGAGTTTTATTCTGCATCAGCGACAGTGTCTCCTGTCAGAAGAACGTGCCAGAATATGTCAGCTTCAGAACTCTTCCTGGGCCCTTTGTACTAGCAGTAACAGTGCCTGCTTGGACCTGGAATATCTTTTTTTTTATTCCAGACGTTTTGCAGTTTTCAACTAGAGTTGTGTCTGTAAGTGGTGACAGATTAAATCTGTCGGTCACTTTTGGATATGAGTTTTGATACAGCTGCCTGAGGCTTTGCCTGCATCTTGCCTAGTTGTACGGGAAGCTTATAAGGTTTAGTGTCTGCGCCGTTTCTGAAAGAAAAAAATGTTTACAATAACACAGTACGCTGGGGGCATACTGTTCCTGTCAGTATTGCGGAGGGGACAGTGTAAGATGCATTTTTGTGCTAGAGACATTTCTAGGAAAGCAGCCAAGGTTAACATTTTTGGTAAACTATCAAAACATTTCACGATTTAAAATACGAGGTTTAAATGTGCCATGGCCCGATTTTTCTCTAAAAATAGCAGAAAGGTTATAAATTCATACTTGCTTTGCGAGGCTTTTGGGACAGATGCGTGTGGCGCGTGCCATGTGCAGGGAGACCCAGCTCTCACCTGGAAACAGAGGCGCGAGGGGGCGGGAGGGAGCGTTTGGCGTAACGCCACACTGTGATCCAGCTGGACACCGTCCCTCTGCGTGTCTGCAGTGCAGGGTGGCTCTGATTGCTGCCCAAATATCTGCAATCCCACTGTTTGACTGCCGCATGACCATGAAACTGCATTTATTGTGGGGGAAGCTGGTCACGCTGTAGATTAACATTGACTGCTGCATGGGAATGGCGGCTTGTTTTGGCTTTTTAGATAGGTTTGAATAATATTATCCACTTGCACTGTCAAATGTTGCAGAAATTACTAATCAAATAGTATTAATATTTGTTGATTGTATTTTCCCGCACATTTAATATGCTATTAACACATCATGAGAATGTTATACAATATACTACATGGAATCTGACTGGTAATCTAAACAGTTTCCACATAGGTAGTAGAATTGTGATTATTATTGTTGGCAATGGTGTTGCATTTTTTTCTTTGGTGATACTTTACATTTTTGTAACAGCAATAGAACAAAACTGTACGCACAGAAAATAATGCATGCCGTTTGTTCAGTCTTTTATCGTTACATGGCGATGGCAAAACTGTTTCAAAACCACAGTGCATTCATCAGGTTAATCTGAAACTATTTATATCCATATAACCAGTCTTACTGATACTGCAACGATGTAGCACCGAGTGCCTGTGCATGTCTTAAGTGACCGTTTTCATTTAAAAAAACTTATGGAAAGCTGGATGTTTTTTTCCTCCACAAACGAAAACAGTGGGCGAATTTCAAGGTGTGCTGATAATAAACGGTCATTATATGAAAAGAGCAGCGTGGAGTTACTGCCGCTGGTATGTTAAATGCTGAGGCAAGTGCACCGCCGCCTTTATGCTCGGTTGCATTTGCTCCCCACGTTGTATTTGTGCCGGGGGGATTTCCGTTGCCAGGGAAACCGTCGGCGAGATACAAGGATAAAAAGACCGCTGAATTTTCACTATGCATCTATATATAAAGAATAACGTGAGAGGGAAAGTACGGGGATAGTAAAATATGTGGAAGCTACTGCTTTGGGTAAAAATATCGTTTTGTCATTAAAACGGTCTGAAAGAATTGTCCGATCCAATCTGGCCGAGTGATTTAAATAAGTAATAAAAACGTAGGTGAGAGAGCGGGGAAATACTGCCTGTCATAATGCAGTGCAGAGTGCGGAGACACCAGGTGCAGACAGGAAGGAACAAATGTAACAGATCAGCACCTTTATTTGGCTGAGTCCGCGCATCGCGGGGGATTGTGATTTCACCATTTGGAGAAAGTCACATTAAAATAATCGCGTTTATCATTGACAAGGCTAAAACACGGCTGGTCAGTAATCGTCACGATGTACCCTAACTCTTACCGATCGGGATTATGGCAGTGCGGGTGTGGACGTTACCTTGAATTTAACCTCAGTGATATAGGACCGTTTTTATGCATTACCTGTCGATTACGTAGTTCGATCTTCTTGCTGAAGTCAGTGTATAGTAATCAATACTGGCTTTTTAATATGATTACAATCATTCATCATTGTAATCTTTGTTGTCATCTTTAAAATTCCAAATCCTACAATGTGACAAATTTACATAAAAACGGATAACATTACGCACAAAAACTCGGCAGAGGGTGTCAAGCGCACAAAACCAGAGGGTATATGGCTGGCTTTTTGGAAGCAATGTGGTCCAAACGACGATCAAGACTGTACCCCAGCATGACACAGAAGTTTCCAACTGAGGGAGGAGAAACCCACTGGGTCAGGAGGTGTGCTGCCTAATGTGTGTGTGACTGGATTAAAGTGGATCAGATGGGAGAAACAGGAGTGAATGCAAACAGCTTATTGACTCGGTTAACTCACACTTGGCCAGATCTGCACAGCAGTGACAGTCAGGATTTTAGTGTCAGAGTGATGCTAAACACTACTGTTGCATTTGAAATCGGATCAGTTAAGTTAATGTTAACATTAGGTTTACATTATGAGTAACATTACTGTAATGGAACTTTAGGGAGCATTACATTACTTAACAGCAAATAATAGGTGACTTCTGAAATGTGTCGCGTCTGTGAGCCTCTGTATTTATATACAGTATTTCAATTATTTTCAGAAAACACTTCATAGTGTAATACTTGGTTGTGAGGTATTTTAGACCATGTTTTATGACCATGAAAATGTATTTATGCATTTACTCAGTCGGCAATACTTTGCCAACAAGTCTGGCTGCTTTTGTTGGCTACAGTGGTATTGGACTTTCTCTGCAGAGCGGATTTAAACTCCTCATAATCCTGCATAATTACCATGCAGTCTTCCTCTGTGAAACATGGAGATCGCGCCGTGAGTCAAACGGTGATCGACTTGCGCTGCCGAACGTGCTCCATTTATGTGAACGTGCACAAGCTCCAACGCAGTTAACACCAACGTAACAAATCAACTTCTCAGCTGGCATCGTAGTATTACTTAGCACCGAGTGAGACAACCTGATTTTGTCAACTCCACGTTCGCAAATTGGCTTAAATCTGATTTGGTTAAACTCCCTTCATAGTACAGGCCACAGGAGCAGACTAGGCCAAAATAAACAAAACACCTCAAACTAGAAAAAGGTAACCCTTTACCTAACCCACATAAGAGCATAAAAAACTTACCTATCTCCGCAATTAGCCCCAAAACAGTGAAAAAACTTAAAAGCAGAATGGCATTCGAAATGACACTCCCTACTTCCCCAGCTACTCAAAGTGGACACAATATTTACAGGCTATTTACAGGTTATTTAGAAAAGCCAAATCCAAAGTAACCAAATCCAAGAAGGGCTAAGTAAAATCAATGGTCATACAGCAACAAGAGTCGAACACAATGCGTATCAGCAGCACAGTAAGTCCTCAGAATATACAGCAACACAAAGCAATGACCCGCGTATTCTCATATGGACAGGCCTTATAAAGGAAATGATGAAAGAAACCAGCCTATCAGAATGGAGAGGTATAACATGTAATAGTGGGTGGAGCCAAGGACAGAACAATACACTCAAGGAAACATCCACCCAATCCACCCACCTACACCTGAGAGGGGCCGTAACATGCTACACACTCACTAAGTTCAAGGTTCCAATAAATGCACTTGTCAGGAAATCTCACCATTGCACACAACAGAGGAAACTGCAAATTCACACAGCATGACCCAGCATTAAAGCACATCACCTTGTCTGCCCTCCATAAGCTGAGTTGGATGTTTGCACTTGGGGGGCAAAAAAACGGCATCTTGCTTAACTTACATGTTAAAATGCATCTCTGATGCACACATAACTTTTTTGTCTACCTATAAAGTACCAACAATCCGCTTATGCAAAGGTGCAAAGTGCCAGCAGAGAAAATCTGCAATGTTGCTCTTTCCAATTACATCATTATCATCTAAGTGCCCCCCCCCCAAAACTCCACCCATGCTGCATTCCCTGATATTACAGAACAGTCGCAGAACACACCCACACAGACCTGTAATCATATCTTTGTGGGGACCACTCATTCATTTCTATGGGGAAAATGCTAACGCTAACTATGACAACCTTAACCCATAACAATAAGTAACCAAACAAAATACAAGACTTTTTGCATTTTAGTTTTTTGACTGCAGTCATGGATTTTCAGAAAATTGAGTTTTCCTTTAAGGAGGGCAGGAAACTAGTCCCCATAAGGTAAAAAAAAAACTGCTATTCAACACATTGTGAGGATATTTGGTCCCCACAAGTCCCCATTAGAAAAGGTATATCTGGACTACACACTATTTTTGAGCACTGCCTCTGCTAGACAAGACCCCCTTCCTATGGAGTTCTAGGATGTTCCAGCCAGGTAAGACATCATAGAGCAGCATACCAACCCAAAGGGAATTTAAGCAGGTCCCTGCATTCGAGGTGAGTGGTTACACTTAAAAGGATTCAGTCCTAAGTCACGACCTTTCACAAGCTCCCCTAACTAAATTACTCTCTTACCCCCAAGAGACTGTCAAGCTGTACCCCAAGCTAGGAGTCACCACCACAATCCTTATTTTCCTAATCCTCCATCTCCCCATCTTTAAAAAAAAACTCCCATCTAAACCCCTATACTGTAGGTGAAAAAGATCGTGCGCAAGCAATCATTTGCAACACGTAACAGAATACACAATACATTTTCAAACGTACTAAATTATTTTTAAAGAAATATTTTCATATGCCAGTGTGAAATCATATTTGTTCTGTAGGTTTCACATATAGGCAATGAATTAAACATATATTACATTTAATCAACTGTGATTACTATGAAAAATGCAAAACGCAAAACTCTCTATAAAAACGCCTGCCCGGGATTGACCTCGCCTACGGAAGGCGTCACCAGTCGCGTAGGCGATCACACCGGAAGCGGCTTTGTGCGTCATTATATACACCGGAAGTGCTTCAGTCTGGTGTGTTTCATTGTTGCCTTATGTCAGCTTTTATTTAGGACGATAAAAATGACTAAATTGCAGCTCTTAAGGCAGTACTTAACGGAGCGCCTGATGGAGGCTGTACGGGAAATCCTCGAAGTGGTTGGAGACACGGTGTCAGAGTACCAGGAGGAAACGGCCAGGGCGCAGCGGGAGAACGAGAGCCTTAGGCGGAGACTCAGGGAGGTGGTGCTGGTGGCCGAAGCGCCCTGGGCGGGTGAGAGCCTCCTTCCCTCTCGCGCCCCTGCGCCTCATTCCCTGCCATTACTCTTTTATTTGACAAGCGGCCAGCAGTCGTTAGCAGCGGATCTAGCTGCCGTCTATTTTGCGAGCGATCTTTGAGACCGATAAAACCACCTCCGCTGCCAGCTCCTTTTAAACGAATGATCAAAAATATAATTCCACATAACTGCTCGAATGTTTGAAGGACATTTGTCTTTAGCGTTATAATAGCACAGCGTAGCAGTCTTTAAAACGACAATTACTGAAAACAAAGATTGTCATAAATAATGATGGAATTAATCGTATGACAAATTACAATAAAAAAAATCTCCTCTTTCCTCAGTATAAACATGCAGTTTCTGAATGTCTGCCTTTCGTGAGTTTCATATGACAGTGACAGTAAAATATAGTTTTTTTTTTGTTGTACTAACTAAAGGTTGTGTCTCCCCTATCAGGAGATGTGCAGTCTGCTGCTGTCACCATTTCTGGGGGGAGGTCCCCAGCAGATCAGGAGTTGGGTGGGCAAGAATGGAGCCCGCATCTAGGACAGGAAGTAGAGTCTGCTCCCACTGAAGATCGCTGCACATCTGAAAAGATGGGGGAGGAACTTGGGGGGCCGCAACCAGCCTGTGTGGTGGAGACGGACCCTGAGGGTTCAACACAAGGACTGAAAAAGCTGGCCCTAGAGATTGCCCTGTCAGTGGTTTCGCCTCTGGACGCCTCTGCCGAGTCAAATGCCATGCAGACGGTAAAGAATACGGTCACTGAGGCGCTGACCGCTGAGCCCGCAGAGCAGGAAAAACCCAGCTTGCGACCTGATCAAGTCAAAACTGAACCTGGTGAGGTGGACCTTAAATCTGAGCAGGCTGCAGATCTAGGTCACAGTCCGAAAGTGCAAGATACCCTGGGTGAAGCAAGTGTGGGGGTCCCTTCAGATGTCCCAGTTACTGGAGACGTAGATGAGTGTAATTCCCAAGAAGCTGAATGCCGGTCAAACGAGCCCCTGAATGAGAATTATTTTGTTAGTTATGTGGGAGAAAAACAGCACTGCTGTTTCTACTGTGGAAAGTTCTTTAGTCAGATCTGCAATCTAAAAACACATCTGCAGATACACAGTGGCGAAAGGCCCTACAGCTGCAACTGGTGTGGTAAGTCATTCACTCAGTCTGCAGATCTGCGGAGGCACCAGCGAATCCATACGGGGGAGAAACCACACCGATGCACGTGGTGTGAGAAAAGTTTCACTCAGATCGGTAACCTCAAAAGGCACTTGCGCATTCACACCGGTGAGAGACCCTACCGCTGCACCCTGTGTGGGAAGACTTTCAATGATGGAGATACGCTGAAGAAACACAAACGAATCCACACCGGGGAGAGACCTTTCTACTGCACGCACTGCTCGAAGACATTCACCGTAGCGAGCAGCCTTCACAATCATTTCAAAAACCACTTGATGGAAAATAGCCAGCACATGTAAGAACAGTGTAATAGTGTGTGGCCAGTCAAATGTTTACATGCATTTGAGGATTATGATTGCAATTATTAACAATCATTGTTCTCTAGGTCCATGAACACAAGTGATATCACCTTGGTACAGCACATAAAGGTACATTTCAAACTATCTGCTTTTCTGTTTAAGATGAGGTGTTCACAAAGTCCTCTTATTTAAGCATAACAATTTATAATATAATGTTTTATAATAACTCATAATAACATTATGAAACTCCTAGCATTTTATCATTCAACATCTTTGTAGGTCAGAAATAAATCATGTTGCACCCTTTTTTTTCCCCTCTTCTAAGCCTACTTCAGCCCAACACACTTTGCCCACATCCAACCCTACATAACCAAGTGCGTCATCAAGGGTGTGGCTTGGACAGCACGCGTGTCCCTTAGGTAAGTGGGGGAGCAGGCCGTCCAGCTAGAGCCCCGGCAAAAGCATGGTCAGGCTGGCTGAAGTCTGTGTCTCTCTCCCTCGCTCTTGCAGTTTAGGGGAGATTGAGAAGCTGGAGACCAGCAACAGTTGGCCACATGTCACGGAGTCCATAGTGACTAGTGTCGGAAGTTTGGGGAGGCAGCATGCGCCCAGACGGACTGGGTTCTCGTCGCAGAGTCATTCCGAGTCATGGGCCCTGACTCCATCCAGCCAAAACAACATTTGCTCCCTCATGAGATGTTGAACCATCTTTTGTAAATTACAGGAACTGCTGAACTTATGTTCTCTCTGTCTTGTGAATCGTTTTCATCTCATTCTGAATTGGCGGGTGTCACCCATTAATTGGAATAACGATATATGTTTGCTGCTGTAACATTCACAGACTTGGAAATATGTTAGATCAGAGTGGATTGTGCCGAGTAGTTGTAATGAATGTGGCTTGGGGTTTTTCCCCAAGATCACAGCACAGTGCAGGCTTCGTTAGGCTATTAGGCATCTGTGTGGGTGATCCTTCGTAATACGTTTTTTTTTCCTATTTTTTTCTGAAAAGCTGCAATCACTTCTCTGAAATAAATGCTCTTTATCTCAGTGGCAATTTTACAGTAACACAACTGCATGATTAGCCTCTATCTGTTTATGCAGCAATAAAGACTAAAAATAGATGAGTGCTTCTTGTCCAGAGTCTCATTCTCATGTGACGGTTCTGTCTTCTCTCCCTCAACACAGCGCGGGGGGGGCACTTTTAATGTGATTTCTAGCAGCCGTATTTAACTTTCCGACTCGGGCAGCGTGCCGAGGCAGATTGCTGTATGTTATCATGTCCGCGTGCGTGGTGATGATTGCGGATTGCAATTAAAGCTTATTGTGGCTACACGGTCCCTGTCTTTTAGGGCCGGCCCTGGTTCCATTAGGTTCTGCAGGTGTCCCAGCCCTATTTTAAACAGCTCGCTGTACTTTATAAGGAGAGTGAAGGGCAATAAGTAGTACAGCTGACCGTGCAAGTGCTTAAGTGGTCACTTGAGGACACTGCTGCCCACAGGAGCCTAATTTATATCCAGACTGGGAACAAACATTGAATGGGGAGGTGAGTAGATCAGGTGCTCAGGATTTTATTCAGCTTTTCATTACAGGTTATTTTAACAGGGACACGGTTCTTCTTTAAAAGTGAATATAAAGCAAATGCAGTTTCACAGCATGAGTGGAACGTAATGCATCCACATCGTGGTACAACAGCCGTATAGGAGAACTAACCACAAACATATTTTCACGTATCCTCCTAATGAAAATGTAGAAAGCGGCAGCGCCGAAGGCTTTTCTAAACTGGATGTGCTCTAAGTATAGTAGTGGAGATGTAAGGTAACTTGACTAACATGTATTACGGTAACGAGAGGTTGAGTCCCGCCTTCACCACGTCACGTGACCAGGAAGCGGGACACAAAAAACTTGTCTGCTGTTCGACTTCTGGGGTTTTGAAAGCTGGAGAAGCGTCATGACTAAGCTGCAGCTTTTGAATGATTATTTGACCGAGCGCCTAATGGCTGCCGTACGGGAGATACTGGAGGTGGTGGGGAGCACGGTGCTGGAATATGAGGAGGAAAGCGCCCGGGCGCAGAGGGAAATCGAGCTGTTGCGGCGGAGGCTGCGGGACGCCGGAGCGGAAGCACCAGTTTGGCCCGGTGGGTGAAGTTAACCGCTCTTTAACCTGTACTTTACGGTTGTGTGTCGTGCGTAAATTACTTTAATAGTAATTTCCAGCCCGGTCGTGTAAAGCTAACAATGCATCTGTCTAATTACCAATTTGTCCATGTTCTCCGGTCATTCTCTCTTGAGGATTTCATGTTTATATTTCCCTCTTTGTACTTCTTGCGTTCTTTCGGCGTTGTAGGGGACGGTCGAAAGCCCGTTGTTTATCCCGCGTTTTAAAAATTATGCAAGTTATCTTTACGGTTTAGTGTGCAACAGGGGCGGATCTCAGGTGTTACCGTGGCAACCCCTGTTGCCACCCTACATCAAAATATTAAAAAGGAAATATGCATTATTTAATTGTCTCAGCGGAACCACATAACATACAGGGTGTGATGCGGTCACCAAAAGTATAACTGGTCCCTCGTGGCCACCACAACCAAAATTTTCTGCAGAAGCCACCGATGTGCAACTTCCTACTCAACGTGCTACCCAAGGCTTATCAAATAAGGAGCCTTATTTCTGAGTCGAGCTATAAGCATAATGATTTTCAAACGAAAGAATGTCCACCTTTTCTCGCACATCGCAGTCTGTCACAGAAATCGTTGTGATGCCAGCTCTTGTCATGTAACTCAGGCTTGCGCCTGATTAATTAAGCTGGACCGCAGGTCTTGGTATTAGGGGGAAACACACAAAAGTACTGGAAGAACCAATGTCGTAGGAGAGAGATCGGGTTGGTGGGGGCATAATTAAATAATGTAAATGCAAAGGTCTGTTTGGATGATGAATGAAGCCAAACTACATATTGGGGGGTGGTGGCTGTACAAGTCCGCACAATCCCCTTGGTTCTTACATCCCTGGGAAGTTTTCACACAATGACTGGGACTTTGCTACTCTGGTGGAATAAAGCTGGAATGCTGCCTGTTGAGCCACCATACTGATGTAAAAATGCTTAAAAAATAAATGAACTTGTGTGTGAGTGTGCCCTGCAATGGATTGGCACCCCATCCTGGGTTGTTCCCTGCCTTGCGCCCGTAGCCTCCTGAATAGGACAAGCGGTTTTAGAAAATTAATGGATGGAAAATAAGTTGGTTTAAATTCAATTCAGCTAAATTTACTGTAACAGTTGGCCCAAGGTGCATTTCTGCATCATTTATGTGGGATAATTCAAGAATGGGGAGTAGGGAATATAACAGATTTAAAGAATGCCAGACGACAGCAGGGGAGAGGAACCAAAAACTCCCTAAAAGGGAGACAAAAAGCCTCTGGGGGTCCAAGGTCAACTGGCTGGGGGGGGGGGGGGGGGGGGGGGGGGGGGGGGGGGGGGGGGGGGGGGGGGGGGGGG
>JABFEB020000044.1:4135556-4156782 GCA_019775895.2 Stomatorhinus ivindoensis
GGGAGGACTGCAATATTGACAACACAAAGTTCAAATATCAGGCACACAGAACAACAGAATGAAAGAAGGATGCAAGACAGACAGCAGGATGGATTGCATAATCTCGACAAGGACTGGGAGAAAAATGTTTCCTTGAGTCTGACTACCACCCCCTCTCTCTCGCTCTGTCATTCTCTCTCGCAAACAATCTCCCTCGCTCTCCCTCGCTCTCCTTCCCTTTGCAGTTTTCATATTTTCTAATATCCTTTTATTGCCCGCGCATTAATCCCCGCTGCCAGAACCGATGAGCCACGCTACCCTGACAGTCTACGGCTTGTATCAACTGCCCATTCGCTCTCTCTCTCCCTTCATTCCCAGCCATGCGGGATGCTACGGCAGCAACACACCGAGATATCATGCTTATATTTCTATCAGAATCTGATGAACTCTCAATAGCACTGCAGCGTGACTCTGCTTCTGCCTCAATTAGCATTACATAGCAGTGTGGGTCCAGCTTTTCCACATTTTTTGGGTGAGTTGCTGCTGTCTCTTGCTGTGTGTTTCTCTCTCTGTCCACATGCTGGACAGGATTTCCCTGAGGGCGTGAATTTTGATCTTCTATATCCTCCCCCTCAGTCTCCCTGTGCTGGAGAACTTTCATCATGCCTTCCAGGGGTATTTATTTGTTTTTGATATCGTTCCCCTCCCTCCCACGCGCGGCACCTCTAGCCTTCTGAACCCGCAATCCGTTTGCCGTCTATTAAAAGCACAGCGCTGTGTTTCATTACAGAATTCTCCAGCACGACCCAGGGTCCAGCAGAAAACTGGCAGCATCTTAATTGAAGCAAAGTCCAATATGTAAATCTCCACAATCAGAAAACCGCCCAAGAAAGAACGTGGCACAAAGCTGAGGCCCTGAAAATGGATGAGAGATGATGAAAATGGGACATTTTACTCTGGCTGTAATTATGGGGCAGATACAGGCCAGGGGTGATTAGGGTGTGTGTTCATGGAGAAGACACTGAAGCCAAATAGACATTATAAAGCCCTCAAAAACTATAATTAGAGTGGAGTATAAACATGGCACACGTTGGTCAAGGTTGATTCTGACTGCTCTTAACTTGCTAATTAGCTGCCATTAGAAGGTCCTTTCAGTTAAAGGATAGGCTGAACACTTACATTAGCGAGTGGTACTTAGACAGCCTGCCAACAGCAGTGCAGCACTAAATTGGTGCCAGCAAAGGACATTAATAAGAAAAATGGACAGCAGACAGAAAAGGAAATGGTTTTGGTGACATTCACATTCTGTAGTTATGTTTCCTGTTCACTTGGCAGATCCGCAGAAAACAAGTTTAACATCTCAGTTCATGCAATTTACACACTAAGTGAACGTGACAGGTGCTGAAACCTGCACAGACAGACACAGACACACCCAAAATCCCAAAGTGGACACGACTGCCTCTCCAGGAATTCCATGGCCAGTTGCTAGGCAACAAGGGGAGCTTCGGAATCATTGGTAATGTAATTGGTTTGTGGGGCTTAAAACAATGACACCACTCAATGACACCAATAGGAAATGGGAATAAAGGGATTCGACTTTAAATGGCATATCAGTTTCTAATAATGTGCATTGTGACCATCTGCAAAAGTATTATCAAAAATAAGAAAAGGTTCAATTATAGTTTACAATCCTTGTAAAACTCAAACTGAGAGAATTGCGGGGCTTATCTTAATAAAACATGGACATTTAATATATATAATTATAGTAAAATATTTACAATTTTCAGTCATATAGAAACAGTCATTTTGACAATCAGAAATAAAATGAATTAGTCTTATGCTGTAAATATTAGGCCTTTGAAAATATTGAATTCCTGTTTAATTCAGAGTTTCATCAAATATTTTAGAAGTAATGTATTTAATGGATTTGTCCAATTACCCAATTATCATGTGAGCCTGTGCATAAGGCGACTTGTTAAACAAAGGCATCTGATTAAATCTGATTGAAATGACATGGTCTCGTTTTTTCCTGTTGGTTCAATGGAAAAACGCCTCAGGGCAGATGCACTGCAGGGATTGGGCAGAGCTGTAGATAGGGTTGTCAGCCAACAAAGGCATGACTACAGTGCTGCCTGACATATAATGTTACAGTACTGTAACATAGTGACGTAACTGAGATCACCTAAACTGAGACCAAGTCATTACAAAGACCAGAGTGTTTGGGGACCAAGATAAGATCATAAACAGACTGCATAAAACAACACAATAATATATAGATCATAGGCACCATCTTTGGGCTAGGCAGTACGGCTTAAAATTTGTGTCACATTATAATTTGAACCATTAACATTTTTTCCTTAAAATTTCAATATTAATGCTTCTATACAAATCTAACATTTTTTTCAAATAAGACACCTTACTGGTTGCATTTGAATTTTGTAGCAGGACATTTTACACCCAATCACAGTACTGTGTTAACCCTTTGAACCCCGCACATTTTTCTATCCCTTTGATTTTAGGCTTATTACACTGTATGTACATGAATTAGCCACATATACTTCATGGTTTTGTTTTCTGGACATGCTGGGCTGCTCAGAAATGGCATAATTTGATGTGTAAACGCTGACAGTCTTGATATCATTCTTCATATGAGGAAAAACGACTTGTGCCCATTGAAAATTCAGAATTTTTAGTCTCATCTAATATAAAAATATTTGCTTATAAATGTTAAGATTAGAATCTCGATGATGTGTGAATGCTGGGGTTTCATTGGGGACCTTCTTATAGCTTAGTATTGTGAAGGAATACATGGTTAGTGCCAGATGGAAATGAATGTCTTTCATTTTGCATCCATTTGGTAAATTGTTGAGGTTGTCTGATATACAGCAATGCATAATTTGTGTATTTATTACTTTATAACATCTGAGAGCAATTACAACAGCATTGATTGCTTAGTTTTTGATTCAATGAAAAAACACGGACATAAGACAGCTTGAGAATGCTTAATGTTTATCGCTATCTTTTTTCTGCCTATATGCGCAATGATTGGTAAACTGATATTTGAGAATGAAAGTTTAAGTCAGTATTTTAACCTCAAACAACAAACCAATGCTGTAGCACAACATTGTGTTTACATGTGGGAGGTGTTCTAATTACACGATGGGCATATTCTATTTCGACTGTTTTGACGGAGCTCGATAACGAACAGATACATACAAACCTCTGTAAATAAATATCACGAACATTTCAAGTAATTGTCTTCGTAATAAATAGAATTCTGCGCTTTTGTTGTTATTTCTAGTAGAATTCCATCCCATTTTAAGTGTTTTCTATCCATTTATTTATAGGCTTATTTATTAAGAGATATAACCGTGTTTATAATACTTTATGAATGTGTTGTAATGCGGTATGAAGGTAGGTATAATGCAATATAACGACTGCTTTAAGTAAATTGTTACATTTTTTTACAGAAGGGTAGTGCGTGCATTGATCAATTCGGAAGCAAGAATGCGCTTTCTTTTACGTCCAATGTGAATAATATCGATGTTTTATTTATTAGTAACATTGCTTTTTCGTGGAAAGTGAGCGTTCTCTCGATTGCAAAAATATGCGATTCATGTTTGTGCATTATATCCAAAGGTAAGGGAATGAGACTAATTCGGTTGCAAAATTCCACGCATTTTGCGTTTGTCGGGTTCTCTGGGATGAATATAAAGCCGTTATGATCAATACTGAGGCGTTTTGATTAGTGATCTTGGCTGGTCTTGAAATAAAACCTCAAGTCCTCTATATCCGAGACTGAGACAAGACCGAGTATAAATAAGTTGGTTACGAGACGAGACCAAACCCACCAAAAAGTGGTCTCTAGACCAAGACTGGTCCCGAGTACTACAAGACTATTGTAACAAACTCTAGTTAAATCATATTTTACATATTAATCGGTACGGATTTTTATGTTAATTCGATTAACGTCCAAATCGTTCAACGTCCTGCTTTACAGAACGTAATGCGGACGACAAACGGGGGATAGCTAGCTGTATACCTGTACACACATGAAAAAAAACACACAACCAAAATTAATAAACATGAAATAAATGTCAATTTATTATCATTTTACCTGTATTGAGTCTTGAGGCATACTGGAGATGGGGTTAAAAAAACAGCAGCCAGAATGTCCGGCATTAAAACAAATTGAACAATTTTATTTTTATTGTATTTTTTAGGGCAGTGCGATTAAAGCGAATGGACGTTAAACGGGGTATACCTGCATTAGTTTTATATTGATCGTTAACACTTTTATCATTATTTAAGTCGGTAGGTAGGTCGTAAGAAGTCATCATTTGGGGGTATGGGACAAATTAAATTCATTTACATTATTACTTATAGGAAAATAGCAACTCGACCAGCCGTCTGGAGCGAATTCGCGTTCCACGGTACTACTGTAGGCCTACTATTAATCTCCTTATCGAATTGTGGGCGAACTTAACGTCCGTATACTGCAGATCGAAAAGCCGGCGTCCATTATCTAAAACCCTGCAACGACATACAGTTTGTTGTTGTCAATATTAGATTAAATGGCCAATTTCATTTTCTGGAGGAAAATGAATCCTTTTGATTAATCGACCAATCGGTAAAATAGTCAGTAGATTAATCCATAGAAACATAATGGCTAATGGCAGCTCCAATTTATATGGGCCTGTGTAGTATACTTTGATGCTACATGAAGTAAAAGGGGGAGCCTTCTACGCACATGCTAACACAGCTCAACACTACCACTCTCTGGCCATGTTCGGTACTTGAGGGCGCGGATCTACAGTACAACAACTGAACAAAGACCCGACCGGACTTGTCACCCTCAGAGTTTTCATGACATTCGGATAACCAGACCACATCTGACACACCTGTTTTTTCCACACAGCCGTCAGTGGAGAACATTATAAAAAACCACAATAGAACAAACAAAGTAGTAGAAGTTTAAAGAAAATGTATATGTTAATAGATAAAAACACTGTTCGATGTTTAACACGTTTATTTCCAGAGTTACATTTCAATTGTGATTAAAAACTTTTCGTTTTAGCCTCACATTATGGTTGATTTTCCACCAGCCATGTACACCATGCACAAAGAGTCAGGTTGCCGACGCTACACACACACAAAGCACATCTTAATTTAACCCCTTCGTGAAAATCCATCTGTTCTCAGTCTGAAGCGACGCAGCTTCGTCACGATTTAATGTTCGCTTTCCATCAGCCGGCAAGACTTCTGTCCAAGCCTCCGCTCGGCTACTGCAGTCTGCTTGTTCTCTGCCGTCATCTGTCGCCAGGGCGACTTGTGGTCCATTGCCAGGTTCATCTGTCCGGTGTGCCCTGAGTGGACATTCAAGCGGATGACACCATGTCCTGCATGAACCTAATTGACAAAATGATACGGGGCACGTTACGTTGAGACTCACAATGTGCCATCCCTCACTCCTTTGCCCTCCTCTTGGAGTTCTGCAGTTTCTCCGCTATCTTGCGCTCATGACCCGCCGGGGAGGGTCTGTTGGTATTACAGTCCGCCTCGCGCTTCGTGCGGCCCTTGCGGCTGGCAGCACCTGGGAGGGGAGAGTGACACACCTATATAAATACACGCGTAGCCTAAGTAATATACGTCTAAGTAAACGCACAAAACGCTGGGTCTTACCACAGTAGCGATCGGTCAGATTGTAATAGTCATATTCATCATAGTAGTTCGCCTCAAATGTGGTGGGCTCCAGATTCTTAACTTCCACAAAACTCATCTTTCGATGAAATGAAAAAGAACAGTGGCTTTTTTAAGTGTATTACTCTGCAGAGCTGCTGTGGAGTGATTGTCTCCCGGGTCCCTTGTTTTTGTTTTTCTCTGGCTCTGGGCTCTTTTATAACCGTGTCTCCGCCCCCAGTCTTCGCCTTGGCCCGATTTCCCTTCCGTGACTCAACGGTAAACATTTGACTCAAAGTTGCATCAGCTTTAGTTAATGTTTGCTGAACACTCGGCGCCCGTACAAACAAAATGATGTTTTCTTTGCATTTTATTTACAGTCCTTATAATTTCCTTCTTTAGTGAAGTAATACATATGCCATTGTTTGAGAATTAGTCTTTCTTTCTTTTTCTTTCTTTCTTTCTTTCTTTGTCACTCTTTCATGTTTACATCGTTTACATCTGATCCACTCAACCTTCTTTTTTGTTCCTATGTCCTCAATTCTTTATCTGCACCTGATCATGATTATGTGCCATGTTTTATTTTATTTCGTACGGTCTGTTTCATGTTGTAGCCTACTAGATAACAACGAATGCGTTGCTGCTATTTACTCAACGCAAAGTAGGACAACACTAGACGGATGATTAGCGAATGAGTCCACCTAGGCTATTAAGTTTAACTGTCACGTGAATTCGGAATATATAGGCTAGTGAAATTCTTATGAATCATACGGCAAGTCATAGTCACGGTGGCCCACTGCCAAGTTTTACATTCACAAGTCAAAATTTCAAAATATAAAACCTGCTTTTATTGACCTGTCTATTAATGTAAAGCATTACATCTCCTCCATTTCCTGCTCACTGAACAATAAGGCTGTCAGAACATTTTGTTTCTGCTTTACAATACATTTCTGTAATTTCCTTTCTCCTCTTTCTTTGTTATTTTATTTGTCTTCTCCCCTGACGTAACTACTGATATGTATACACAAGATGTTTATACTTGATGTATATTATGTACTTGCATATTCAATAAAAGGAGAGTGAGAGACTGATAGGAGTAAAAGCGGTATGAACAAGCTGGTTTTTGCGTTTATGAATCTTAGAATATTTTTATTTTTATTTACTGAAATTGTCAGTTTACCTGTTTCCAGAATCGTCCTCAAAATGAGCTTTTAAGATACTTGTGAGTCTTGTGTGGCTTATCATATTTTATCCATGTTTTGAATGATTCAAATAATAAACAATATACGTACAAACAATACGAACGGCAGGGGACGTATATATCATTAGGAAGCTCAAAAAGTTGTCTCGCATTTACCCAGATATTTGACATTTGCAGAAATGACCAAGAAAGGCATTTTTCACAGATTTTAATTCTTGTGAATTATGTAGACTGATGTGTAAACAAAAACATAGTCATCAACATATGCCAATCAGTCATGGAAAAGTTCAAGAGAAAATTTTATCCATCCATCCATCCATTTTCTGAAACCGCTTATCCTATTAAGGGCCACGGTTGGTCTGAAGCCTATTTGTTGACTAAAATGTTTATGAACTCTGTATATTGATATCATTTTTGCATAGGAAATGTAGTAGTATGTAGACAAAATGTAGACAAAGTTTTTCAACTTTTAATTTCTGTACATTTACCATGATAAATTTTTAAAGAAAGAAGTCAGATGCAGCTGAAGTGCAGACTTTCAGCTTTAATTCATTGGGTAGAACAAAAACATTGCATAAAAATGTGGGGAGCTAAAGTAATTTTTCAACACAATCCCCTCCTTTCTGGGGCTCATAAGTAATTGGACAAATTAATATAACTGCAAATAAAATGTTCAATTCTAATACTTAGTTGAAAACCCCTTGCAGGCAATGACTGCCTGAAGTCTTGAACTCATGGACATGACTAAACGCTGGGTTTTCTCTTTTTAATGCTCTACCAGGTCTTTGCTGCGGCAGCTTTCATAAACAGGAATTACAGGAATAGGCTGAATTTGTCCATTAATATTTTCACGCAAAACAAAAGTAACCAGTAACGAGCCCATTTAAATTTTAATTGTTATTTAATTTGAAAAAGTAATTAGTGGAAGTATAAAGTAACGCGTTACTCTCAACACTGTTCATGATAGAGGTGATGTAGTAAAACTACACACTGTCATGATATAGTGAGCAAGCCAGGACTGGAATTAAAAATCGGCCCTGGACATTTTGGTCCCCCACAGCAAATCATTCCGAACCACTGGGAAAATCTTGTTCTACACCCCAAACGTTCTTAAGAATTTGCTTGCTGTACAGGTTTTTGGCACCAGATTGTGAAATGATCGTGCTTGGACAGACCATGTGACCTGACTTTTGACAGCAAACGTGCAGCTTCAAGGTGAAAAGTACCGGGGCTGTTTGCACTTCGTGACACACGGAACACGGTGTACTTACCGCTCCTCCGTCACGTCACACCTCCCTCGCTCACATCTTCTTTCCTTTAATACTCTCACTTTTCCTTTTTTAAAACCCATATTTCTAAATGCGATATTACTGTATTTTTAACTTTAAGTTATTTGTTAAAGAGAGTATGCCTATTATATATTTGTTAGGAGTATTGCAAGTAGGCCTACCAAAAGAAAAACAATCCGATTAATATGCTTTACTGAGTGTGATATAACTGGAAAAGGAATCAGGGACTTAACTGACTATTATGTTAAGATGATTAAGTTTAATATAACACTTTAACAGTGATTTGGTTTCCATCATGTTCTTTTTGTAAAAACACGTTTTTTCCCCTCAAAATTTCACGAATTTGCTTTGACTCCAAGGAACCATAGGAAAATTCAGCCCTCTAGCATTCGCGGCGTTATTTCGTTCATAAAAGCGTTAACTGAACAGGACAAAATAAGCGGAGATATAACTATTTGTAATACGCGAACGTTAAACGCTGACAGAACAAATCCATTTATGAACGAATCACCCCATACATGGCCTATATATTGCATTGACTAAGAAATGAATCAATGATATGCCAATCAATCATCATATAGCATACTTTGATTAAATAACAAGAACTATCATTGTCATTCTCAAAAATAAAAGAATAATATAACATTAATAAGAAAATGTTGGATATCACTTAGACCTATAATTTTGGTTCTACAGTTTTGTTTGTATTTCTTGGTCTTAAGTTTGCGAGATAGGAAACTCAAACATACCACGTTTGGAGAAACACACAAGCAAAACATTTGCTATTTATTTCGTTTTTACTTCAACAAAATGCACGTCTGTAGTATCTAAAAGGTTACAGTCCGTTAATGTGATTAATAGCCAGAAATAAAACAGATCTGAAACATATGAATCACTAAACAGAACAGAACTGGACAACCGACCGAAAACTTTCACACGTTTTCAATGTCTAATCAGAAAATGAGTTGTTAAAATAATTTTTTGTAACGTTTGTAATGTTTGTCCCTCTGGAAGTGCCGTAGTCTCCTAAGGCCCTTCAGCGAGTGATCCAAATACTTCCGTGTGAGCCGCGGTTGTCTGTGCTAAGCTACATATGGAAATCTTGAAATAATTGTGATTGCACACTTTATGCCACTTCTAAACCACGTACTGTATGTAATTTGATGTACGTTTTAAAATATTACTTCGTGTGTTTAGATTTGCACTGGCAAAGACATGACGTAATTCTGAGATATCGTGAAGCAACTGCACCGTATACTTCATAAAATAACTGATTTTAGAGTTAAGACTTTTGTGAATAATGTTTATTTAGCAGAATTCACGGAGGCAACGTGGAGTTTGCAGGGAGATACGTGACAAATTTCATCATATGTATAACTGCAGTTACGGAGCGACTTAATGTTGATTTAACCTGAGTAGCGGCGATCTCCCCTTATGTGTTTAGTGTTAATGCGGGGGTCGATTTCTCAACCTCTTAGGTACAATGGCTCTTGTATCGACAGACACCAAAATAGCAGAATATCTAACTGAACTGCACCAGCTCATCAAACAGACGCAGGTAAAACGTAGTCGGGTTGATATGCTCTGTGTGAGTCTGTACGTCTGGCAGACAAGAGTGTTTAGAAAGCATCTTGTTTAAGGGCCCCTTTTCAACATGTTCATTGGTATTTGGGACTGCTTGAAAAAAGAGATGATGTCTTTCCCGCGATGATATAACAATAACAGGGTTGCCAACTAAGAAATCGTAGTGCAAATCTATATTACTTCATTATATACCTGCAGTTAGCATCAAAAGCGTTGGGGTAGTTTGCAAATCCTACAGACCTTACAAGGTAATTAAACTGTTAGATGCATATAAATGCATGTCCATGTGTGTGCAGACTTGTATTGAGTCTCGAATCTCACTCCAGCCAGCTGACCAGATTTGGCAGCCTTGCACTAATATTAATTAACATTCTCTGCGTATCAGGAGGAGCGATCTCGGAGTGAACACAATCTGCTCAACATCCAGAAGACCCATGAACGAATGCAGACAGAAAACAAAAGTGAGCTGTCTCCTTTCTGTCTTTCTGTGTCTGTCTGCCTGTCTCTGTTTCTGTTTCTCTGATACATATATTTGGCTCTCCCCAGCCTCTCCATACTACCGGACCAAACTGCGTGGGCTGTACACCACAGCGAAGGCCGACGCGGAGGCGGAGTGCAGGTGACTGCCTGCCTGATAGTGCTCGCTTGCGGCTCGAGTCTCCTCTCCTGCTTTTGTCCTGGTTTCAGGCAGCAGAATTGAACATTCACTTAAATTGTTGCACCAGTGAATGATTGCATATCATTCATATTTTTATTTGGGGTGTTTGTATCTATAATCAGACTGATTAATAGTTGATTGATTGAAAGGAAGCTCAGACACTAACTGTCCCAGCATTGCTTTCCCAAGTTTACACCCAAATCTCAGCTCTCTTTTAATATTTCACTTTGTTTTCCAAATTTTGGCTGACGGTGAGGTTCCTCATTACTTTGTAATTTATTTGTAATTATTTGGCCTGCCAGTGAACAATCAGGGGTTCCATGCCCCCATACTTCCTGCCAGATGGCCTGTATCAGTCTGAGATGTGACCCATTGCTGGGGGTTGCTAGGGAGAATATGGAAGTGTGATGTGTCTAATGTCCTTGGCCATATCACATATTTCTCACAGTCCTGTTTTGCAAAATTGTCTTGCCCTTTATTCTGCGGTATACTTCCTGTCTGTCTCGCCCTTTATTCTGCAGTATACTTCCTGTCTGTCTCGCCCTTTATTCTACAGTATACTTCCTGTCTGTCTCGACTTTTATTCTGCAGTATACTTCCTGTCTGTCTCGCCCTTTATTCTGCAGTATACTTCCTGTCTGTCTCGCCCTTTATTCTACAGTATACTTCCTGTCTGTATCGCCCTTTATTCTGCAGTATACTTCCTGTCTGTCTCGCCCCTTATTCTGCAGTATACTTCCTGTCTGTCTCACCCTTTATTCTGCAGTATACTTCCTGTCTGTCTCACCCTTTATTCTGCAGTATACTTCCTGACTTTCTTGACCTTTACTCTACAGCATACTTCGACATGCTTTGGACAAGATTGCTGAGATAAAATCCCTCCTGGAGGAAAGACGCATCGGTCAGTGTATGACCTCATTCATGCTTGCAAGTGCATGCGTACAAAAGCGTGTATCTTTGAATGCCTGCGACAGGCCCCTATGTGCTCTGTCTCACTCCCTTTCATGCACCACTTTGACTAACAGCAGCGAAAATGGCGGGGGTGTACAGTGACAGCGACCCCCCCAGGAAGACCATGCGTAGGGGCGTGCTGATGACCCTCCTGCAGCAGTCTGCCATGACACTGCCCCTCTGGATTGGCAAGCCAGGGGAAAGGTGAATACCCACCAGGGGGCGTGATGATGAGGGAGCCTGGGACATCTTATTGCAGGCCCATCGTAGTCAATTACTGAGTGAACAGCATACCTACCCCTCCCCCTTCTCTCAGCCCACCCCCCCTGTGTGGGGCGATTCCTGCCAGCAGCGACTATGTGGCCAAGCCTGGGGACAAAGTAGCGGCTCGGGTGAAGGCCGTGGATGGGGACGAGCAGTGGATCCTGGCCGAGGTCGTCAGCTATAGCCACTCCACCAACAAGTAAGCCAGGAAGAGTAGGGTCTTCAATGGGGTGTGCGAGTCTAAAAATCAGGCTGTGGAAAACTGTGTTACTGAGTTTGATCCGCAGCAATCCGCAAAATACTGTATGTCTCTGCATTTCTGGTTAAGGTTAAGGCAGGTCATTATAAATCATGCTGTCATATGTGAAGAAAAAGTGAAATGATGTAAAGGTGAAAGTGATGACCTGGCCTGAACGGTCACATCACCTAAATGCAGCGGATGTGGGATGAGGTCACACAGCAGGGCTGCGGGGAACTTAAAAGAACACGAAGGACGGGGAGAGGAATCATCACTGTTTCTCACACTCAGGTATGAAGTGGACGACATTGATGAGGAGGGCAAAGAGTGAGTATGGCTTCTTTGGTAGTGTGTGAGACATATAACTGCTATCGGCGTTTTCTGATTGTCGATTGACCGAGCGACGTCGTCTTGAGGTCAGCCTCCTCTAGTTTCCTACACCTGTAGAAGCTGAGTTGATATTTTTAGAGTTTCAGGTCAGAGTGCTTTCTTACATGTTTAATGTCCATGATGTCACTGTGTGACGAGGTGGATGCTGACAGTCTGAGTAGAGGAGTTTCTCACACTCTGAGTGTGTCAGGGTGTCTGTGTGTGTGATCCCTGTTTACCCCTGCACCCCACCCCCTATGTCCCAGCAGGAGACACACTTTGAGCAGAAGAAGAATCATTCCTTTGCCACAGTGGAAGGCCAACCCAGAGACAGACCCCGAGGCGCTCTTTAGCAAAGACCACCTCGTCCTGGCTCTGTACCCGCAGACCACATGCTTCTACCGAGCACTAATCCACACACCACCGCACCGGGTAAGGACCACGCTGGGGGACCGTGTGACCGTCAGTGCGTCAAAGCTGTGCCAGTTTTATGTTGTTTTACCTCTTCACATTTAGCATGTTATCTGTTGGTAAGTAACCCAGGCTTCTGTTAACTACCTGCTCTTGGAGGTGCAGACCAGCAGGCTTGAGAAGTCCCTGCATTATATGTTACCGTGCTGCAGCAGTATGTGAGGCGGTTAGCATGGCTGGCTAACAGTGTTTACCATCACCATGACAGCCCCAGGATGACTACTCTGTGCTGTTTGAGGACACGTCCTACGCTGATGGGTACTCCCCCCCCCTCAATGTGGCCCAGAGATACGTGGTGGCCTGCAAGGAGAACAAGAAGAAGTGAAGGAGGCGTGTTTCTGCTGGGTGGTGGGGGGGGGGGGGCTTTATACGTGTCATAATGTCAGTGTGTCTTATGTATGCAAATAAGTATGGTGTTAAGCTCACAAGCAACTTTTATTTTTCATCAATGTAGTGTTTCTGCATTCAGGTATATACAAACTTGAAAGTTTATTTAAAAACAGGGATCAGTTTAATGATGATTTGGTGCCAGGGTGCATGTTACATTGTTACTGATAAACTTCTGACTTCTTAGGATTACCAAGGATAATAAAGATATACAAATTTAAAAACAATTTTGAATGTTTAAATTTCTTTCCACATTAAAGTAAATTTACTTTATAATTCACATCATCATAATCCAAATGTTGATTATGTTTAATTAGACATACGGCTAGTCATCCGTTATCCTATACAACATCATGCAATTATTTTGAATGGTGTCACGTTGCAATAAGTTTAAAAAGTAATATTACAACAAAATAAGCGAAGGTGAAACATCGGATGAATCACTGCCGCTTTGTTAATGGAACTTCAATACCCAGAGTACATTATATCCCCGCCGATATATTTTGCAATTAAGCCCGCCTCTTACGTAGATTGTCCAATGAAATCAATGCTGGGTGATACGCTTGAATTTTAACCAATAGTAATCTAAAGCAGACTTAAGCACTTAAAGGACATTACACTCCTCAACTTGGGGAAAGAGATGAATATTGTCCTGCGTCGTAGCCGAGGGTGATGGCAGAGACGGTAAGTTTGTTTTGGCGCAAAGAGAAATTAAAAATGTGTATTATTGTGATTGTAGCCAGCCGGGGTTGGGGCCTGAAAAAACTACCGATGATATATATTCAGAATGATAGGCTAGCTGGCTAAGCTAGGCGCAGCTGAGGATTGTGTAGGGTAATTGTTTGGGGATAGTTTCTCTTTCCTTCTCAGCTTAATCACCCCCGCAGGTTTCGGGCAGTAACAGCGTGGCCGAAGCGAGCGCCACCTCGGAATTCAAACAGCCCGCTAAAAGGCGGCGCATCCTCGACCCCTCGGCCGTCGTGACGGTGCCTATTTACTCCAACAAGGCGAGTCTTACAACATGACAGCCTTCGTTACCCGAACCCATGTGCGTTTCGCATTGGAATCGCATGTCCTGGGATTAATGAACCTAAATCTGCAGTTAATTTATAGAAATACCATACCAGTAAGTGAAATGAATACTGGCATTAAGAGATGATGGGTTTGTCATTTACTGTTGTTTCTTTTTGTGGATTCAGGTGAACAGCTGCCTGAAGTTAAACCCATCTATCCCCATTCACACCTCAGGTAAACACACACTCGTGATCTGTGAACAGGTCCGTGATCTGTGATGGTCTGGAGAATATTGTAGACCGTCTGCTTTGTTGGGTGTAAATATGCTGGAGGTTTGTTGCATCACTGCCTGTAAAGTTGAACACACTTGCAGATATGGATCATATGAGACTCTAGGGGCGTGACTGTAATGGCATCACGTGATCCTCTGAGGGTATCCTCTTCCTTCCAGTCAGCGATGGTGCAGGAGAGCTGAACATCTGGCCTGGGTCACAGTCCCCCCCCAGCAAGAAAGACAAGCCAGTCTGCATCGACCTATCAGATTCAGAGGAAGAGTATGAAGCTATTGCACAGCTGTGAGGAACATGGCCGTCCCCAGAGGGCGAGCTTCGGCCGCTCTCTTAGCCCAGTGCGTCTACCATTGCCGATGATTTGCCTAACAAGATTTGCTTTCTGTTTTTTTCTTTTATCCAAGTGGACGTTTTCGGTCTCCATCTCCACCCTCCCCACCCCAGAGTCCTGTGGTCAAAGCCAGCACCCGAGCGAGTTGTAAGATTCGGTGAGCAGATGATAGCTCAGATAGTGATATGAATAATCAAGAGTAAAGGTCATTTTCCAGGCTGTACTGACACGCAAAGCATCTGCACTCGTTGCAAGCCGCCTGGACCCCACCTCTCTGTCTTTCTCCTTGCAGTACGCCATCTTCGTCAGTTTCACCACTGGTCCCTTTCGTCCTCTCTCTTTTTCCAGAGAGATCAATAGGAAACTTAACGCTTTGGACTCACTGTTCTTGCCTGGTGACTTGGGTGAGACGAGCCCCGATCGAGGCAAGCTCAGCGACAGTGACGACGATGACATCATTGTGGTGTCTGACCGGCTTTCGGCGCCGGCCCAGTGTGAGAAACCCAGGGAGATATCTCTCAAGATCCGTCACCGTGCCGATGTGCACAAGGTCCCCATTCGTTCGGTAAGGGGCCAACTCTGTGGGCTGCTTGCAGGCATTATCACATGGTTGTGCGGCACATTCAAAGCCATCCTGTACAGACAGTTAACAGCCGGGGGGGATCAATTGCAGACGAGTCCCCTGAGGACGGCAGTGAGCCAGATGTCCGTCAAATTGAGCGTCCCGCCCCAGCGTATCCTGCTGCTAAGGAATGACACGGAGCTTCCTGTTGAGAGCACGCCCAGTGTGCTGGGCTTGGGAATTGCTGACATCATCGGTGAGAGCCTGTTTCACATAGCCTGACCTGCTGATGACGGTCTCTTAACTGTCAGATTCTGTCTTTTCTAATGTCATGTTTATCTCAACCGCCATTTAAAATATTTTAAAAATATACATCTCTCGCTCCTCATGTCCAAATCCTACCTCACAAGAGAGTGCAGCTCTGCCTCCTTCAACGTTAACCTTTGGTCTTAATGTCCCATTATTTAGTAAATATCTAAAGTGAACTTTCAAATAAAAGATCAGTTTTGTGCTAATTTTTTCCCATCAGCTTTAATGTTCATTTTTGTTACTCCCACTGACGTCTTGAGTGGATTAGATACGAAGTCTATGTTTTTGTATTTTTACTTATTTCACTTAACAAAACTGGCACCAAAACTTCACTTACTAGCTAGCATCTGCTAGAAGTAATACGTCTGAGAAGCACTCTAATTACTTGATGATGTGATGCATTATTACAAATGGATAAGGAAGAATGTTACTTGTACTGATCGGCCATTTTGTTGCGTTTTTATGCTTCGTTTAGATATGTCTCAAAACATTTCAGGGTTTTTGATTACATTTTAGCCTATTTTATATTGATTTAGTGTCAGCACAACATGGCAACAAATGAACACACCGTGTATTTAAGACTGATCATTAGCTTATAAGTTAATCTTCTGTATTTATGCATATTCAGTACCCCCTTGTACCTGACAGCGCTCCCCTCTTGCATTCTGATTTAACCCCTTTTATGCCAGCTGTTGTATAATGTAGCACTTAAGGCAAAGGAATACTTCAGATAAAAATGATGTAATTGAATAAACGCGTACGATTTGATCTTTGTATATGAGTCTGCTGCATCAAAAAAAAAAACATTCTCTGCCCTCTAGGATTGAGCATCATTTTAATTATGTGACCGATTGTTCTTGCTGATGTGTCTCAGGGGTTTGCGTTTATATGTCGCTGCACTGAAATCAATATGCAGCTATCAGTCTGCTTGTTCCTTCTGCTTTCAGACTGTGTGGTGCTACATGAAGAGGTGGACGCAGAAAAGAGCGGTGATATCATCACCTTGCGCCTGCAGGGCAAAGACAAGGGCTCCAGCCAAGACTTCTCCATCCATAAGGTATGCAAGTGGGCTGTTGGTTTTCGGGTCAGGATTGTGACCATCATGTGTGGTTCTGTAGGCGTGATGCGGCTCTTGTTTCACTCCCTTCCCAGGAGGCCCCTCTTGGATCTATCCTCTCCCAGTACCTTTCACAAATGGCTGCCAGCTCTCAGAGGAAAGTCCACTTCCTGTTTGACGGCTCGAAGGTGATTCCCAGCCAGACGCCCGCACAGCTGGACATGGAGGATGGTGATGTCATTGAGGTGTGGGCCTAACAGCAGCAGCCAGATGTGGTGTCTCAGGTCTATCCCATTACGCTGACATAGAGCCACAGTGTTTGTGCGTAAACTGCACGTCACCCACCTTCTGATATTAGTGCATTTGTTTGTGTCTATGAATCTCATAAAATTTTAATTTCTTTGTCTTTGAGGGGGAGGTATAATGACATTTGGAATTAAAAAAACTTGAAGTTTAATATTGTCAGTCTGTAGTCATTTAAAGAAAAACAGGTAAAAAAGCAACAGGTGTGGAGGGGGGAGTGGACCCCAATCAAATTCTCAGTACTGGGGGGGGGGTGTGCTTTGAAACCTCAACTGGGGCGGGGGTGAGGTCCTTCATTAATTCAGCAGCTTGGACACATTAAGGCTTCCCTGGGGGAGTGCATTTCAGATGATTACATTATTACTATAGCGCCTAGCAGCCGCCCCTAAGGGGGCTTTGTGAAAATGCTGGGCGGAGCCATGAGAAAGGGAGAGGGTCCATTAATGAGTAGAACAGAGGTCCGGACCCAGAAACTGTCCTATCCAGACCTGGACTGATAGCCAAAACATTATTATTTAAAACCTGACGCTATTTTAACCGCCGCAGCTTTTGTAGTCTTTCAGTAGTGGTTTAGCAGTAGAACCGCTGTTTCCACGCCAATGAATGTCAAACACTTTTAACTGCCAAGTTAGACGTAGTTCGGCTCATGCAGCCCTTTCTCTGCGCTAATGTGCCATTAGTGTTAATAGCAGCAGCGAAGCTAAAACCCGCAACCAAAAAGCCGTAATGTTCCTAATAGAGTGACTGGTCTGTCCTGAAATCATGCAGGTGAAAAGTTTTTAAATACAGTATGTATTATATAACATTGGATAAATAGACAATTTATTGTTGATTTCATGTTAGTTCAAGTTTCTGCTTTTTAACATATGTGTAAAATAATGTTATCTGCTAAATAAACTCAGGTGAAACAAAAAATGTACATTTTCATGGCTGCCAAATCAAGCATCTGGCATGACACGCTTCCAGACTCTGGAAATCTTACGTCAAATCTATATTATTCCATTATAAAACCTAAAATTAGCTGCGACAAAGGTGTATTTACACGGTTAAATACAAAAGTAGACTATTTACAAGGTAAGAACTGTTAAATGTGTGTGCAGACATCTCGAATTGATCATCTCATTCCAGCCAGCTGGCCAAAGTTCTGTGTCACGTGACAATAAATATTGTCAAATCGTTTTTGAATTGTACTGAATTAATTTGATTTGACAATCAGGTACTGATTAAATGCAATGTTGATGCAAATAGGCTACTTAAATATATATCACACTAAACAGTTAGACATTATGATATTCCGGACCTTTGTTTCAAGAAATTTTCTCTAACTGGACCTCTTTAAATTCTAGTTGAATATCCCTCTAGGAGAACATCAAGCTGCATTGGCACTCTGCCAAGAGGCTTGTTATACACGAGACATAAATATGACATCTAATCACTGGCAGCAGACAGAACATAAACAATGAGTATTACATACTGTGTAGATGCTTTTGTCCAAAGCGACATACAAGTGAGGCACTGTGGGTACACATACTGAGATCCATCGCCTGTTTGATGATGTTTGATGCTACCGCAATGCTAATCAAAGGCACCATTACTGCTCTGTATTACACGTAACCGGGGACAGAACTACATTTACATTCCACGTATTTAACTTTCATCCCTTCCAGCTGTCGGGCAGAGTGCTGGTTCTGATGTTATGGGTACATGCTAGTAATTGGAAGGTTGCCGGTTCAAATCCTGAGAATGCCAGGAGTGATCCTAGTCTGTTGGGCCCTTGAGCAAGGCCCTTAACCTGCAACTACTTCATGTTGGGTGTGACGTTAATCAGCTGTTCACATACATTTGTAAATTATGCACATTATCATGCACATTTATGTCAAACTGTAACAGAGTAGATTTGCCGTACAATGCATGTGTTTGTTAGTGTGTAACCGTGAGTGTCGTTTAAATTGTTGGCATCTGTGCCAATTCTAGTGTTAAATCAGTAGTAGCTGTTGGTTCTTTAGTAGAGCAACTTCCAGCTCCTTTATTAAAATGACTTGTGCACGTCCCATAATAGGTTTGTGTGCACTCTGTATGTAGGTCTGCTCCATCAAAAACACTCCAGGGTTACAGCATGACACTGAATGAACAAAGAGGAGGCGGCTCACGTGTTTGATTTCGTTCTAACCCAGGCGTCGTTTGAAGTACACGGCCACCATTAAGAACAGCCCTCATGCATGAGCGTGTATGTATACACACACACACACACACACACACACACGTAAAGAGATCATAAAGGTCAAGGTTCTTTAACACAGGACAAGTGACAGAAATTGCACGATGACCATGTATATTTCCATAAAACACGAAGGGAATTTTAATTTGACATAAGAAAATGAAGGGAGACACCCCCTCCCCTAAAGCCGTATCCTTCAGAAATGCAATTTAAAAATATATATATAAAAGATAAAAAATACACAGACACACTTATTTCCCAACTGAGCAGAGGACGTTGGCCTGTGAAGCAGAAACAGGAGGTCAGACCATTTCAGACAGCAGCCCTCAAAGCCAACCAGCGGTAGCGAAGCTCACCTTTAAGAAGGAGCTGAATCTCTTGGCTGTGATACCTTCAATGCGCTGCAGCTCCTCCACCTGCACAATGGAGGGCAGGAGGCACATGAGGCATGTCAGAGTGTGACTGCAGGCTCACAGGGGCCCAGGCTGAACAGCAGGAGGCAATACCTGTGCAAAACTGCCATGAATCTCCCTCCAGCCCAGGATTAGCTTAGCCTTCTTGTCGCCGATCAGTTGCAGTCCCTTCAGCTCCCTCAGGGTGCCAGTGTTGAGCACATTGAGGATCTGCTGCCGGGATCGCTCCAGCATGGTGGGGTCCAGCCGTGACGCCCAGTCTCCTTCTGAGCCACATGAGCCTGCTTGTTTATTCTCCTTCCCCTCCAAAGCCTGCAGGGGGAGCCAGAGTGTGAATCACCTTTGGGAAATTCACTTGCATACGACGAGACAAAGGTATGACTGACTGACCTCTGTGACCTGCTGACTCTTCACACTGGCACACAGCAGCGGCTTGCAGACTGACGTGGGCAGCACAGGCTGCAACACTGAGGGAGATGGGTCTTCGTGACAACGATATACGACACTTTACATGTACTGAGTGTGCAGCAGCAACTTCGTTGAGGCAGGGAGCCCACGGCCGAGGAGGAGAGGGGTACAAACATGGAGCACCAACAAGGGACAAGTACCATCGTAACAGGAACACAATGATAAGTGTGAGGACGAAGCTCTCCAGCAGGGGGCGCCAACTCACCTTGCAGCGGGGGCACCACAGCCTGCTGCTTCTTGGGCCGGGCTGAGGTGGACTGTTTCCTGTGGAAAGGGGGGGCGGCCTTGTCACTGGTCTTAATGACCAGGGCCCGGCTCTCCAGCTCCTGCTGCTTCTTCCTCAGCTCCTGTGGGGTGGGGTGAGAGGGTCAGTGGGCTCCGGGTGTGTGTGCGTGCGTGCGTGTGTGTGCACTGCTCACGGCCACGCCGACTGGCCCTGCCTGAATCTCCTTGCGGGACTCAGCCACCGTCTTCAGCAGCTTCAGTCTCTCCCGCTCCGGCGAGCCCATCATCAGCTTCTCCAGGGCCAGCAGCCGTTCCAGCACCGATGACACCGGGGGGCTGGGTGTGGGGGGGGGGGATAGGGAGTGGACACGAGCTCAGCTTGGGTGTGCACTTCCTGCCAGTATCTGTCAGCAAATGCTCACCCACACACCTGCAGGGGCGTCCCTGTCCGGGGTCCCCGTCGTGCTCGACTCCGCCCGCCTCCTTGGACCTCTTCCTGTGGGGTTCGCCGGCCGCCCGGGACCCCTGTTCGTCACGGGGCCTCTTCGCTGGCACTGCCTCTCTGACAAAGGGCCGGTTCACGACGAGCTTGGACTTGGCAGCGAAGTTGAGGGCACTGAAGGTGTCGAAGTAGTACTTGTACTCGGGCGCGATGTTAGCGATCATGACGGAGTGGGCGGAGCCCCCTAGCGAGTCTTGCAGCAGGCGTGTAAGCTTGCTGTCGCGGTAGGGCACGCGGCCGGCCCCGCCCGCATTCAGTGCGTCCACCACCTTGCTGAGCGTGAAGAGCGACAGGTTGATGGCGCCACTCTCCTTCAAGCGCAGGCCCTGGTTTCCCGTCCGCCGGTTATCCTCTGAACCCGCCAGGTCCACCAGGTACAACTTTCCCATCTGCTGCCTATAGGGGGGGCTCTTCAGACTCCTCACCACCTGCCAAGGGAGGGGGGGGGGGGGGGGGGTGGTGAC
>JABFEB020000044.1:4187807-4206419 GCA_019775895.2 Stomatorhinus ivindoensis
GGGTTTCTCCATGGCCAGAGACGTCATGGGTGAGATAATGTACCATGGATATTGTATGGCAATATGGACCCTGACAGAACAGTGACAATGGACAGGGAGCACTTATAGTTTGGATGCTGCTGTGGAGACAGGTGTTGCCCCCTCCTTACCTGATGAAGGTCTTGAAGGCGGCGCTTTGGGGGTTGATGCACAGGGGGACACGTTTGCCCTGCTGGTGCTCAGTGATGAAGCGGTGGATGAGCTCTGAGGAGGGAGGGAGACATACAAGTGTCGGGAAGGCTGTGGCCCTACGGTTCAGACAGCAGTGCGGCCCACGCACCTTTTCCCTGCCACACGGAGAGCAGGCTCTGTTCATAGCTGTGGCTGAAGGGCCGCTCAGCTGACGGCTCAAAGTCACGTGTGTAGACCCGCCCACTGGGTACCGAGTAGCAGCACTGACACATGCAGGTGTGGTAGCGCAGTCGGCCCTCATCCAGGTAGGGGTGTGATAGGGCGTCACTGCCGGAGATTCGCTTGGCCTGGTGGATGGTACAATAAGGAGTCAGGACCGGGACTAACAATTTGGACCTGCGGAGCGTGTAGACAGATTTAAAGAAAGAAGAGTGCAAAGGAGAGGAGCTGATTAACAACCCCCCCCCTCACAAAAGCATTTAAACCCAGCTAATTTATTACTCACAGGATCAAAGACCAACATTCGGCACAGCAGGTGAACGGCCTCATGGGTAGCACCATCGGACAGCATGTACAAGACTGACAGAGAAGGCTGGGGGGGGGGGGGGGGGGGGGGCAGTACGTGTCAGACCAGTTTCACCATTCTTCACTATTACACTTCTTGCCTATTAATATTTCTGGGGTGCGTCTGAGTAAAGAAGCTTTCTAACATGCTTTCTGCACAAACCAGTGAAAGGTCTTCAATATTAAGAATAAAGGTTCACATCTACTTGAAGCAAAGAGCCTGTCCCAACTGAGTATCCATAGCAATCCAGAGTAGGCAGAGCCATGAGGCTTTGGGTGTGTGTATCACTCACCGGTTTCTGGGGCCCCCTCAGGATATGTGCCCGTGCCCCCTCGCAGGCAGATGCCATGGCTGACAAAGGGGGTGTGCCCAGAAGATCTGTGATGAGGTCCAGCTAAGGTGGTGGGGGGGGGGTGGGGGGGGGCATCATGAGGACTCAGCAGGAAAGTAAAGTGCTGCATGAGGCATGTCATAAACTAAAGGGGTGTCACCATTGGCACACTCACCATATTTTTGTTGTCTAAATTGTCTTAGAAACCAAGGGACCCACCCACACCCCAGCCCAAACTGTGATTTACCTGCTGGATGGGGGTCTGGGCCTGAAACAAGATTCGCCGTCCCAGCAACTCAGCGAAAATGCAACCCACAGACCAGACGTCGATGGCTGCGCTGTAGTGCCGGCTGCCCATAAGAACCTCTGGGGCCCGGTAGTACTGTGTCACCACCTCCTGGGTCATGTGACGAGATGGGTCTGGTTCTTCCACCCGGGCCAGTCCAAAATCACATATCTGAGACCATAGGATGATTTGGGAAATAACATTACTTTACAAAACAGGAATGTCATTTACAGTGAGGTTGACGTGAGTGAGTTAACACTCAATATAAATCTATAGTTACCACTGTATGTCAGTCAACAGGATGACTGCATGAAACGAGGACCCCATTATAGCATCTAGAACGGAGTAGCTAAGTGACTATATGGACACTCAGAAGAGTGTTTTCCCACACTTTCAAAATTAAGTTTTAGGGTGTGTTGGCAGGACAATAGCAGAGTAAGTACCTTTAGAAGACAGTTGCTGTTGACCAGAAGGTTCCCAGGTTTAATGTCTCTGTGCAGGATTCCAGCAGAGTGTAGGTACTTGAGCCCTGGGGACCAAGGTAGCATCACCATTAACGTCACGTCACTTGCATAGTATACAGGATGTGGCCTCAATTGATTTCACATACAAGGTTATGGAATCCAGTAGTATGCTTTACATCCTGTGACTTCCGTACGTCACCAAGAACCATATTAAATGATCACAAGATGCACTTATTTTCAGAAACTACTCAACATCACTTATAAATAATGATTCACACACAACACTGCAGCAGAAGGATAATGGATTCTTTGTAGCTCAAAGCATTTGAAGCACGGTTCAGCTTAAAATGGAGTTCTGAACAGGACTTCAATCTTAATGTGTGAGAAGGTCAGGCAATTATTCTGACAGATGAAGAATTCTATTGTATAATATAGCAGTGACCTATTTCTGGTTTATTTTTAACCCCAAACCAGAGACTGGCTCATAAACCCAAAACTGATGCTCCAAGTTCAACCTGATTAAAAACCCACAAATGTCACTTTCAGCGAAATAAAGCAGACTTGACACATTTAAATCTGCACTCAATTATCTCCCAAATAACCAAGTGGATCTGATAAACCCTCAAAGGCTTTGTGTATCGCCTCACCTCTGAGTATCTGGTAAAGGAAAACTTTCACATGGTCTGTGGTGAGCGGCTGTGGGGACACAATGACCTTATGGAGGTCACTCTGCATCAGTTCCGTAATGACATAGCTGTGAGGCCTAGGTGAAGGAAACACACTGCCACTACATACAAAATACAACCCAAGAGGCCATGGTGGGGAGGCTGTCAAGAGGGATAGCGGGGAGAAAAATATACCCAACATAAAACTGCAAGTAAAAGGACAGTCAGAAAGGCAGGTTGACATGGGAGAGAGCTTCTCAGTAAAGGATACATTTCCTCAAAGCAGTCAATCTGGGGAGGTTGAAGAATATCAAGGGCTGACAGAACCTGCAGAAACGGCACAGTCATATCTACACCCTTACTTAGTTGCACACACAGCTCTTAAGTTGTATACAGTCTAGCTACATGGATACCCAGGAACACACAACACATTACAGCATGCTGTTCTCCATTTCTCTGTATTGTTTACCCCCTTTCTGTACATGACACAGAGCCCAAATTCTCACATTATCATGTTTGAAGAAGCAGAGCATCCTTAGCTCCCTGAAGACCCTCTTGCAAGACACCAGGTTCTGGAAGACGTTAGGCATCTTCTTCAGAGCCACTCTCCTCCCATCTCGGGGGTCTGTCACTGACCTGGGGGAAGAAGTGTTCACAGTAATATTGCAGTGTTCCTAAATCCTGGGACACATATAAGATAAGATCATGCAAAACACACTTGCACGAATGAGTCAGAGGTCAGATGGAGAACCTATTTGCATGTAGACATTTAAATTTATTTGGATACTCAATTTACTCACCAAACCACACCAAAAGCCCCATATCCAATAGGTCGATCTGGCTCCATTTCAGCAGGGCTCGGCACCTCGCTAGCGGTGTTGCTATGGGGCTGTGGAACAGCGGCTCCTCCACCCGTACCTCCCCCTAGCGCAGCCGGATGGCGAGGGGTTCCGGCTGGCGCAGCGGGCCCACTCGAGCTCGGGGTGGCGCTGAGGCCCGCCGAGGTAGTGCCGGTCGAAGAGTTGACGCAGAAGTATTTGTGGCCTAAATCAGCCCCCGGAAACAAGTTGCCGCACACGGACTGGCGGCTGGTGCCGTGAAACGCCATTTTAAATAGCCAGTGATTTAATCACGCCGACGTTTTGTACATTACAAGCAATAAAACTATACATGGGCTCGTCGATCCTTTCTGCAAGACGGCCGTCTGCCGCGGCTTTGCCGCTCAGCCTAAAGCAGCAGATGTAAACAATGGCCCATCACTGCTAACGATAGTTAGCCTTGCGAGTTAGCCGAATGGCACATCCACGGTCCTTTAATAGTCGCCACACGGCGTATCAGGGTGAGACACTCCCCGAAAGGCACAGTCAGTGTCTGCGGCGCCGCACGGGCAGCCGGCCGGCCTGAATCGGGCTCCACGGAGCCAGCTAGCTAGCCGGTGCCATGGCCGCTAGCTAACGCCCGGCACAGCACACTCATCTGCGGACGGCGAGGCTGAAGAAATGCTCCAGAGCATCCATGTCGGTTGTTTTACAAGCCAGTCACGCCATTGTCAAAAGCTAACGGACGCTCGAAACTGACAGTTTAGTGTGATATTTAAAGTGATTATCGCATTGTTAGCATCTAGCACTAGCCTCGAGCAAGTTTCGCGTTGTTCCAGTCAGAGCAAGACCCTTACAGAAATACTATTTACCCGCAGCAGATGACCCGGGTACCGCTAAGTGCCCTTAGTTATTTTAGAAAGATCTTATCTTGCGCTGTAAGCAGACATCCTCTGGATAGCAAGTTACGGTTCCAATGACCTACTTTTTACCGTAGAAAACGTCGAGCCGCGTCTACCTCAATACCTATAAAACGACACGAAACTGCAGTAAATTGCAAATGCGAGGCGTCCGTACTGCGGCGAGGTACAGACGCACCTACAGACAGCCCCACTTCAGCAGCAGCTTATTCAGGCGATCCGCGACTAGTGTTTCATTTCATCACACTCATCTCCCCGACTCCCTCAAAATCAGCTGTGTGCAAGAGTAGCCGACAGCATATGAGGGAGAGTGATGGTGGGAGGAGAAGTTGGGGGGATGGAGGAAAAAAAGCGAAAGATTAAAGAACAGCGGTGGGGGAGGGGTTCCTCCGATATAAACAATGGAGGCAAATTGGCAGGGTTCCGTGTATCGCAGAAGTGTCTGGAAGCGGATTACTGCGTTATTTTGCCCTTTGGGTGAAGGGAAGGCACATCTGGGAAATGCTATAATACATTAAATATTTTGGCCCCGCATAGACCGTTTCACCCGGTAACACTCCTCCGTGAAATTCACTGGGCGCAGAACAAGGCAGTCAACGAAGGTACAACCTTGATTGGTTATCCGTTATCCTGATTCTGTGCAAGGATGCAGCCAGACACCCAACCCAGTGTAAATGTTATTATTGATGCAGCGTTCATATATACAGGGATTAATACATAATATTATAGCAACACAAACACTGGAGTGGCATTAAACAAGCGTTAACAGGTACAGATGAACCAATGTCACACATCCTGACACACGTTCACAATATAACTTTTCTGTTCGTTTTAACTTAAGGCTAACAAATTAACATCAATAATAACAATGACTGTAGAAGGCAACTGACAATAGCTTAAATCTGTATGTACATACAGACAAGTGGCAAATTTATGCAGGTCCTCCGTATTTTCAATTTACTGATAATAGTGTAGAGTAGCTCAGGGTAAAATAGTACTGCACAGTACCAGTCAGCAACCCATTAAAGTATTTCAACAGAGGTGGACATTGAATACAGATTTGATCAAATTCACTCCCAGACTCCCATTTCACTTTAGTGTTTTGCCACTGTTAATGACTGAAAAATGAAGCGAGGGCTTTCTGGTACCATGTACTGTATTTAAATGTATTTTAACATCTATTTGTTTATTCTTCTTCTCCCAGTAGACCATCACCATCAGCTGGGAGGAACCCTCAACCAGTCAGTGACGAAGTACAGGACATAAAAAAAAAATCCAGACGCCACATTAAAATATATACAGGTATATATATATTAAAAAGTCAGTTACACTATGTTTAACAAAGCCCTAACTAGTTATCAACTGGTACCTCTCCAGGGGAAGCAGTCCCTTTCAATAAGAAGTCACCATAATGCAACTGTGATTTCTCTGTTATTCAAAGTGATCATTTTTGCTTTGTTTGTGAGTAGCTGAAATGTTACCTATCAAATATTTATTAGAAAGAACATCAGCCGGAGATCTGCCTGCTAAGCCTTCCTGAAAGAACAGGTTTGGTCCAAATGTAGGATTGAGTCTGTACCATCCAGCACAGCTCCATGTTAATTGTCACTACCTCCACCGGGCTCCAGTCATCGCGTTGGCAGGCTCATGGACGGGCCAGCGAGATCTGCTATGCTATGCTACGCTAACTGGCTGAGTCTGGATCCAAAAGTGAAAAAACAAGGCAGTAACAATAAAGAAGAAGGACCCTCATGTTGTGTGGTTTAACATCCTAACAGAATAGGGGGGCAGTGTGTGGCTCAGTCTTACTCCTCGAGTAAGATCCTCAACCCCCAGCTCCCTGGCCGCTGCTATGGGAGGCTGCCCTTCGCGCACAACTTACTTTACAAAAAAAAGAGCAAGTTGAGGGAGGTGTAAATATAATTTCCCCAAGGGGATCAATAAAGTATCAATTATTATTATCTGAGCCTATGGAGGGGAATGGTGAGAGTGCAGAATGAAGAACACAGCTCATGTCAAGGACACGCCACGCGTGTGCAGCAACAGCTAGCGTTTCATCTGTGAGTGTGTACACACCGCTGCCTGGATCTCTTTACTAGCGAGTGATTGGCTTCACCCTCCTGTTTCTTTCTGTCATCTTGTTCCACCCCCCCCCCCCCCCAGCCCCGCTAGCTGTGAGGCTGGGGGGCAATCCCAGAGCAGTCCGAAACCAGAAGTCCCACCGCACCTGTGCTCCCGCATGCACCGAGGGACACGGTGCTGCTGGGGGCCGTGGTGCTGGGTGGCACAGGACTGGTGGCAGCTTGTGGGTCGCTCTGGACTGTGCGGTGTGTGCCCATGTGACCCTGCAGCTGCGTGGGGGTCTTGCACTGCACCCCGCATAACTGGCACAGGAGAACCCCACCGGGGCCGGTACCCCCAAAACCGCCCCTCTGGCCCTCGCTTTCCTTCCACTCCTGGCCGTGGTGCTTCTGAGCGTGGACACGTAGGTATGTCAAGGTGGTGAAACCTGGTCCCAGAGAAAACAAGAGGAGTTACCAGAGGCACTTGCAGACTGTGCACATGGTCAAGGCCCATGCCAAGAAATAAAATGAGTGAAGCAGGCCTTGCCAATGGAACCCAGAACACACAGCCAGTCTGCGTTTGACACTGATATATACATTCAAACAGAGCTTCAATAAATAATAATAATTGATACTTTATTGAAATTCTCTTTATTCTTCCCCCAACTTGCTCTTTGTTGCAGTGGCCAGGAAGCTGGAGGTTAAGGGTCTTGCTCAAGGACCCGCAGATATGCCAAAGCTGGGTTCAAACTGGTGACCTTCTGATCACAGACACACAGGCTTAGCCCAGTGAGCCACGTGATGCCCCACGTATATCAGAGCTAATGATCCTATTAATCAGCAGCAGAACACATTCTGAAGTGATGTTAACAGTAGCTTAATGTAATGGCTACACTCATGGACTCATTCCTTGTACTTGAACCTCGGCTAAAATCAGACACATGCAGCACAGATGGTCTCCATCCATCTAAGTACAGATATTTTATGGGTTCCACTGAAATAAAGGCAGCTGATTATGAGAAAGATCTCGGTGTGCATGTTGATGCTTCCATGTCCCATTCTTGCCAGTGTGGGGAAGCTATAAAAAGGCCAATAGGTTGTTGGGTTATATCTCTAGGTGTGTGGAGTTTAAGCCAAGGGAGGTGATGCTGCAATTATATAATTCCTTGGTAAGACCCCACCTAGTATATTGTATGCTGGTTTGGTCACCATACCTTGAAAAGGACATTGCTACCTTAGAAAAGGTGCAACGGAGGGCTACAAGAATGATTCTTGGTCTTAGAGGAATGTCTTATGAGGAGAGGTTAGCTGACCTGAATCTGTTTAGCCTTGAGCAAAAGAGACTAAGGGGGACATGATCCAGGTCTATAAGATTCTAACAGGTCTGGATGCTGTTCGGCCAAATGGCTACTTCAATATTAGTTTAAATACTAGAACTTGTGGCCATAAGTGGAAATTAGCAGGAGAACATTTTAAAATTAATTTGAGAAAGCACTTCTTTACACAGTGTGTAGTTAGAGTATGGAATAGTTTTCCTGTTAGTGTAGTGCAAGCTAAAACCCTGGGTTCCTTTAAATCAGAGCTAGATATGATTTTAACAACTCTGAGCTATTAGTTAAGTTCTCCCCAAACAAGCCTGATAGGCCAAATGGCCTCCTCTTGTTTGTAAATTTCTTGTGTATGTCTACTTGGATGCAGAAAACAAAGGCAAACTTACTGCGGTTACAGAGGTGGCAGGAGTGGTGCTGCGACTGGTCGTGCACTCGCATGTGATCGGTGATGTAGGCAGCAGACAGCAGCTTCCCGCAGATATGACACGGCACCTTCTCTTCGTGCCGTATCATGTGAGCGCGCAGGCGGTCTCGTGTGGCAAAGGCCGACTCGCACGTCTGCACGCCACGCAAAACGCAACCAGAGAGCACATGTGGTGAGACATGGAGAAGTGGCTCATTTACAAACACGGGTTGTGGTCAAGGACCAGAGTGTAATCGAGCAGTATAGAGAGAAGAGTGGTTACCTCACACTTGAACGGTCTCTCGGTGGAGTGGACTTGTCTGACATGGCTGTTGAGGTGGTCCGGCCTGAGACAGCAGAAGCAGCTAGTTAGACAGAGCAGGGTCCGAGGTTCCAGGGGTGGCCTAACATTTCAAGCACACGCCTGGACAACCTTACTGTACCGTGAGAAACCTTTGGCGCAGTGGGGGCACACGTAGGGCTTCTCAACACCACCTTGGTGTGAGCGCACATGGTAACTCATGCGGTCTTTCCGTTTAAAGCGCTGCTGGCAGATGGGGCAGGAGTAGGGCTTCTCGTCCGAATGGGACAGCCGGTGCCGATTCAGGTGGTACACGTCCCGAAAGGCCTTTCCACAGGCTTCGCAGGCGTGGTTCTTGCGTACAGGGGTTGCACTGGTATTTGGGTTTGGCTGACGCTGTGAAGTGGGGGACGGTTAGGGTTAGTGTTCTGTCCAGTGCTCTAAGGGCATCCTCTACAGGTATCAGCACCTGCTCTGATAATGTGCAGGATCCAAACACTGGGCTGCTTAAATGACTTTCGGTGTTAACGGCACACAACGATCCCACCATTTTTCAATGGTGGGCTTTTCTCATTATAAGTTAACAAAATGGTCATGATTAACGTTTAATGTCTGACATGCATGTCAAAATATCCCCTACATGGAGATCAATTCTATGCACATACAGTGCAAACCCAAAACCTGCCAATTAGCACAGTTTCACATCAGCCAGTGGCACTGCTGCACACGTATCCTCTTAAACCAACCTGCACCATTGCCCCAGTAACCACGACAGCTGACGGAGGAACAGACGCAGCCATGGTGACTGCTGCCGTGGTGATAGATAAGGAAATGGGTTGTACATCCTGGGTGCCAAGAATTGGCTGGTGAGGGACAGACTCAGGAGTGGGATGGGGAACAGAGAGGTGCAGCAGGGAAAGAGGGACAGTGGCCCTCCCTGCTCCAGCTTGCACCCCCTTCACACTGTCATCCCTCATCACTCGATCCTTCATTCGGATGCCTGTGTGGACTGACTGGTGCCGACGGAGGTTGTAGCTATTCTTGAATTGTTTGTTACAGAGCGGGCAGATGTGGGCGGCACGTGAGGGACGAGACACGGGTTTCACTGAGTGAGAGAGAAAGAGAGAGAGGAATAAGGGGGCAGTCAGCTCCAGCCCCAGAGCCCAAATTAGCAGAGCAGGCAGTGAGGAAAAGCCACCTGGAGGCTCTCCTCTTCACCCCTTCTCACCAGGTAAAGGTTCTTCATTTAGAGCAGCGGTGTCCACCGTTGAAGGGGGTGTGGCTATGTGTTCAGTAGGCGGGTTCTGCACTGATCCCGTAAGTTCAGGGAGGAGATCTGATTGGAGAGTTGTCTCTGCTTGGGTTTGGGTAGGTTGTGTCTTAAAAAGGCCAAAAGAATCACTTAAAAAACTCTGCAAACCTCAGAATCCTGGGACCTCTTCTGTTTCTACATGCACATTTACTACACGTTGTGTTTTTATTTTAACCATACGAGTCTCAACTTAAGATCATTTTGTTAGTAATCTGTTCATTTGAACATGTCATTTAGACATAACCGAACTCCAGAAAAATGCAACACGTCATGTGAGATTTTATTTTGACCACAAGGCTCATATTTGTATTCTTCAATAAAACGCGACGTGGGCTCACGATATTCATGCAATGGTCCAACATGCGTTCATATCAACGGCGCTTACTGACAGAGAACAAAGCACAGCATGCGATTTTCCACAACTCACCTGAAATAAAAAATTACTCCAAGCCGCATCCATTTTGAACTGTAGTCAGAGTAATAGTTATCAAAAATATTTTTGCATATAGTATCATTAAACAAACTCGTGGTTTGTCCGTCTTCGTAATACAGTCCTTAACAAGGGTTCATAACTTCAAGCTGCCGACGGAATAAAAACATCATTTCGTCCAAGATTATAACGCATTAAAATTAACTGAGTAAAATGAACAGCAAACGCCAGTTCACCAGAATATTACCGTAACCGTTGTTTTCTTGTCAGCAGCCGCTTGCTAGCTAATATTACTGTCACAGCTTTCATTCATATCTACTCAAAATATTTCCTCTACAAATTTTCCTTTGAAAGTCCACATTATTAGTTTGACTTGACTAACCTAACCATTCGGCCATCTGCCTAATAATAGCCAGCGATTGATATTGACTGGTTAGGTAGAAGACATTTTGTTTTTAACTTTTGTAAGCTGAGCCACACGAAACCCCCGCAAACATTAAATACAACCAAAACCTAAGAGTGCATCATTTTAAACTGTCTGGTCATACTTCAGCTAGCTAGCTACCAACACAAGGCATAAGCTGTTGTTCATTCAAATCATGCAAAAATGCGATTGTTTGTTAAGTGAAAAATACATATTAATAGATTTTAAAAGTTACGAAATATAATTAGCCTGTTCCCTTACAATGCTTTTTAAGAAAAAATGTTTGTTTTATTTCAATTTTATATTATCACCGCCAGGCCGGGCGGGTGTTTATTAAAGCCTCGGTGTTGCGTGAAGTCTTGGCCCCGGCTAAAGCGCTCCCCTCCGGCCACAACCCGTCACTCCGCCTCGGGTGTTCAATTGAGAAGATGTCATCTTTCTTTTTTTTTCCTATCTCCCTCCCTCCCTTTTTCCTTCTTTTCTTTTTTTATCTCTTCTTTTCTCCCCCCTCAGATTCTCCCTCACCGCGATGTCCCCCTTATTTTAAAGGGAAAGTAGTCAATCCGCTCGGCCCCCCCCCCACCACCATCCGTCGGCCTCCTTTGCCGCGCGCGCTGCCGTCACCTTCCCGCGGCCCTCACCCCCTCCCGTCGCGAATTTGGCCGATGGAAATTGTCGAAGTGGAACACCGCCGCAGCTCAATAATAATAACCCATTTTGCAGCTGGTAAAAAAAAAATCAGGCTAACCTGCGCAGCAGCTGAAATATGTTACGGCAAATGTTCATTCCAGCCCTGTCTTTGTCAATCAACACACGATTACTGAGAAAATGCATTGAATAAGAATAGTACAGGTGTATTTGCAACCCGAACTTTACGTTTCCCCTTCGTGCAAACTTAATACAGCTTAAGATCCGGTAATTCTGATCAATAAGTCTTTATTAGAGCAGGATACAGCATTTTCACTTCACAGAATTTCAACAGTACTCTTCTATTTGCACGACAGGCACCCAACATAAAAATAAATAAATAAAAAGATGAAAACGTAATTTTTCTCTACCCGGCGTCCTCAAATATCATAACTTAACAAATAAGGCTCCTATCACAGAAGCAGATATCTAAAATCTCTATAACGGAGCACGTCTTGTGCATTCATAAACCGTAAAGGGAAGAGACTCGGATTGTCACTCCCGACTGAAAGTCTAACCAACTAGTAACAATCTATTTCTATTACTTAATCGGTAGATCGCATTGCTAACCTTACTCTTTATAAAATGAAGGGAATGGATGTAGCCAGTCTTGGAAAGATCTACAAATGACCATAACGTCGAACGAAAATCACAATTACAAATTCATTAATAATAAAATAATAATAATAAATCAGTGAAATGCAGGTGGAATTGACTCAAAGCTTCTAAGCTGCTCTATGTTGTTATACCTTTAATCCTACGGGTGCATCATACCTATCGGCCGTCATCCTGCTAAACTCCGCTTTCCAGTTTAACCAGCCCCATCAATTTCATTTCGCCGCCCAAACTTTCCCTACACCTCCCGTTACTACTGTTGTCAGTCTGTGAGTGTACGCGGCTTTCCTATGAAGTGCACACCGCAGCTAATCATTATAATTTATATAAGACTTGAACAGATACTATTTCTTCCATTAAAAACTGTCAATATAATACTTAACATAAATACGTGGACTCTTGTAATATAAACGAAAACCATAAAAAGCCAAATATCTTTGTTGATGTTTCACAGCCTTATGTAAAAGGTCCCTACATTTGTCTTACAATTCACCTTTCCTGATTATTTACTATCCACCATTTTTATTTTCCAGGTGCTGCCAAACTGCACCCCCAACCATGCATCTCATTCCAGCCAGTCTGTCTGTCTCTCAGTTATCCTTTCTTCTTTCCACCTCCCTCTCTGCAAGGTCAATGGCAGCCATGTTCCTGGACGCGGTAATCAGGTGCAGCAGGCTGATCCCAGACTTCATCACAGACACGACGCCACAGACGCCCAGCAGCCACAGAAACCATGCTGCCAGACGGGGGAGAAGAGCATCACAAAGAGCCCCATGGAACATGGCGTTGGAGGGAGAGACGGATAGAGGGGGAGAGGCAGAAGGGAAGGAGAAAGAGAGGCAGAGGGAGAGAAAGAGAGTGACACAGAGATCCTGGAGGAAAGAGACAGAGGGGAGACTAGGAAAGAGTGAGAATAACCAAAGGAGAAAGAGGGAGAGAGAGACAGACAGAAGGAAAGACAAAAGGATGGAGAATGGCAGAAGGAGATGGGAGAGAGAGGGAAGGATGATGAGGGTCAGGAGTGACAGAGACTGGCTCACCCTGCGGCTCCTCCAGGAGGTGCAGGATGTACAGGAGGCAGTAGAAGAGTTCGTTCCCCATGCACATGAAGAACAGCACCGGCTGTGGGGGGTGGGGTCGGTCAGCATGGAAGCAGCATCATCATCCCCTTGGGGTGTGTGTCTGACGCTCTTACCCGAGAGGTGTAGTACAGCCGTAGAACAGGGTTCCCAGACAGATCGATGGCCTTGTGGCTAGATGCTCCCTTCATGATGGAACTAATGAGGATGAGAGGATGAACAAAATAAAACAACAACGAGAGAGAGAGGAAGGGAGGATGCTTTCCAACCCTGGAAAAAAGAAACACGGGTCTCAGACTGCATGATTACGGGGTAGTTTGGGGTTGCTACCTGTGCAGATGCAGCCAGTGACTGGCGACATCCAGACTCATGCTGAGCTGAAAGAGGAAGGTGAACGAGGGATAGAGCAGAGCCAGGTTCACCAGCAGGCACATTGTAGCACAGCGGTCTGTCAGCATGTCCAGCATGGCCCCGAATTTGGTCCCTACACAAGGGAACACACAAGCCAGGGATAGCGTGAAGAGTGGAATACAAGCCACAGTACACAACCATAACCAGCCAACACACTGGCACCAAGTCCAGCACCTACCTTGGTTGAGCGCTCTGGCAGCATGGCCATCAAAGGCATCTAGCAAGGCGCTAAGCAGGTAGAAGAACATCGCCGGCATTGGATAGGATGGCATGAGGTAGAAAGCCAGTAGAGCTAGTGCGATCCGGGCATAGCCTAGGAGAAGGAGCAGACACGGAGCACCACGATGACATTTCCCAGTACAGTGCCAGAATATTCATTTACAGAAACTCAATGTTTACATCACGAATTGGCGCGTCGTTTAACACGTACTACCCGTAATGCGCAACACCGCAAAAAAACACAAACCTAGCTTGGATAGCCAAAAGCAGGAAATTAAAAGAGAAAGCTACAACAATTAACAAAATTAGTTCTATAAGCTTCTCCACTTGACGTAGATACTTGAGGAACCTATTTAAATGGGTCGCGATCTATATGTAGCGCTAGACGCATCGACTCACCTATCAAATTGGGGACAAACAAAAAAATGTTTTCCTCCGTCATCATAGCAATGGTTTTAAGTTTATATAATACTTTCTGTCTCCTACTGTTTCCTCTGAAATACTAAAACACTGCGCCCCCTTCGCCGCTCTAGCTCGAAATCAGGCAAGCTTCCGGAGCGGTGCAAACGTCAGGAGACCATCCCTTTAAGGGACCCAGATTTCTCTGGCCCCCATTTTGAAAACGAGAGAGGGACAAGTACAAGGCGGAGCGCCTTTAAATTTGTAGTCCAGACGGAGAACTCGCGCGATATTTGCCTAAACGGCAAAGAGCTTCTTTCGTCTAAATCAGGGGCAGGCAGTCTTATCCAGAAAAGACCACTGTGCGTGCAGGTTTTCGCTGCAGCTCTCTAATTAGAAAACTGATTACCTGAAGAGTTCTCAGGCCTGGATTTGAACAGCTGGCCTAAAGGTTATCCCAAAAACTTGCACAAACACTGGCCCTTTGAGGATATGATTACCTTCCCCTGCTCTAAATCAATTCTTAACCATAGTAATGGAACATGGCCTATGCTTTTGACTTAACTGTACACAGTACAGCATCAAAACACGTACTGGAAATGAGACGTAAAAATACTTAGGTTCTCAATTTGAACAATATCAATGTTAGTTTTATTTCCTTAAAAAACATATTCACATTGTCCAGTGTTATCACAAAAGTATGTTGCCTCACAACAATCACAAAAATAAGTCTCAATGAACACTCACCAATGTCTGGTTTAAAATCTTTTATTTTTGTTAAAATTGTTTTGTTAATTTCTGTACAATGAATTCTGTTAAGAAGCCCTTCCCTGTGACTGCAAATGGCTCAGCTGTAAGGCTGTCAGTGGGCTCTGCTTTAGGCCCATGCAGCAAAACCTCTCCTGGCCTTCAGGGCTGCTGCAGTCTAATCGGTTGCAGTGTTTATGCAAAATATTGGAAAATCTTTCAAAATCCATCCAAAACCTGGAACCAGAAACCAACCTTTAAGCTAGACATCACCAGCCTCCATTCAGCACTGTAATTACATACACACACAAGGAGTGCCAGAAAACGCTGCATCCTAAGCACCAACGAGGTGACGTCAGGGGTGCAATTTGACAGTTTGTGGCACAGTACACCAGGCTTGATTTGGCTGACCCATAATATCCTCTGCTCTTTCAGGAATACACGGTTGATTGGGTGTTTAGTGGCACAATATGTACTTATCAGTCCAGTTTTTCCCCAGTGCAGTGTACAGAAGAGATCCCATGTAACTGCTCAAAATACAAAAAAAAATATATATATATCCCACATCCCCTTTGTTTTAGTGTTTAACAAAAAAGCCAGTACATGTGTGAGTACAGTAAGATGACTCAAAACTTGCTGGTTTGCACTGGTGACACTACTGTACTCTATAAATATATATACAGCTAAAATTTTAAACTGTCCTGTACACAATTAATACTGTCGCTAATGTACTACAACCCTGACAATTCACTGTCCAAAAAAATCCTACGTTTAGGCTTCGTGGGGAATTTGGGGTTAGGTAGTCCTTTATTTAAACAAAAAATAATAATAAAATAAAAAAGGTCTATCACAGTAACATCTCTCACACTCCCCACCTAGTGGTCAACGTTGGCAATAACTTTAAAAAATAAACAAAAATAACAGAATTAGTGCACAAATGTTTCAACAACTCCAGTAGTAGTAGTAGTAGTAATAATAATAGTAGTAATACTTACTGAAAAACTTTCCCCCAAAATTTTTCAATACTATAACATCAAATTTATTATTATTACTATATAAAAGTGTTCAGTTAGTGCTTTATATACATACGAGTACAATATAAATCAAAAGTGTGGGACAGTGAACAGTGTTTACTGTCAATAAACCTTTATATATATATAACATGTACTGTTATGTATACAAATGCTGTCTGTACATTAATTTCATGCATTGAAATGTGAGCCCCATACACACACATCATATTTACATACTCAGTATGCTTGCTATGGAATGATGGGAGCTGTTTTTTCACATTTTCACACATGCCCAGTGCCTTGTGTGGGCAGGAATGGGCCAGGTTTCTATCCAAGCAGCATGTTCTCGCAACCTTTATGCGAACGCTTTTATTGCTTGGCCAGTGTGACGCCAATCCATGCAATCCCTTTAAGAGACCTTAAAGGCAGTGGGGAAGTTGTAGTGAATGATTTGAGCCACTGGATGGCAGTGAAGCATTTGTAAAAGTTAAAACCCTTTAATAACAGCTTATTTTCCAAGTTTGTCCCAACCTTTCCCTATACCTATCCTACCTACTTGTCTCTGGTTCAAATTAACTATTATTACTATTAATAATAGTCAGGTTCATGTGTGATCCATCTCAGTCAGTATTTACACTGCGTTCTTAGCTTTCAGTTCTTTCCACCTCCAGAAGGCCCTATTCACTCCGACTCTCACAATTTAGCACCAGTCCCTCTATCTCGTCCTCTCTGTAAACAACATTGTGACTAAAGTATGTCCCTGCTCTTCACTCAGAGCCCATGTCAGATTCCGGTATAGTGTGGGCCTAAGGTCATCCTGCTGCCCCACGCCTAGCCTAGCGACCCCCACCCCATACCCCGCACCCCCTCTATGAGTAGGAGAGGTGGGAGCCATTGGATATATGGGAGGTGACCGAGGTGCTCCGACTCAGCCCGCCCTCACCAGTCGCCGCCCCACCAGCTCCGCTTCCGGAGGCTGTCCTCCGTAGAGGCTGGGGGCTGTTTCTCAGGGCCATCAAACTGGGCCCCCTCACAACCAGCCCCCCTCCTCCACTGCCACCATAACCTCCCCCTTGGGAAGAGGAGGAGGAAGAGGAGGATGGGGGGGAGGAGGAGGACAGAGATATGGGAGGTGGAGGTGGGGGCGGGGGCAGAAGCGCCAGGGACTGGGAGGAAGAGTGGGAGGACAGGTGTCGAGAATGGGAGTGGCCATGGGACAGGTGGCCGCTCCCAGCCGCCCACTCACGCTCCCGCTCCCGGTACAGGTGTGGGGTGCTCTGGTGATGGTGGTGCTGTGGCAGGTGATGGTGGTGTCGGTGGGATGCTGAAGAGGAAGAGGACGACGAGAAGAGAGCTCCATCACGGCCCACCTGCCCGTGCGAGGGTGTCGACAGCGCCACCACCCCACCGGCCTCGATGCAGCTGTTCTGACTCCGCCAAGAAGGCGGTGCCCCTGAGTTCTGGGGGTGCACGCCATGGGTCCAGTGGCTCCTGGAGCGGGGCACGGGCTGTGAGGGCCAGCCCCCTGAGGAGGATGGGGGCGGGTTGGGGTAGCCCTGGCTGAAGGCTTCAGCAGGAATGCTGGACAGCACCATGTTGCTGAAGCCCAGCCTCATGCTCTCTGAGTCGAAGGCCTCGATCTCACGGGCCTGGCGTTCCAGCAGCGACCGGATCCGCTCTGAACGTTCATTCTGCAGGGACACCATCTCCTCCTCGATCTGGGCCGATTGGGGGGAGAGAACAAAGATTTTTGTCACAGAACAACAATGGGTCTCCTTTTAGGTACTTTTTCTGCGGATTTCAGACTTCCACTTGTAGTTCTTGAGACCCATCATTTTTAGGTTATCCTGATATCATTCCCTATTAAGAATGCATGGGCACAATGGAATTAAATTTATGAAAATTTATTTTGAGTTGAATTATTATGAGTTTACAGACTAACATTTGGACATGTTGAGAGATTCCTGCTCTCTCCCTCTGATATGGAAAAATGATAGCAAGGCTAGCGTTGTCTCAGTATGCTGGCTGAATTCTGCTGGACCCTTAAGAGGGATGTTTCTGAGGCCAAGTGCAGCACACTTCTACCTTTTGGATGAGTCACTTTGGACATATACTGCAAATAAATGTAAAGTGCAGTTTAATTGTTTCACTTAAAATTCTTGACTGATAAGGAAATCCCAATAAGATAAGAATTTAGCACAAAGAAACTAAGATTCACCTATTGTGATGCATGTGACAGAGTAAAATGTGCTGAACAGTGTTATTGATTATGAAGCTGTGCTGGAATCTGCAGCCCAGCAGACGCACCCTCTGCTCCAGCAGCGCCCGGCGGATGGACACCCGCTGCTCCAGCTCCTTGACCTCCCGCTCGTGCTGCGAGTCCGTCTGCATCTTGATCTTGCTCTGATAGGCGTTCAGCAGCTCCAGCTCCTGCTGCAGCTGCATCCTCAGCGCTTGGCACTCCTCCTCCTGTGTCTCGTCCAATCGCAACTGTGAGGGGAGAAGAGGGGGCGGGGCAGGTGGCATCAGCACGAGGCGGGTGAGACTGGGGGTGGGGTGGGGTAGCCTCTAGCATGCTGCGGGCAGCCCGTTTCATGGCCTCACCGTCCGGCTACCTCAGGGGGTCCGCAGACCGCCCTTCTCTTAGCTCCTGCCTGGTCATGAGCCCAGGTTAGCTGAGAGCATAGTGGCTGCCCCAGAGCGGGTGGGGCCATCTCTGCCTCTCTTTGTGTCTGTGTGCTGGGAGGGGCAGGTCGCTTGCCTTACTTACAGCCTGTGTGGACAGCATGTCGTTGATGGAGTGGTCGTACTGCTCAGCCAGGATGGCCAGCTTGCGCGTCTGCTCCTCCTTCAGCCGCTTGAGGACGGCCTTGTGCTCCGACTTGGGCGTACTCTCCAGCAGGTGGTTCCTCAGCGCCTTGTACTGCCGCGTCTGGATCTTACACGTGTCCTGGAACT
>JABFEB020000044.1:4215147-4234599 GCA_019775895.2 Stomatorhinus ivindoensis
CCCCCCCCCGACGACTCAATATTTTGATACAATGAACAGTATAAAGTTCAGTTCTTTGATGGTGCTCGGGTAGAAGATTTTTAGCAGTCTGGAAGTACGCATCTCAATAGATCTGTGAGGCCTTCCAGAGGGCAGCAGAATGATACAGGGAATTGTGATTATCAAATCCACGAGGGGTTAAATGACAATGCTAGAATGGGCACGGACTAGTGAGGATGAGAAAAACAGGTACTTAAATACACAGACTAGTGAGGGGCAACCAGCATCAGATGCGGCCCATCAGGTCCACGTGAGGGAGGAGACAGAAGGGTCAGGCAGACATGGCGGACAGGATGTGACAACAGGGATTAGGCCAATGTGTAAAGGTTAATGTGTAAGAATTACTGATTTCAGAAAATTGAACCCATGGACTGCAAAACTGTTTATCATAGCAACCTTGTGTCTGTGATTTCCAAATTTTACAACTTTGTTGATTTTGCAACCAGGGGAAATAATGCATGGAACTATACTTATTGTAACGTAAGTAAGTATTGTTACTTAGCGTCACTCTCCCCCCATCTCGGCCAGTCGGATCACATCACACTGTTCCTGACTCCTGCATATAAACCCTGCATTGCCAGGATAAAGCCCACAGTACAGACTGTAAATGTTTGGTCTGAGACAGTGATAGCCGAACTACAAGAGTGGTTTGACAGCACAAACTGGGACCTGTTTATGGAAGAAGCCACTCTATACAGCCACATAGACCTAAACGCCTATGCCTTCTCTGTGTTAGCCTACATCATCGTCTGTATGGAGAATGTTATCACTGCTAGGACCATATACATATTTCGAAACAGGAGACCTTGGATGAACAGAGATGTTTAAAACCTGTTGAGGTACAGGACCATGCTTTCAGCCTGGGAGTCTCAGGAGTTTATAAATAACCAAGGTCCAATCTGAAGAGCATATGTGGATCTGGGGAGGGGGGCAAGGGGTTAGACAGAAACCTGGTCAGCCCTTTGGCCACCCCCGGAATATCTACATTTTTTGTGGCATTTTTTCCATGCACCGGATTTTAATTCTTTAGAGGCAGAACTTTTCATTGCAGCTGCAAGACACATGGGAGGCATCTAACCTGGGAAGCATCCATCCTAAATATTCCCTTATTTTCAAGATGCCTTATGTTCATATTTCGATGCCTCTGGTCCCACCCTGGCCACCCCACTGATAATTTTCTGGCCTCACTACTGCATCAGAGAGGCTGAGCTCCACTACAAAATGTGAATAGATCAGCACTTCAACAGGTCAGACTTCCGCTGTATGCGGCAAGTCCGTCACAGATTATAAAGGCAACAGCAGCAGGCTAACAAACTGAGTTCACCCATCTCTTCCTGACAAGCTGAACGACTTCTTCTCAGGGTTCAACAGAGTTGACAACCAACCCGCTACCGCTGCCCGTCACCTTCTCTAACATTGGCACCGCACAAGGTGAGAAGGACCCTAAGCCACATCAACCCCAACAAAGCTGCTGGCCGGGAAGGGGCTCCAGGGTGGCTCCTGAAGCAGCGCGTGGAACAGTTGGCAGCACCAGTGTTGACCAGCCTGTTCGACATCTGAGAACAGGCCATCGTTCCCATCTGCCTCAAGACTGATACCATCATCCCTGTTCCAAAACCAGCAGTGGTCAGGTCCCTGAATGACTATCATCCGGTGGCCCTGATCCCCGTGATCATGAATTGCTTTGAAAGATTGGTCCTAACTCACATAAAGAAAAACATTCCACCTTCCGGGGACCAACACCAGTTTATTTACAGGGCAAACAGGTCAGCTGAGGACGCTGCCTCACTGGCCCTTCACACTGCCCTATTGTATCTGGAACAGAAAGACAGTTATTTATGGATGCTGTTCATTGACTACAGCTACGCCTTCAACACCATCACCCCAACCAAGCTGGCTACAAAACTTGCCATCAACCTGATCCTCAACACATACCTGACTAATTGGATTCTGGACATTTTCACCAGCAAACCCCAGACTGTACACATGGGCAAGCATTCTTCCACTGTCATAACACTACACACTGGAGCACCACAGGGCTGTGTGCCAAGTGCTCTGTTATACTCCCTCTTCGCACACGACTGCAAACCCATTCATGATTCCAACATTGTAATCAAGTATGCGGATGACACCACTGTGATAGGCCTGATGTCAAACTAATCAGCCTATAGAGAAGAGGTTGAGAACCTGGGGAGCTGAAGCCGGGACAACAAACTCGGCCTCAACCTGAAGAAAACCAAGGAACTGATCCTGGACTTCAGAAGATTGACACACAAGGACCACCATCCTATCAACATCAGCAGCGAGAAGGTGGAGTCTGTCCAGAACTTTCGATTTCTTGGTCTCTAAATCGACCTTGACCTATCCTGGTCAACAAATACAACAGCCATGGCCAAAAAGAACTTCAGAGGCTTCACTTACTGAGAAGCATAAAGAAAGCACAACTTCCATAACAGCTGATGGTCAACTTCTACAGGTGTGCCATAGAGTCCATCATCACATACTGCATTGCAGCATGGTACCCAGACAGTACCTCTGAGAACACGAAGGCCATCCAGAGCATCATCAGAACAGCCCAGAGGATCACTGCCTTGCTGCAGTAACTGCTGTAACTACAATCTGTAACTGCAGAGCCAGGAACATCTGCTGTGATCCAGCCCACCCTGGGCACAACCTTTTCACACTTCTGCCAACTGGCAAGTGTTACAGATCCCTGTACATTCACACAGCAAGACTGCAGAACAGTTTCTACCCCCAAGCTGTCACACTGCTAAACATACTGGGCTCATCCACTCACTCACAACAGCATCACACTGAACTGAACTGAGACTTTCCACACCACAGATATCAGGCACTACACACCCAGAATATGTACTATAACTGTGCTGGCTCCTAGCCATCATTCAACTACCCATGTTGACTGTACGATGAAGCTGCTATCACATTAATCTCTTCACCACAATTTTGTTCTATGAAATCCATTATACCATGCAATGCTGTTTATTATGATCATTATCTTGCAGTAATACTACAATTCTCAGTCATTGCATTTCTCAGGTGCGAAAAATGTTGTGCATTAACTCATGTGCAATATTCTTCTTATATTTTTATACTGTCTATTTGTAGTTGTACATTGCTATATGCTATTTCTTTTTTTGGTAAAATTTTCTTAGCTTGTATAGTTGGACTGGCACTCCAGCCACCGGAAAAAAACCTCACACTGGTCCATTTGGATTAATGTGGTGCTGAGGTTTCACCTGCCACAAGGCTGCCCTCATTTCTTTATTTATTCGATTATTTGTTTAGTTATTTAGCTATTCATTCATAGTTTCTTCTATTTTTGTCCCTGATGTGTCTGAAAAGGTTTTATTAGTTTCTCTATTATTAAAAAAAAACTCAGATTACTATATTTATTTACTGTTAATTTGTGCCTGTTCAGCACTCTGGTTAACTTTGATTCTTTTAAATATACTATAGAAGTAAACTTTGACCTTTGACCTTGACTTTGCTTGACTTTGCTTGACTATTAGTATAAAAAAGTTTTTCTGTTTGTTTTGCAGAATCGCTCGCACAAAATGGTAAGTTTATTGTGTCTCAGTCTTACCTTCTTAGTTATCCACTGCTTTGTGTGTCAGTGCATTTGCACTTACTTTTATGAATAAGTAATGTCTTAAATGTCTTTGAATGGTATTTTACGGGGTATTGGCCATAAACTCATAAAGCCTAAACTCATAATGTGCTTCAGCAAAAGTCCTGTACCAATATAGTGCACTGCATCAATACAGTTGTGAATCACTCAGTTCACTTATATAATCTAAATAAAGTTATTGCTAAACTACCTGCCACTCGTATCCCTCCAGCACATGGACTCAGTACCTATGTAACACCACTGGACTGTCAAAAACCTCTAAAATAAGCAAAAATGTGCCAGTTTGTTCATGTTCAGCTCTTTGCCTGCTCACCTCTTCCCCCCTCCCAGTCTGTGGTCAGGCTCCACTTAACACCAAGATAGTGGGGGGTCAGAACGCATCTGCAGGCAGTTGGCCCTGGCAAGGCAGTCTGCAGCTGAATGGCTCTCACGTCTGCGGAGGATCCCTCATCACCAGTAACTGGGTGCTCACAGCTGCCCACTGCTTCGAAAAGTGAGTAAACACGGCGTACGTCTGTCTCCTGTAACTGCTCATCCGGGGTCAGTCTCAGAGTGGAGCCGAACACAGGGCACACGGCAGGATACACATTGGATGGGATGCCCATCCATTGCAGGGAACTGTATTACAAACTATGGGCGATTCAGAGACACTGATTCATGTAACATAATGTTTTCAGACTGTGTGAGGAATATACAACGCCATCCACAAATATTGGCACCCCTTGTAAAGGTTTGCAAAAAGGGCCAGAAAAAATGCACCTTTAAGTGAAGCACCTTCATCTCACACTGAAAAAAAATGACAAAAATCTAACCTTTCACTGAAACAGAAAAACAAATCCTTCATCAAGAAATAATTATTTTCAACAAAAATTGCACAACTATTGGCCCTCCAGCATTTAATACTTCGTGCAACTGCCCTTTGCCAGTATATCAGCGTTGAGTCTTCTCGTATAACGTTATGCAAGGTTGGAGAATACAGAGCCGGGCGTCTGAGTCCATTCCTCTTTACAGAATCTCTCCAGATCTTCCAGGGTCCGAGGCCCTCTCCTGTACACTCTCATCTTCAGCTCAGCCCACAGGTTTTCAATGGGGTTCAGGTTGGGGGACAGAGATGGCCATGGGAGAAGCTTGATTCTGTGGTCAGCTAACCATTTTTGTGTTGAACTGGACATGTGCATCATTGTCCTGCTGGAAGATCCAGTGACAGCCCAGTTTTTGTTTCCTGGCAGTGGCAGATAAATTTTCATGGAGTCCATGATGCCATGTAACGTTTCCAGGGCCTCTGGGGGAAAAACAGCCCCACAACATCACAGAACCTCCACCATATTTTACAGTTGAGAACTTTCGGTTACAGTTGATTCTTTTCATTATAGCCATCCTTATTTTTACGACAAAGTCACCTTGAATTTTGACTGCCAAAAAGCTTCATTTTTGTTTCTCTGACCATAGAACATGGTTCCAGTCAAAGTTGCATTAGTGTTTCACAAAGTCCAGGCACTTACGTTTGTGGGTAACTGACAGACAAGGCTTCTTTCTGGGATACCCTCCTAATAATCTGTTAGCATGAAGGTGGCGTCTGATGTTTTATTCGGAAATGTTTTGACCCCAAGATCTTATTGGTCTTGTAATTTTTTACAAGAATATTTTGGGATTATTTTGCTACTCTTGTGATCCCCCTCACTGTATGAGGGTAAAATAAACTTGGGTTCTCTTCCAGGCAGGTCTGTAACAGTTCCAGCTGACAATAACTTTTTCATTATGGGCAGTACAAATGGGCATTTTCAGGTGTTCATGTTTGCACCTAATCAGGAAGTCATGGATTACAGCTTGAAGGTTCCTACACACCCCAATCAACTCAAAAATCAACAATTTACATGGGAAACTTGCTTCAGTTACATTATGTTTAGTATATTTTACAGGGGTGCCAATAATTGTGGCTCATGTGTTTTTGTTAAAAATTATTTTTTGATGAAGGTTTTGTTTCTTTTTGAATACATGTATTTAAATGAAAGGTTGGATTTTTCTCATATTTTTAGTGTGAGATGAAACTACTTTACCAAAAGGTGGATTTTTTCTGACCCTTTTAACAAATCATTACAACGGGTGCCAATAATTGTGGAAGGCGCTGTATGGTCACGAGAATACCCATTTAATCATATGTAGGATGTGCAAAGTACACACACACACACACACACAGCTGGGGGTGTGGTTAGAGCCATCCAGTCCTGGGGGTGTGAGGCTATAAAGTGAATTACTATGGTGAAAGATGACGATGGTGTATTAATTCCTCAATAATCATCTTTAGCTTCACATCAAAAACGTCTTTAAAAAGTTTCTGTCCACCGCAGTGAATCTCCTGCATACTGGAAAGTGTATCTGGGTCTGCAGACCCAAGACAGAACTAACCCAAATGGACAGGACAGCGCCGTGAACCGCATCATCATTCATCCCTTTTACAACAGTCAGACACACGATAATGACATCGCTCTAATGCAGCTCAGTGCCACTGTGACCTTCACCGACTACGTCCAGCCCATCTGCCTGGCAGCCAGCGGCAGCACCTTCTACAGTGGCACTGAGACCTGGGTCACTGGCTGGGGTGACATCAGCTCTCAAGGTCAGTGTGAAAATACGCTGAACCCCATGCCTAATCCATAGCCCTTCCATTGCTGGAAGTGAATCTTTGTCATTAATCTTTGTCAATGCTCTTAATATTCTCTGCTCAAGCAGTTTGGCTTCAAAACGTCACAATGCAGGTCTATCAGCTTTTGTAAATACAGTCAGCCCACTTGTCATCATAACTAAATGTCTTTTCACACCAGTCTCCCTTCCATCACCTGGGACTCTACAGGAAGTACAAATTCCTATAATCGGAAACAGGATCTGTAGCTGCCTTTATGGCACAGCAAATATCAACATCACGAACAACATGATATGTGCTGGTCTCCTACAAGGAGGGAAGGACTCATGTCAGGTACAGCAGCTTCTCCACAGTCATTTTCAGGGCATGTAACTGAGAGCTGTCCCTGGGCTTACAGGCTTCAGTGTTGGTATATGAAAGAATTTCATGGATGGTGATTTTATTACTTACGATATAAATGTATTTGCAGGGAGATTCTGGTGGTCCACTGGTGACCCAGCAGGGCTCTGTCTGGGTCCAGGCCGGGGTTGTCAGCTTTGGTATTGGATGTGCAGAACCAGACTTCCCTGGAGTTTACACCAGGGTGTCCAATTATCAGGACTGGATCATCTCCACCATCTCCTCTCAAAACCCAGGCTTTGTCACGTTCACCTCCAGTGGCGCAGATGATAATAACAGCACATGTCCTGAAATGGGCATTAGCTCCTCCTCCATGACCAGAGCTTCAAACTTTCTCCTTCTCTCCCTTCTCCTTTCTTTAGCTCCTTCTCTGCTGCATCCCTGCCTCAAATTGTAAACATTTGCCATTTTAGGCATTAGAAAAAACACCAGTGAGAAGCTATGTGCTGGAGGTCAAATGCAAAGTGATGTAACAGATAAAAGTCTTGTGAAATTCTGGGGCAATTATATCTTAACTTTCAGCCCGTGCGACAATAATACTTAATAATAAAAGCATACCCATATACTGTTAACTGTAATACTTCCTCTTCATCACCTAATAAAATCATGACTCATTAAGAATGTCTTGTACTGAAGTTTTTATTGTGTCTGTGATTTCATAATTAACACTCAAAGCATTCGTACCATTCATAATGGCCAGATGCATTTCTACAGTGGGGTATCCATGTTATTCTGTAGTACTGAGGACTGCCATTCTTTAAAATGTTTAATGCAGTTTTGAGTACCGCATGTACCATGAGAAGGGCTGTCATCATGCTTAAAAGGGTGAATTCATACACCAAATTCATTTTGATTTAATTTGTGCAGCTCTCACAAAACTTTTTTTTCTTTTTTTATATTAGCCCAGTTCTATGCTTCCGTTACTGGTTTCCAGTTGTCTTGGTTTGACCCCAAAATACTGCTGTTAACTTATAAAGTACTGAATGGCCTTGCACCAGAATATCTTAGAGATCTACTGATCTATTACAACCCTCCTTACCTCTTTCGATCACAAGGAGCGGGCTGCCCATTATTACCAAATGTAGAAAGACCTACGGCAGGCTGCAGAGCATTCCACAATTGTATCCTATTTTACAAAAGACTTTCAGTCTTTTTTATCTATTGCTTCGGCCTTCTACAGATGACCAATCACTATTATGGGAAACTGCAAAAGCCTTCTCGAGAGGTCTCATCATATCTTATGTGTCTAGTAGGAGGTGCCGACAAAATGAAAATGGGGGGTTTTAGAAAGCAAACAAACAAGCTGAAAGAGGTTATACAACAAACCCGTCTTCAAGGAAACTTAAGGAAATTCCTGCAATCTATTCTGCTTTGGAATCCCTCTTAACAAAACAGGCAGAGTGGAAAATCAGACGACCTAAAGAAAACCTTGATGAATACGGCAACTGTGCCTGTCCGTCCTTGCCCTTCACATGTCTTCCCTGCTTGGTCAGCGGGTGTTACTGGCCATTCCTCTGTCTTTGCACTAGACCTTTGGGTTTTCCCTGTGCCTCAAGCTATCACATGGCTCAGTGGATTGAATGTGTAGCACAGAGGCTTTAACACTGCAGCCATGGGTTTGAGGACAGACTCATTTGTTGTTTTGTATTTATTGACTTTCTGTTTCCATGGTTTATTTTCTATTTGTCTCCCTCTCTTATGTTTTCCATACTTGTGTCTGGTTCACTTCAAGTCCTGTTTATATTTTAAATTCCTGGTTATTATCTTAGTGTAACCAGTAACTAGGCATTAGTTACATACTGATTCCATCTCCATCCTTGTTCATCCTTGATGAATCATGACAGCATGTCAATATTATCTATGATCAGTTCACGGAGTAGCGATGACTTAGTAGTGATGGAGCAAATGTTCAGAAGTGTGCAGTTAGAAAGTTGTGCTTTGACTGGAGTCTGGGGTAGACTACAGAGATTATTAAAATTGACAGCATGCTGGGTAAAGGAAGCTGGTGGACACCAAACAGTTCAGAATGTGCAGATGTTCGTGTTGTTGCAGTTAAGAAAAATTCAATGGCAACTTGTGCCACAATGAATATAAATGCAGTGGAGGCAGCATCTCTGGGGAGTCGATGGTTGTTGTTAAGACATTTGAGTTTCTGTGGTGGAAATTGTAAAATCAGGGAGCAGACCGTCGAAAAAAGTACAATTAGCAGGGGAAGCATGTTTCTGTGGCTGGGACAATTTGCGACTGCAGTGCAGTACTATGAGTGCTGGGCTGCTCCCCAAAGCCAGAGCCGACCACCAGAGAAGCTGGCGACGTGCAAGACACAGCACACCGGCTGTTCCAAACCAGTGACCAAGACCAGTGCAGCAACAGCAAGAACGAAAGCCTCACTCATGAAGTTTCTACAGCTGGCCTGTGGTAATGCGATTAAACATGGAGGATGGTTAGAAAACCAGACGGAAGGTCTCATACTACCTCTGTTTTTACCCCAGTGTGTGATAAGCCCAGACTTCTTACCCGGAACAATCGACAGTAGCTTTAGAATGTGGGCAACTAAAGGGTTCGCTACGTGATTTCAGAATCAGAATCAGAATCAGATTGATTGGCCAATTGTGTGTGTATGATGCACAAGGAATTTGTTTCCAGCAATTGGTGTCTCTCCGGTACATTACAATACAATAGAACAAAATAGTACAGATTAAATAAAATATGAAGGACATCTTATTTACAGACAGAACAATGTACATAAAATGCAAACAACATACCAGGTGCAAAGTGTCTGGTACGTCTTAGATTAAGTTCAATGGTGTGTTTGTAAGTGGAGCAGGGTGTAGCAGTCAGGGGAACAGGTGTAGATGAATATTGCAAGTCAGATGTTTCTAAGGGTGATGGCTTGAGGGAAGAAACTGTTCCTGTGGCAACTGGTCATGGTCTGCAGACTTCTGAATCATCTACCAGAGGGGAGAAGTTCAAAAAGTCCGTGTCCAGGGTGTGATGGCTCAGTGACGATTTTCCCTGACCTCTTCTTGATTCTTGAAATCCTAGAGGGAGGGCAGGGGGGGGCACCAATGATTTGTTCTGCTGTCCTAACTGTCCGTCACAGTCTGTTCCTCTCCTGTTTGTCAATGGATCTGCCTCAGAGTGGATCTGCAGCCAAACCCTTCTCATACGTCCTGCTTTCTAATACAGGCCCCAGGAGCTAACACTGGACAGCACCTGATGAATTAGATGGATCCACTCATGTCTTTTAACCAACTAGCGAGAAATATGATATTATACAACAGGATTTCCCCCCCCCCCCATTATTTACAAGTAAGGGATCTTGCCAGGAGGGACACTACTGTCCTTGATATCCAAAATGTCTCACATATAGAGAGACAGCTCCTACTGCTTCAATCAGGCGATATCGCAAGTTCTCCCTATGACATACTCAAAGGGTATAATGCTGCAACCACTCATCACTTAAAGGGAACTTGTTGAGATTGGAATGAGGTCTGGGGGAAAAAGTAAGAACTAGGTGTCTCTAACAGAGTTAAAGTGACTCAACCTAAGATTCTGCACAGAGCTCACATATCCCCTTGCCAACTCCATAAGGTCGAGAGTAACTCCCCTCCACCAATGACTTAACTGTAAAAGAGACAGGTAGCCTCACTCATTTCCTGTAGTCTTGCAGTAAAATTCAGCAACCTGGTGTAATGGGCAAGAAATTAACCGAATTGTATCTGTCTCTGTAGAGTGCGATTCTTCATACATGTTGCTCGGGATATCAAATGATTTTATCGTGGATAAATATAAGGGAAAACTTTACAACAAGTTAACATTCTGTGCAAAAAAAATGTATTCTTTTGAACTGGATATCAGATAAAGTCCCATCAAAAATGCTTTTGTTTAAGTTGTATTTCAATATCTGTGTGTTATACTACAAAGAGAAAGTATTGTATAAAACATGGGAACCTTTTATGTCCTACTTTGGTTTTGATGCTTCGGTTTTGATTCTTCATTCTTGTGTAATCTGCTTCAGTAGCCATGTTCAGCTTGAGCTACATGCTTGTTTAAATATATGAATTTATGTCATTCTTTTCTGTTTTATTGTATTGTGCTGACACATTGTATACATATGCATAAAAAACATAGCAAATACCAAAACATTTGCTATATTGAATAAACAATGATAATTCCACCAGCAATACTTCCGCATTTAGTAGAAGACCTTCACATAAATGCCACCGCTTTGCATTATACATTTAAAAATGAGCGTTTCATTGCGTTGTGAGCGTTGTGAGCACCGTGAACAAATAAATACAAAACCAGACTGAATTTCTTTTCTGTAATTGAAAAGCTCTCATTTGGTATATCAGCTGTCAGCCTTGGTCACCATGCAAAACAGCAGAGTTGAATCATGGGAAAGCTACGCATATATTCTCTACTGTTATACAAGAGGTGACAAATTCTGACAAATGTTCCCATGCATGGCCTCTGCTCTTGTTCTTTTGTGGTCAGTTGTGCTTTTCTAATTTTACTTGCTTGCGAAGACAGATTGCCCTGATGCACAGACAGAGATGGTCACCATCTCGCACGTTAGAGAGGCATTCCTACCGTTCCTGGGTGCCATCAGCTGACCTTTGCACCGATACTCCTCTAGTGTATGTGAATGTAAACAATAGTGGGGGGGCCTCCTGGGATTAGCGAGACTGTTGGATTTAGACTCAGGATGCTTCAAAAAGTCACGCAGGTGCATAAGTGACTCACCAATAGGAACTGCAATGCCTGTTCATTCAAAGGGCAAGATTAATGTTTCTGTGTTTCCCTGGTGTCTCAATGCCGCATTTTGTCCACTTTCAAAACTGGAATATCTGGATTTTGAGACGTGGGCCTGTTTCAAAACAATTACCTTAGTAATGCCACATTAAGGTCTGCACTTGAGTACAAAGACCAGGGTTATCAAAGTGAATGACAATGTGGATTTTACAGGAAAGGGGTGTTTAACAAAGGGCATCAGAGGAGGGGCCATGGAAGCTCACAGAGAGGCTGCTCTGTTATCTCCAGCGAGAGCCTCAACAGACCAGGACATGGTTTAAAAACCCATCGTGGTGAATCAAAATATTGCTTTCCACAATTAATTTCTCCATTCAGTTGGTGCTTGCTTGTTTTAGGATCACAAAGCAGAGCATTTGTTGTTCTTTTAAAGGAGAACAATGGAAAGAGTGACAGGCAGAATAACCAGACTTTTGTGTATTCAGTGTACAATGGAATCCTGAGGGGGTGGTTGTCAAATTAAGCACCTTGGCCATTTATGGTGACTGGAAGGCAAACTTCATACAGTGCCTAGCACGAATGAGAAAATCATTGGTCTCTCTTTAGAGTTAATACTTTCTAAGGGATCATATGCCATAAAATATTCCAGCAAATCTGGTTTATTGGTTGCAAATGAGATTTGTCTGCCCAAAAAGAACAATTGGAATTTCTTTAATAAAATGATTTATGATCATGATGCAAAAATGAATACACCCCAACGAAGGTCTTAGGAATAAAACTTGATAAAATGCTAATTAACAGCAATTCAGCAACAGATGCCTCTACTCTTGCGTCCACCTGACAATTAAGGATGTATCAACAAACAGAATCCCCTCCCATTGAATGCTGACAATAATGGCACCACAATGAAAGAGAAATGTCTCAAGAAAGAAAGCAGTTTCATTACAGAAAAAGTCAAGACTACAAGAAAATCAGAAATTCAAAAAGGATGAACATGTTGTAAGCTCTCTGAGACATCCAGACTGTCTACAGAAGGTAACATCCAGACCTGAGTGTTTTATGATAGGAAGAGTTAAACAGAAAAGAAAATTGCCATACAAGTTCATCATAGTGACCTAAAGCAGTAGAAAGCTGGGTGACTGTTTCCTGGGACCAGGGGCATCAGAGGGGCATGGATACCATGACAGATTCAGGGGGTCCAGTACTTTGCAGGGGCTCCAAAATCCACCCACTCGGCAAAATCAACTGAGCGACTGTCAGCGCCAACTTGAGCAGGAAGTCCAAGGTGACATTTTTCCAGGGGACCTGGGACGACTAGGCACTCCCCTGGCCGTCACACAATACGATTTCCTCTGCAGAGGAATGGCATGCAAGGGTGTTGTTCAAAAAGGAAGCCACTTTCAAAGCCCAGGCAGAAACTGACCCGTGTAGCATTTGTCAGGACTTACGTTGACAATGGTGAAAAGTATTTGGAACCAAACTGCATGGAATCACAAGGGCGAGGAGTATGAAGAAAAATGCATGGTACCCACAGCAAAGCAATGGCGGTGGTAGCGTTCTTCTGTGGGGGTGTATGAGTGCTGCAGGTGTTGGGGAATTGCAAATTCACAGATGTACTGGGAAATACGGAAAGACAAGGCGCCTTGGGTCGCCAGGTGCTCCCTCAACATGATTACGGCTGAAAGTATATTCTGCTTCTCGGCATGACAGTAACCCAGAACATACATCCAGGGCCAGTGCTACAAGGTGAAAATGATTCAGTGGCCAAGCATGTCCACCACCCTCAGCCTATGGGACGTTTTGGAAACACAGGTTGAGCATCATTCTCCATCCAGCATCCAGGCCTCTGATAAAGCCTATTTTCCAAAAATAGAGAAAGGCAAACGTGGTGGTATGTTCTCTAATCCATGCCAAGAAGAGCTGGTGCCGCTCTTAATAATCATGGAGGATATACAAAATATTAGATTTGGTGGAATTAGTTGTAGGGTGTATACAGGGTTCAAATTACGCAGCGGCATTCAGGGCAGTCCTATTTTCTGGCGGGAACCATAACATGTATTGACACAAGAACAACACATTACTTACATTACAAAAAAAAGCTAAGCATCGTTTGACATTACGTCTATCTGACGTTTTCACATTCTGACTATCCATAAACCACCCCAAAATACTGAAAAACATTTTTTTTTCTAAATTAAGGACTTCCATTCAAATACCCTGCCCACGTAACGATGAGTTAGGTGGCTGAAACTAGTGAGGAGTGCAGCGTCACCACACGTGAATGACCACAGCAGGAACAGACACAGAATTGTAATTAGTAGAGAAATGTTTGGAAAATGTAATGTAAAATGTGAATAAACATACAACGCTGACATATTATACTATTACTACTTTATTTCAGGAACCATATTGTATGGGAAACAGATTATATCTTATAAGTGGACGATTTTTAGTATTCCCTCTAAATGTTTTTTTTGGGGGGCAGCTTGTGTCCTTTTCTTTCTCGGGGGCTGAGCTCCCCTTAGGTCCCCCGTAACTTGTATTGTGGGTGTATTCATTTTTTGCAAAAAGCACAATTGGAATACTCAGTACTCAGTAATATGTTCTGCTAATGACATGGACAGCTGGATTCTGAACCATCTGATGTTTGTGGAGGAGTTTATGTAGAATACCAGAGAGGAGGATAATGCAAAAGATAACGTATTACGCAGGATGACAGCCAGACTTGTAACCTGGGGGGGGGGGGGGGGGGTGGAGAAACAATTAAATTTTCAAGTTTTACTAAAGCAGTTTTTTTACCAATTATGAGAACCTGTTTTATTACTATTAAGTGTGAGAAAATCAGAAGACAGCCAATATTTCATTTGTTGTGGACGATCACAGAAAGAGGACGGTGGAAAAGTAGAGCTGGGTTCATCAGCAAAGCAGGTCACGCTGTGCAGTTCCCAGGGATGCCGACTTGAAGAGAATGCATAATGGCTGTCACGGGCCACTTGGATATCACATATCACTTGGATGCCTACCATCTGCCAACGTGGTAACGCATCCAACATTGCATGGGCCGGAACGTGGTTCAGCAGGTTAGTGCGCTGCGGCCTAAGACTGGAGGTTTATCGTCAGACTCCTGAGCAAGGATGTATGTAATGTCTTAGTACCGCTAAAGAATTTCTTACAGAATTATCTTCAGAAGTTCAGCAGGGGGTGGAGGTGAGGTCATAGAGAAGAATACCCCCCCCCCACATAAGACACCAGTAAGCATGAAGACATCTCTGGCCTTTAGACTGAAGCCTCACAAACACAAACCTGTGGTGATATTAAAGCTAAGTCTGAAATGCCGTTCTACTTGTGTGAAAAAAAATGTAACAAAAGATTATTTCAAACTTCCATGACAACTATTTTAACATTTGTACAAGAAAACAAGACACTATTTCTTCACCACTCAATGAGCTTATTGTCTCAACCCAAGTCTCACATCCTCCCCGACAAAGACTGGACCCGCAGGTCGAATTCCTGTCCCTGAATCAGGAAACAGAAGCAGCGGCAAGTCTGGGGCACAGCAGTACTGTGCAACCTCAGCTCCATCAAATGTGACTCTGTTTTAAAATTTTTTTTTTTTTTACAAACTTTATTTAATTCGCCGTTTCTATTAAGTTAAAATGATGAAACGAGAAACACAGACAGAAGTGCGGTGCCCTTATGTCATCATGACAGCAGCGTCGCCTGTGGTCTCAGCACACGGTTCATGCTTTTATCACAGCAGGGCCACGAAGGACATGCGAGGCCCCAGAGATGGACAATGGAGACAAATCTGAGACGCACAGGCGGCTTAAACAGGAGGAACAAAGCAGTAAAGATACACGAACGCAGCATCGGGAACACAGAACCGCAGAGGGTCAGGAGGAGCAGTCGGTCGTCTTCACTATGTAAGCCTCTTTGATTCCAGCTATTCTTTATGAAACACGATAAAAAAATGTTATACAAAACTAGATCTCTAAATTATTAAAGCGCAGCAAACAGCAACACAAGTACAAAAGCACAAGCAGCACAGGTTTGACCAGAGCGCCCCCTGCTGCTCACTCGCTTTCAGCATCATCGCTGATTATTCCTCGCAGGTTGCTCCAGTCGGTGCCTCTCTTCCGCGCCGGTCCGCCTGCCGGGGCCCCGTCCTCACTGTCCGAGCTGGAGCCCAACATGGGTTTGTAGGGGGCCGCTGGGGACGGGGGCGCCTGGGGGGGCGGCCAGAGGGACGTCGCTACACGCCGGGGCCGTCCTGTGAGGGGATACGGCGGAACGCAGGGCTGAAACCACAGCAGAATGGGGCGGCGGAGGAGGACGGAGCGCCGCTTTAAGCCGGGCGTCGGCTCAGAACCAGAGAGGCCAGAGTCGGAGATGAGGCTGACAGGAAAAGCGAAATCTCGGCAAAGTCATACAGGGTCCACGTGCCAAAGCTCACTGAAAGGGCTGAAAATGCGAGTGACGAGGCCACAAGGCTGACAATGTCACACCACGGCACCTCTATTTTTATTATGTCCATCTAGACCCGGGACCCCCCCACCAAAACACGTCATGCACGCCCATCCATCCTATGGGGGATTATTATGCGTTTCACAAAATGTTTAAAATGCACTTTCTATATCACAGCCATTATAAATCTCATTATGAGCTTTAGGATTTACCCACACGTACAGCACCTTTAAATGTGCTTCGCAATGTGTGGTCAGGCCCCAGGAGGAAAACGCCTGTGCAACGCATTGCAGGACGTACGTGTGTACCTGACGCACAGCCGCCTTGGCCTCAACAGGCACTCCCAAGCAAACAAACACAGTGAAAAGCACTGGTACGATGTTTGGGGACAGAGCGTGAGAAGCACCTGTCCTCACAAAGGCAGGCAAGTTCAGCGAGACTCAATGCAGCAAGGAATGGCTATCAGAAAGGACATGGGATCTGCCATAAAGGCTGACGTGGGATTTCAAAGCGGTCTGGAGAGACGCCCACAGCGGCTTCAATCGGGGAAGAGAACCAAGCCAGTGAGTCCAAAGCGGATCAAAGCTGGGGGAAGGTAACAGGCATGCAGGGGTGACTCTTTCAGACCCAGAGCTCAGGCACTTCAGAGGAGCAGGACTGACACACCTGAATACAGCATCCCAGAACAAAGCACACGTAGACAATATGCAGAGACAAGGGACTAAAATAGTGTAAACGCTGGTTCATACTTCTCCGCATGTGTACTAGTGGACTTGTCCGCTCAAACATTTATGCCGCATTTGCCATCAATGTGCGCCTCCACGGACGAAAGCCGGCCACACTCCAAATTTATGCCCGCGCAGCTCTGGGCGCACTGCACAAGGCCGACTCGCTGTTGGGGTAGTTTGGAAACCCTGCAGACTATTTGCAAGGCAATAATGTTACGTACACCTAAATGAGGGTGTGACTGCAGACTTGTCTCAAATTGAGAATCTCACGGCAGCCAGTTGCCCAAAGCTGGCAGCCCTGTGTGTTGGCTCTCAGAATATATAAAACGTGGAGAAACAGGCACAACCCTGACTGCTGTGGCACGTGCGCAGGGAACAGAATAATAATGTATTACTCTTAATAGTAATAAAAATATAAATACATGTTATGCGCATGTGCAAAGTATGTGGCTTGACCACAGAACTACGAAAGTTTTCGTGTACACAAACACAGAGTGGATACACGAGTGTTGCGCTTATGTGGAGATGAACCAGCCTTAAGTGATTTTGTGGCTCCCGTCAAGAGTGGACATAAACTGCCTGTTTCAACAAAATGGCGACTTCTGGCGCCACCTAAAGCCAGCTAGGTGAACTGACTGCAGTTAACCTCCCCTTGGTGTTATCTTTGAATGCGCCTCAGCCTGGGATTTTTATTTAAAACTTAACCCAAAGAGAGATTCAGAGTATCTGGGTTTGATCCCATATATGGCATTAAGGCCAAATAACACTTAGGGCAGGATCCTGCTGCCGTCTAGCAATTTATTTTTTTTTTAAATGCACAACAACATACTTCTACTCCTCCAATTACAACACCAGGCTATGTATTGGTGACCGTTTCAAAACGCATCACACATATACTAACTCTGCATAAGTACAGGTGGACAGTATACCTTTCCTACTGTAATGATGCTGGTGTTTTCATATTGACATGTTTCTGCCCCACATAATGTAATTCTTTCTCGGGGAGGTGAGGATTTGCGAATAGAGTACAAGGTAGCGACGTGGACCTCAGCCCAGGCACAGCGCCTCCCCAATCCCTCCTGCTAGAGGAGCGGTACCTTGTGTGGTTATGATGTTGGACACATCCAGCTCCGCCAGCTCCTGGGCCTCCTCTCGCCTGAGACGTGCTCGCTTACACTTCTCTATCGAGGGCTGACCTGCAGCACAGAATCGCTGTCAGGACACCAGCTGTGCGGATCACTGGGCCCAGTGGGGGGGGAGGTGTACGGGAACTCTGACCTTTGACCCCTAGCTCCTCCAGCTCCCGCTTCAGCACAGTGACCTTTGACTTGACCGACCGACATCCATCAAGGAGCTTCTTGTAGTTCCGCCTCACACCACAGAGGGCGATGTAACGCTTCAACCTGGTCACCGCTGGGTCCTCTTCATTCTAGTTTTTACAGCAATCCCATGAGCACAGCTGTTATAAGTACACAGACGATGAGATGCATAGATGGGTCCAATTACCCCTTTTCCTTTGGAGGTACCATGTCCTTCCTCTGACTTCTTCTGCCTCTTCACTTGCTGGGGTTTGACTTTACTGCCCTGACCATCCTCCTCCTCCTCCAGGGAAGGAAGTGATGAAGAGTCAGAATCTAACCCTGAACACCCTCTAGTCTCCGCCTTCGCTGATTTTTCTGAAAGGGGGAAAATATAACAAAACAGACTCAACAAGCAGAGATCAGGGCATTCCCCTTCCACCCTCCCCCCATCTGCACCCACATGAGGAGTATTCTGCTTAACCTCTCCCTTACCTTCTCCATCTTCTCCTGAAGACAGGCTGCTCCCGGCTTGCTGCCAAGCCCCCTCTGCTGCACCCGCCTCTCTCTTGTGCTCCTCCTCACTATCACTCCCTTCTGACTGTTTGGAGCAATTCTTGCCTGCAGCCTTCTCCTGCCCACGCCCCTCACTCTCAGTGTCCCCCTCTTCCCATTCTGCCGCCCCCTTACTTCCCTTTTCCGGAGGGTTCTCCTCCTCTTCACTCTCCGGAGGAGCCTTCCTCCCTTTCCGTTTTCCTCCTTTCGTCTCCTTTGCACTTTTCACCGCATCAGTGTCTGAATCCCCATCCTTCTTTCCCTCTTCTTCTTGTTCACTGTGGGACTCGTCCACTGCTCTTTCATCCCGCCTTCTCCCATTCTTCTTCCTCCTCTTCTTGACGTCCTCTTCCTCACTCCCGTCCTCCTCCTGGCTGTCTGTGCTCTTCCCAGTGCCTGTATTTTTGGTAATCCTCTGTCGTCCCTTCTCTCTCTCCTTCCTTTTGGCAGCCGCTGCTATGGATGGTTTCTTCTCTTCCTCTTCCTCAGTCCCAGCTTCACTGCTCCCTTCCTCATCTTTCTCTTTCCTTCCACCACCCTGGGGCTCCCTGGCTGTTCTCTCTATTCCAGAATCTGGAGAGTCTGAAGACAAAAGCTGGAGTGGTAACTACGAACAAGGACAGGAGCACTGGAGCACGCACCTCCCCAGGACAGGAAGAGGGGGGCAGACCTACCCGGAGGCGTTACTTCTAGTCGAGACTTCTTCAGCTTTGCCACCTCTTCTGCATGCTCCTCATCCTCCTCTTCATCCTCCCGTCTCTTCCTTTTAGACACCTTCCTACTGAGAGGTTCATCGTCACTGCTGCTGTCCTGCAAAAAGTTACGGTGAAACACTGTTTACAGGTGTATACTGCCACTACACTCTAGCTGCATAGTGTCCATGAAGATGTCCATACTGCTACTACACTCTAGCTGCATAGTGTC
>JABFEB020000044.1:4234699-4245316 GCA_019775895.2 Stomatorhinus ivindoensis
CTGCATAGTGTCCATGAAGATGTCCATACTGCCACTACACTCTAGCTGCATAGTGTCCATGAAGATGTCCATACTGCTACTACACTCTAGCTGCATAGTGTCCATGAAGATGTCCATACTGCTACTACACTCTAGCTGCATAGTGTCCATGAAGATGTCCATACTGCCACTACACTCTAGCTGCATAGTGTCCATGAAGATGTCCACCTCACAATTCCTGCCCTTAAACAGATGCTGAAACAAGCCAGCTCAAACCCCGACCCATCCAGCCAAATACCCCACACAAGCCAGCTTGCTCTATGCACAAAAATATGTACAAAATATAGTGTACAAAGTACAAAACTCATACTTGAGTTTCTTGCAAACTTTAACAAGTAACATTACTTTTCAATACAGTTCCAATATTTAGAAACCTTGGTGATTAATTCCAGTGGTCCGCTGTATAATTACTCAAGAGTTCCTTAATGTTTATGGTGTTCCAATATCTCCAAAGGAATACACAATTGTTTTTGATGACATGTTACTAAGAGGTGCTCCTTCATCGACTGCTATTGAACCACATAATGACTCCTGTAATTCTGCTGTGGGCGAAATATGTTTTTCAGCTCGCTCTTAAGAACAAAAAGGGCACTTTTTCAGCACAATATTGTCTCTGTCCCTCATATTATATCACACTTTAGTGATGTGGCTGAACATATTCCTCAAAACAGAGTATGGTCCTTAACTTTTAAATTCTTTGTCACAAAGTTAGGAGGTCACATTTAAATTACTCCATAGGTTTTACCCAGTTAAAGTATGGCCTGCATAGTTTAAAAAGGACCTTTATACCAAATGCTCCTTTTGTGCCCGTTTGCCCGAATCGGTTGTGCATTTGTTTTCGTTATGTAATAACTCTGTAAAATTTTAGTCTTTTAGTTATTTGCTCAAATTAATGTGTGTAATGACTTTTGATGTATTTTCAATATTTTTTTTTTTTGCATTTTCAGGTGATGAAAGGAAAAATAAACAGTGTAATTAAACTGCTTTGTATGCTGGCTAAATTCTACATATGTAATTTTAATAAATCCAAACCCCTCTTCTCATGCAAAATGAGAGCACATCCAATACTGAGACAAATGAGAATTCTGACAATGTAAAGGGACTCAAAATTTTATGCTCTAATTTTTGTTGTCTTTGTAAGCAAAACGATGTTCTATAATGTGATAGTTCTGATTGAACTATACATGTACCCTCTGGCTGGTTTCAAGATTCATCTGTCACATGCATAGTTATACAGGTACAACATGCAGTGAAATGTATCCTATATACACACGAATAAAATTTAAAAAGAGGCCCTTGAAGGAGGTCGGTCCCGGGGATGTGAAACACAGGCCAGCTCAAACCCTGAGCCACCCTGGTAAAAGAGTGACGTTACTCGGATCCCACCTCCATGTTGAGCAGCTCCTCCTCCACGGCCCGTTTCAGCAGCTGCAGCTCCTCGCGGCTCAGCGAGTCCCGGCCCACATGCTGCATATACCGCTGCTTGATTATGCGCTGGCTCAGTTTGCTGAAGGGTAAAAGACAACAAACATCATAGACGACCCGCATCCTTCGCCATGTTAACGCGAAATCGGACGCATTGGCATTTCACAGTTTTACAAAAACACACTTCTCAATACCATAACTCACTAATTGGGAAACTATATAATCATTGCTGGAACTTAAGAATTTATTTCCTACTTGTTAACTCGGCTAATTCATTTTTAAAAATCAGTCCGATATGCAGTTTTTTTTTACTAGCCAGCGGGCTAATGTTCAGTTTTTTGTACTTCGTCTATATTACGCGCCAATGGTGAGTGGGCTTGATTAATTTCCAGCCCTGCGTATAAAATAATACGTGGATTCGGTCGCGCTTTCATAGCGGAGATCCATTCCGAGGCCGCTGTACATTGAGGCTATCGCAGTAACTAATACTACACAGGCAAACAAATATCTGAAATATCCAACAGTGTGTCGTACCTGAGATCCCGACAGCTGCGCAACTGCTTGGAGACGAACTTTCGCACCTGGAGACGGAGGGGCGCCATGGTCGCCTCTATAAAAGCCGCTGCGAGTCAGCTACGTACCAACTCCCGCGCTACGCAGATGGCTGAAGTGCGCATGCGCAGGCTACACGCTCCAAGAATGCATGACGTTGCACGTCAGGAGTCCCGAGTCCATGTATGACAGCCGGTTTTCACTCAAAAAACACAAGATTTTACTATTACAAAGCTTTTTATTTAGAGTGTTTCCGCATCGAAACGCGGGTAAGTCAGAGTGAGCGCAGGTCACTGTTGGCAGGTTAGGGTCGTTTTTTTGGTTCGACAATAAAATTACACCGTACCTTAGAAAAAACTGCACGTTTTGGTAGAAATGCTAAAATTACAGTGACATTAAATTATCATTAATTTGTAATGTGCATTTATTTATTTTTTAATCAGAATAAATAAAAACAATAAATACACAAATAAAACGTCCCAAAATGAACTCGCATACACATGTAAACATACATAAACTTAAACTTCGAAACAAATTTCCATTTGAGATGTTTTTACCCTGGTCCCAGTTAATGCACCATCTCCGCCCATGTACCTAGTGAAGCAGCAGCCCACCCTCATGCCCGATTCCCTCTGAGGGATAAGCTGTCAGCCGCTCCCTTCTTTCTGTGGCACCTCCCTTCCACAGTCTGAGTGCTTGTGTGTATTCTCCGCTTGTTCCTCCTTCGTTCCTTTGCCTTCAGTCCTTGTAAACGGTCTGGAGGCCATGCCCTCTCTCGTCATGCATGATGTGCCGCCGCACATGGATTCGCCGCACCCTGCGGTCTCCACCCCCGCCACCATCCTCCTCTGATTGGCCGGCGCCCGGCGAAGAGCTTGCCCCCCCAGACTCCAGCAGGGCCAGCCCCCCAGGGCCAGAGCCACGCCCATTCTCATAGATGAGGATATTCAGGGTCTCTTCAAAGATGCGTGCCTCCGGAAATTCAACCTGTGGGCGGGTGATGTGTCAAAGTGGGATCCCACACAAGGCCTGAGTACCAATCCAGAGCCCAACTGCTGCCCTGCTGAGACCCAATGCCCACTTGTGTGTGTGCTCCCAATCCTAATTCACTAATGCTGTGAAGTCCCATCCCCTTCTGTGTTCCCTCCTCCCATCCCAGAGCCACGTCTGCACCTTGGTCTGCTTCTTCTCCGTGGCGTAGACAATGGAGGTACAGCAGACCTCAGCGATCTTGCGGCCCTCGCCGTAGAAGGACCAGCAGCAGATCTCATCCCCTAGCACGTCCTTCACAAACAGGACCCTGCCGTTGAAGCGCAGTCCCAGCTTATCGAACAGCTCAATGTTCTTCAGCAGGTTGTCATCGGAGTTGCTGAGGGAAGGAGAAGCACCACCTGACGGCCTGTAATCCATATTACATACATACAGCAGCAGGCTAACAGTAAAGCCTGCTGGGATATGTGTGGTGCGTGTGTTAGTGTTAATTGCTTGTGTGTGTGTGTGTGAGGGTTAGCCCACACTCCCTCACACACACACGCACGCACCAGCAAGCTAACCCCGCCCCCCCACACACACACCAGCAGGCTAACACTAACCCTTACACACACCAGCAGGTTAATGTTAACCCTCACACACACACACACACGGCCCGGAGGTACACATGCTGTGACTCATACCTGGTATATGAATACTTGTTGTTCCCCCTGTTGTTCTGCAGTTTCACCACAGGCTGAAAAACAGAAGTGCAGTTACACAGGCTGGGACATCCCCGTTGCTGCTTCCTCACCTGACGAAGGCACAGGACTATTCCAGGAAAGCCACGATAGGCTCTCCAGTGCTGCCATGGTTCTGGTTACCATGTGCAATGACCCAACCAGGCCAGAAATGTCCCAAGGTCCTGAGGGCCCCTCATTCTCGCCGCCCCCGCCCATCTCCCACCTTACCTTGCGGCAGCTGACGATCATACGCTGCTCCTCCTTGGCTGACGTGATCATGGGGATGCGGCACAGACCCTCAAAGCACTCGGACCTCCTCTGAAAGGCAGGAGCGACAGCACAGTGACCTCGTGGGGTTGCGGGCAGCGCCACGTAATCGCTTACCATCATTACGAGACAGATGACCACAGTTTCATAACCCCCATCCAAACAAACAGGGACTAGTGCATCATGGAAGATCATGGTGTTGGAGAAGCAGCCTGGTCTAACCTCTGCACCGTCATTACACACTTAAAGGTGAGTGCAATGGGAAGGACACTGGAGAGCCTGGTTAAATATTTATGGAGAAATCAAATATTACTTAAGAGTCACTCAGCTCTAATCATGATGCCAAAATGCTTTTAATGGTTTAAGTACATGGGGAGGCGAACGGGCTCAACCTTAAGAGCTGCAAGGCAGTGCTGGATCAATCCCTGGACCCGGTAATATTGGGCTTCCATCAGAACCTCCTCCAGCTCCCTCTGGGACTCTGGCAGCGGCACGGAACCGTCACGCAGAAAGTTGAGGACTACTCCGAAATGGCGGCCGCAGCGGTCCAGCACAACCCAGCCTGAGAGAGAAAGAGTGAGCAAACCGGAGAGGCCTGGATTTACAGCCGTACTCGTACATGTACACACATGTACGACAAGAGTCACTCTGTGTTCAGGTGACTCAGAAGTCACACAAGGTAAATAAGGAGTACTAGTTCAACAATCTGAGTGTTAAGTGACATATATTGTGCTGATGTGTATTGCCTAACACTACATCTCAGAAGGTCCCAGAACCTAAGGCGGCCTGCTCAGCCCCCTCCGCCCCCACCCGAGTGTGGTGCTCACCCTCCTGGTCAATGGTGACCTCCATGCCGCCGCTGCACATACGGCTTAGCAGACTGTCCTCCTTGCTCAGCGTCTGCACAGTGGTGTAGTGCAGGGAGCCCCCCACATTTAGCTTCACATACTTGCTCCCAGCCAAGCCGCCCCCCGCCTTGTCCTCGCCTGCCCCACCTGGGGATGGCAAAGCAGGAAGAGACTCCAGCGCTAGGCTCCCCGTGGAGGCTTCAGCAGACATCAGGCGTGCAGAGGCGCTGGGGCAGAGGAAACACAGCATCCTTATAAGACCACCATATTTAACGTCACTTTAATGAGCAATGCACAAGGCAGCCTTTTTATTTCAAATGCGAGCTCAGGTACATGTCCAGATATTGGTTAGGTCCACGCAGGATTTATAGTGTAACCTACGTCCAGGCTTTCAGACTGGATAACCCGATCACGTAAGTGACAGCCCAGAGTGTACTCCTACCAGGATGGGCAGTAAAAGTGTACCCCGGGAGCCTAACTGATCAGTGACGATAATCTGTGACAGAATCCGGATGCCAGTACTACCTCTCACTATAAGCTGCCACGAGGGTACGCCAGGCAACGGCTGACTGAGCCCACTGAGACGGACAGACACCCCAGTAGCCAAACTAGCAGGCTAACGGCCCGACTCCCCCAACGCACACACTCACCGACACCGCCTTAAAAGGCGTCTTCTTTATACTCCGCTGTCCTTGTTTTACAGCAGAATAAATATGTACAACAGAATAACACTTACAAGACGAAAATTTAATGGAAGAAAAAGAAATCCCCCCTACGACATCATCATCTCATCAATAAACGGTAAAGACCAGCCTTACGGAAAACGTCTTCCTCTTTCTTTGCACTTGGAACACTTACAATGGCTGCCCACCCACTGCCATGGCTAGTTAGGAATTTGATTGGCCGAACTTGCCGTCAATCAAACACATTCCCCTGAAGAACTCTCGACAGACTTTCCATGATTGGTCAGTGGTTCAGAATTTTCTGGATTAAGATTGGATGACATCCGCGAAGGCCCGCCTAATGAACGTGTTGTTCTCTATTTTATAATCAAGCGCTCCGTTATGGTGTCTATCGCGTTTTATCAACCGTATCAAATTATCTCTGCGTCAAAGGCGCTAAACCACTTTTCTGTACTAGTCATTCCCCATATCCTGCATTCTTAATAGCAATACGCGCACGAATCGCCTTTGTTGTTTTCCACATGCAACTTTGATCACATTAATACTTGCAGAGTATCTGAATTTTATATTTCACAATCGAAACCGGTGGCAGAGCACCGCTGTATAACACTGTCGCCATTTGGTTTGCCGAAGCCTTGCGCAGTGCGATCTTAACACAAGTAGGCTACCTTCAGTTTAAAACTACGTAAAACACGACGATTTTTTAATTCAAGCGCTTGTTTTGTTAGAAAATCCATCCAAGGTTCTTCGTTCATTCGGTTGCCAGTGGCCATCGGATTTGCCGATATGAGAATTTTAACCTGAGCGTGTCATTACAAAACCCTATGATTCACACAGAAAACAGATACTCTCGACCAATTGCGTTTATGTGGTTGCCTTGATTTTTACCAAATAATAACCTTAATCACCCATCATAACTTTGTAGGGCTGCGTATCGACGCGAGTGCGTTATTCTAACAGCATAAATATTTCCAGCTGGCATTGGGTGAACCTCATATTATTCTAATTTGTATATCCAAACGAGCCAGAGGAGCCACGTGTCATCCGCTTTGTTTGCAATATTTATGCTCTTAATTGCAGCGGCCTGTCAGTACACAACACACTGCAATTTTCACCATCCAACATATTTTTTTAATTTCATCTTAAATTTCAACAAATTCATAAACAGTTGCCATTGATGATTAAAAACGACAATAAATAATAGCAATAATACAATGACAATGTTTTTTCCAAACCCGTATGCTGGTACACAGTGAGAGAACCGTAACTCACTGGACTGAAAATAAACCATAATATAATAAAAAGAATACTTTTCAGTACGGTATCACGGCAAGCAACCAGTTTTATACTTTTTTTTCAACATGTGCATATACAACAACACCAATAGCATAATAACAATAATAATATTAATAATAATTGTAATTATATGATTTAGCAGAAGCAACAGAGTATACAATCATTGCGTGCTTTAAAAGTGAAAACATTCTAGCACTTCCTCTTCATCCAATTTCACAAAAGTGATCACATTCTGCCACTCTGCTTTTCATTCCTTTTCCCAAAATTAAGATCGAGCAGAATATTTTTTAAGGAACTGCTATGAACAAAATGCATCATTGTCTTTGTATTTTACAGTTCATGGAATAACTACTATGGCTACAAACGTGAAATGTGCAGTGACATCACATTAATGGGATTTTGGCACGTGTTACATATGCATTTAAGCCCCGATATTTAATCAAAATATTTACATTCATTTGTTCCTGTGTTCGTGTGGCAACCTTCCTGCCTGTCTGTGCCTTTCGCAGAATCCAGCTGTACTGCTGCCTCCATGATTTTCCTCACCGCTTTTTGTCAGTTTCATCCCCCTCTTTCTAAGGCACCAGTCCTAATTATAGATTGAAAGTCTGACACTGAAAACAACAGTGCTGGGAGATTGTTATGTACAGGACAGCAAGAAACATGATGCTCAGGGGCAAAGAGACCGTAAGATACACATTCATATGGTGAGACAGATGGAGCACAGACTGAGGGACGGGGAGGTACATGGAGTAGGGCAGAGACAGGGAGGCGGGGCAGAGACAGGGAGGCGGGGCAAAGACAGGGAGGCGGGCAGAGACAGGGAGGAGGGGCAGAGACAGGAAGGTGGGGCAGAGACAGGGAGTAGGGGCAGAGACAGGAAGGTGGGGCAGAGACAGGGAGGCGGGACAAAGACAGGGAGGTGGGGCAGAGACAGGGAGGCGGGGCAGAGACAGGGAGGCGGGGCAGAGACAGGGAGGAGGGGCAGAGACAGGGAGGCGGGGCAGAGACAGGGAGGTGGGGCGATGAATGTGACGAAGGTAGCGGGCATGTAGAGATCAAAAGTGCTCCCCTCTCTTTTTAATTCAGGCTTCCCTCCTCCAGCTTGCTCCAGTCACTTATGTTTTATGTTTTCAGATGGACACTTCGTACTCGCGTGTGTCCTGGAGAAACCAAGAAGAAGAGGGTGAACAGAACAAACACGGAGGTTGCGCCCACTGCTACGGCAGGGCTGGGAGGGTGAGCGAAATGAATGCCGGTTCCCCAGCAGGAGCGTGTCTTACCCCAGCCTCATACAGAGGGTTGTTAAAGTCTGACTCCACCGTGATGGGACTGTAGGAGTGGGTGTGTGAGAGAGATTTCCAAAAGAGCGGCTTCCACTGGAACCTACACATGCTGAGGACACAATGATGGGACGTAAATGCGACATTCGTGCTGAAAAGGCGTCAGACAAGGAGCATCTCAGGCCTGCGGGACTTCAACTTACTTGGTGTAATACATGTATATTCCACCAATCAGGAAGATGACCAAGATGATTGGCAGGAAGATCGCCAAGGCAATGTTCTCACCATCCATCTGGTGTGATGGGTCAGTGGTCCTGGATACTACAGCAGAATACCCTGTTTATTGTTCATATTTCTAAGTAGTAATAAGGGAAGTACTTTTTGCAGGGAGATTTTGCGAATGAATGCAGGTTAATTTATTATATTTTATTAATCTACAGCAACATGTAGACAGAGATCTTTACCTTCAAGCTTGTGGTCATCCAGAAGCTCCTCATAAGCCACTATAAAAAAGACAGACAAAGAGGTCCATGTCAACAGACCCAACAGACACTGTAATGAGTGGAAACTCTTTAGGTGCAAATCATCTCAGGGACGTCCTGCTTACCTTTGCAGAAAGGTGGCGGGCTGCTCCACTGCGACGGGTGACCAGGGATGCAACTTATGGTGACCTCACCAATCAGCTCATAACCTTCATAGCAGAAGAAGCGCAGTGACTCCCCCGCCTGGTAGCTGTGCTTGTACAGAGTCTGGTAGCCGTTGTCGGGCACGCCTGGGTTTGGACACGGGTTATGCTTCACTACAGCGAGGGGGACAGAGATGGAGAGAATGGAATGGAGAACTAGTCAGTTACATCACCCTGGGGGCCTGAGAAGGTGGCATTACATCAGCCTGACTGAGGCACATCTACAGACCAAGACGCAGAGCAAACAGGGCACAACGGCAGGTGTAACGGCCTGACCTTGTACCCAACCCCCACTTACAGACACACTTTGGGCTTCTGTCGCTCCACTTGGGGGTCCCGGTGTCACGACCGTGGCACGAGATCTGAACAGGGCCCTCCAGCTGGTAGCCTTGATTACATGAGAAGCGCACGACGGTCCCAACGGCAAAGCCAGGCTCCGGGCGTACGGAGCGTGCCCCATTCACTATCTCCCCTGGATCTGAGCATTGCTGAGCTGTGTGTGTGGGGAGGGGGCAGTGAATCGGCCAATCACAATACACCTCAGTGTAAAGCAGATGTATCAGGTGCATACATACTCAAGGCAGAAGGACAACTCTTTACTTCTGCTGCTACCACAGTTTTATCAGATAAAGTCCTGTACAGGGGATCCATCACGGTGTGTTTCAATGTACAACCTCAGTAGCGTACCTTTCTGACAGGTGGGTGGGCTGTTACTCCAGGAGAGATCCCATTGGCAGGTGATTATGTCAGAACCAATTATGTCATACCCAGGCTGACACTGATAGGTCAGCACACTGCCCCTCACCATCGATGGGTGGGAGAAGCTTCTCCACCCAAATTCAATTAGAGGGAGGGCAGGACATGTGTCATTACGCTCCACCTCTAATTGACAGAAATGATACAAGATTATTGTGATACCATGTTCATGTTTGTAAGTGTATTATAGGTAGATTTCACACTGACTGTCACTGCTTTTCAGCACTTACCTCGATAGTGAATGAGGAATCCTTGGCTGAGGATGAAAGTGGAATCGTCAGGGTCACTCTGGAACTGAACCATGACATCTGACCCTCCTGACATAACTTGAAAACGCTCCCTTGATCCCAGATACTGGCCAATCACATGCGAGGTGAGGTCATGACCATCAAATATAGTAAGGACATCATTGTGGCGAATATTTAAGCTTGAAGGGGAACAGAAAGCGTTTCATGAATATTGCAAGACAATAAACACAAAATACAGGCAGCATGTTATACATTATATAATACACAGTAAAAGGGGGTTTATCTAGAATGTTCCATCAGTGTTACCAGATGATAAAAGTTTTATGTTCTTTCCTGGCACTCACATCTGGATGTCGAGTTCAATCCGTTTGTCCTCGTTGACGTGTATTTGCCACACGCAGTCCTGCCCCTTGGCGTAGCTCTGCGGCCAATCAGGAGAGAGCACCGTGCCCATGGGCTCCGTCAGTTCCCCCCCGCAGAGTGCTGAAATGAGGAAGGAATGGAGTAAGACTGGCACGTGCGTCTCAGAGGCGAGGCTGGGGGGCAAGGGGTGCGGGCGGCATGGGCGACACAGGCACCTCGGCACAGCGGCTCGCTCTCGTTCCAGTGCGGGTCACTGGGGTCGACACACTCGATGACCCCCGGGCCCTGTTCCAGGGCAAACCCAGGCGAGCATGAGAAGGTGACGACTGTACCCAGCGGGAAGGTGATGTCACTGCTGCTGAAGTTACCATGGGGCAGGTAGGGTTCGTAGCAGTGCTCACCATCGAAAGCTGGGGGGCAGAAAGGAGAATGAGGGCAAGCAGCCTGGGGGGATGGGGCC
>JABFEB020000044.1:4248535-4260250 GCA_019775895.2 Stomatorhinus ivindoensis
CCCCCCCCCCCCCCCCCCCCCCCCCCCCCCCCCCCCCCCAGGACAGACATAACCTGAAACGGGGAAACAGAAAATATCACATGACTTCTTGTTGGATCCTAAATCGGTGAAGTAATTAACGTCAGGGTCCTGCCTCAGTTTCACACTTTGTATTTACATGTATTTTCAACACTGTGTGCTAGCAGTATGGCTGCCCCCTTACCCAAGCATGTTTGCCGAGTTTACCGTACGAATCACTGAAGAGCTACCTTAAAACGAAAAGAATGAATGACGTTATCTAACATCATACACCTGTTTGGATTTTTGTACAACAAATGTTATAATAATAACGATGACTTCTAAACATAATGATGATAACAACAACAATAATATTGTATTTCATGACAATAATAAAGCAATCACAGGAAAAGCGATGCCATTAAGACTGGAGCACACGCGTGAACACAAACAGACTAACGCCGTGGCCCGAGTGCGCTAGTCATTTTCATTAGCCTTCGTTCATCTATCCCCCGTCCGTCCGCTTTGCGTTTTCCGCTTTTTCTTACCGATTTCTTCCCCTCGGCCACCACCAGCTCACTCCCCCTGCACCCACAGAGACCTGGCGTCTCAACATAAATATGGTGCAAAAATATGCAATGACATCCACCGGGCACCTCATCGCTCTGACGATAAAAACACGCAGTTTCAATCACGAAATGACCGTATAAGAGGAATAGGGGATAGAGCGCTATTACGTACCTGTACGAACCGCCAACCCCCTCTCCCTCTCCGCTTATAATCCGCCCGTTAAATGGATTTTCCGTCCTTTAAAGCCGGCTGTTTTTATGGCTCCTCTCCCTTTTTGGCCACCTTTGCCCCTCGGCTTCGCACTAACATGGGGGAAAGAGAGAGCACCGCGCGTAATTATGTATCCGCGCCGCCTTTGTGCCCTGGAATGTCGTCCGGTCCGCGAGCCGCCCCACCGATCACGACGCAGCTCACACCGGCAGATGCGTCCGTTCGTCCGTCGCCTGGCCGCCGCCTCTGACCATCCGTCTTTCCGTCCTGCCGCGTCTCTAGGCCCCGGAGCGCACGGCCAGGTGGGTGGAACAAGTGTAGCTTGCGGCTTCTTTTCGTATGCCTGACGCGTCCACTGTCAATATGTGCGAGCTTAGGGAATGTGTGTCTTCTGCGCAGGGAACAAGGCTCGGTGGCGCCACCCGGCGGCCGCACGGACGCACTGCACAGCGCCACACCGTGGAGTCTGCGAGCTGCCGCTCGGCACCAAGAGCTGTCCAATACCGCGGTGCTGAAATACGTTCCTCCAGAGGTATGCTGCCAGGGGCACCGCTCGCCGGCCATCAGCGCACAGAATAACGAGAACGGATACACAGGTAAGGGATGACACGCGCGTTATCCACCCCAACAACGAGGAACTTCGGAATTTTCCGTAAGCGGGGGGCTCGCACTCGGGGTACTCCGGAAACACCGAATGCGGAACAGATACGTGAGTCGCAGAGGCGCAATCCACACGCAGGCACAGAAAAGCGGAAAACAGTGGTAAGGGTAACATTTTAATCATATATGTTCATGTGTACCTGCAACAAAAACATACAAAAAGGAGACCCAGCGAACGCAAAGGAAGGAAGATAAATGGCGTCGCTCCCGTTTTCTGCCCGTGTGTTCACATGATAATTTCCGTGTTTGTGTGTCTCTAACTCTCTCCATCACTCTTCCTCTCCATCACGTTGGAGGAAATCGACAATTTCGATCCCTCATACGCGCATAATTTACGGAAACAAACAATGCTTTTTGCGTACTTGTTTCGAGAAACAAAATTTTGAAAAGTCAAAAGTAAATACACGTTTTTAACGTAAGTCAGAAAATAAGATTTAGTGGTGTCTGTAGTTGATCCTGCCTGTTTGATCCCGAATCTGATATAATTTGGTCTTGTTTGAGGCACTTACTGTTAACCTCTGTGGAGGAACGAAACAGGTATTAAGAAACAATGACAAGTGGAAATGAAGGAAGAGATTGCAGAAGCTGTGCACCAAAGGAGATACCCATTTCATGCTTGATACAGAATACAGTACATTGTAGAGGATTGATACGCAGGAGTGTTTCTGTCAGTGACGGTGTACTTACGTCATAGTTCGCTCTAATCTGAGGTGTCAAATCAGTTGTTTTAGAATAATGACTAATTATTAAATTTAATTATTTTTATTTCAGTAGTAGGAGCACAAATTCTTAAGTATTTCACACTCCCTAATACGTGGGCAGGAGCAATTTTAGGATTTGGGGGGCTCAGCCTCCAGAAATACATGAAGAAGTCATTAAATGTATTTAGAATAGTAATTTTTTTCAGGAGGATGAGACAAAAAATTGTGTGGCTGAAATTCCCGCAAATAGTCTCTGTGCTCCCTAAGTGAACCATGATGATGCTTCCATCTTTGTGCTCCCTGAGTGAATTATAATGATCCCTCTGTCTCTGTGCTTACTTAGTGAAATGCGGTGTTCTCTCAGTCTCTGCGCTCCCTATAAATGAATTGTAATGATCCCTCAGTCTCTGCTCCCTAAATAAATTGTGATGATCCCTCAATCTCTCTTCTCCCTAAGTGAAATGTGATGATCCCTCATTCTCTGTGCGCTCTGAGTGAATCCTGATGATGCCTCAGTCTCTGTGCTCTCCACGTGAATCGTGATGATCCCTCATTCTCCGTGCGCTCTGAGTGAATCCTGATGGTGCCTCAGTCTCTGTGCTCTCTACGTGAATCGTGATGATCCCTCATTCTCTGTGCTCTCTATATGAACCGTGATGATTGTTGGCCCTGACATCCTATGTCTCTCCCCCAGCTCACCAGCTCTGCCCTCTGATTCCAGAATGCATTGGACGCTGGAGCTTCTACCTCTGCCCCCTTGCCCGGAACTTGGGGCCCAGCCTTTCAGTGGGATACTGTGGACATTACTGGTGCTCTTTCTCTGGTACTGCTACCGGGTGGGCTCTGACCCCCCTGTGGCAGGCAGGAGCCATCCAGGAAAACTGAAGTCCAGCTCTGTTCGCTGTAGCCGGACACCTCGATCCCCTGGGGGCACAGCCGGCGGCGCCCGGTCAGGCAGCCGAGGGGGGGTATCTAAGGCCTCCGGGACCGGCGGCTCCCCCTGCATCACCATGGAACTAGGAGAAGAGGAGGAAGAGGAGGATGCTGAGATGGGGCGTATCCGTGGTTACCTCACGCCTGTGCTGAGTCACGCACTCTTCCCTGCTCAAGCTCCACCTGCCAGCAAAAAGTTGTATGGCGCCTTGCAGGAGTATGCTAAACGTTACAGCTGGGCAGGCATGGGGAGGATTCACAAAGGACTGAGGGACCAGGCCAGTATCTTACACCTTGAGGTTAACAAGCTAGCAGCTAGTGTCTGACACATTTGCTAAAAAGATGTTGATATTTATCTTGTAGTGTAATTCTTGGAGTTTAGCGGCTCGGCCTGTCTGTCTGTCTGTCTGTCTGTCTCTCTCTCTCTCATCGTGCCTCTCCCCCATTTCTCTCCCTTTCCTACAGGCCCAGCTCAGTGATCGCTCATCTATCCAGAAGCCCCATCTCTTTTATCTCCCTGATGTTCCCAGCGTCCCCTTCTATCCACGTGATGCCCACCGGCACGACATCGAGGTCCTAGAGGCCAACTATCCCATCATCCTGGCGGAGTTCCAGGCAGTGTGTCAGCGGGGTGTGGACACCAAGCTAGGATGGACCTATGTAGGGCCAAAGGTACTCAGCGACACACGACAGTCCCGCGTGTCACATGCCTGTCTCATGTATGCCTTCCCATGTCTCAGATTCCAGTGAAAGATGCATGTAAACATCACTGTTTAAACACTCAGGGGGAAATCGTGTTTATCTGTTTACCTGAAACAGGGTAGGAGGATGACTGTTCCACCACTTTGTCAGGCTGTATATTAATTCTCATTCATGAGCATTGGGCATGCAGACAATAACAGTCTTGGCCAAACATGTGCTCTAAAATAGGACAATACAGCTGTAGAGGTAATGCTTCACAGCAAGTACCCATGCAGCCCATAATAATCAGAAGAAATTAAATTATTCTGAAATACAATAAATAACTATATACAATAAATATAAATATTTTAACACTGTCTTTTCTCCTTTTACCATGAGGAAAGAAAATATATACTGGCTGTCAGCGTGCTTACCAACTGAGGACCGACTGCCACTCAAACCAAAAAAAACAAACAAACAGGGGTGCAGAATATCGAATAAAATATGAAAAATAAATTAAAAAGTACAACACACTACGCACTCTTTCAGGCAAACATAAACAGAAATTTACACCCCTAGTCCTAAAGATACAGTGATTAAATGCAGACGCAATTCTTTCCCCCTCTTGTGACACATGGACTGCTCCAAATAATGCCATCCAAGCGCGAAGAGCAGTGCTCAGTGATGGGATTCAGTCCATCCTGTTACGTATCCGAATGCTGAACGCGGTTCGCTGTAACCCCCCCCCCTTCGCAGGGGCAGGCTGTGTTCCCGCTGTACAACGCCGGTGTCTGTCTGGTGAGGAACTGCCGCTCCTGCCCCTACAGCTACCGCACCCTCCTCTCCCTCCGCACCTTCATCGGCAGCAACTCGCTGGGCGCCGCTGGCTTCTGGATCCTGCGACCTGGTGCCGTGCTGGGGGGGGGCTACGGGCCCACCAACACTCGGCTGCGTTGCCATCTGGGTGAGAGAGGGGGGGGGCGTTCTCACACGATAGGACGGGGTGTGAATGCAGGCGGACACAGGGCTGTGTCATATTGCTGTAGTGATACAGACAGTCGGTGACATAAAAAATCGGTGGAAAGTAAAACCTCTGCATTCTCCAACCCCCCCCCACCCCTCCCAGGGCTGCAGACTCCTCCACAGTGTGAGTTAGTGGTCGGGGGGGAGCCCCAGTGCTGGTCAGAGGGACACTGCCTCCTGGTGGACGACTCTTTCCTGCACACAGTGTCACACAATGGTGAGTCACTCGGGTTTCCCATAATGCTTTGCGGCTCTGGCGCCACTCCGCAGCCTTTCGTTTTTGTTATTATCATATTTTTTGTTTGTTCACGATTAACCATGATATGTCACAGAGCATGGCTGTGTAAAAATTCAAAAAGAAATCAACTACAAGATAAATACAGATTTTTAAAATAGAATCAATGTAACCAAATGCACCAGAACCTCACAATTTTGCTGTGAAGGTTGAGTGTCATCACAACAGTGGGACTGGTTTTTAATACTGAGGATACGTTAATTTTATTTGCACGTTGCACATGTGTAGCTCAAGTTCATTACCTTGTGCCTCCTGATATATCCATCTGCAGGTGGAGCGGAAGATGGACCAAGAGTGATATTCAGTGTGGACCTGTGGCATCCAAACATTGCTGCAGCTGAAAGACAAGCCTTGGACTACATATTCTCACCTGAGAAATAAACTACAACTCCCAGAGTGCTCTGTTTTTACTGCCCATTCCTTATTAACAGGAAGAGGTATTTTGTGATATACTGTGCTGTTACACAAAAATTGTAACCTTTGGGGTTTTCTGGACTTTGAGATTCTCGGGGTTTGCAAAGTTTTACTTCAGAATCTATCTGATATATCGCTGTACAAGACACTATGGACTCTGAATATAGCACCTCCTTAAAACTGTGAATTAGAACAAGGTGCATTCCTACTTGAGTGAACACATTGTCTGCACCTTTCCTCCTGGTTTTGTGCCTGAACAGTTTTGATGTAAGTAATTCTGAAATACTGTGACATATTCCTGAGTGCTTGTCTAAATCTGTATTCAACACACGTCTGCTTTATGTGGTTACATAAATTGTGTAAAGATGTATTTTAACACATATCTTTGAAACATATATTCACACTGAGAATTTAAAATGTGTCCACTAATGCATGTATAGATGTGATGGAATGTTAATACATTGTTGATAAAAAAAACAAGATATTTTTGTGTGTCAAATTTTTGGCTCCAATTTCTATAATTTTTTTCTATGAATAATGGCAGATGGCCAGTTAGAAGGCGACTATCCAAGAAGAAGTGACAGCAGCAGCGCTCTGCACAGAAGCAGCCAGTGGAACGATGTAATCAGGTCCTACCTGCAATCCCAGAAGCCAGAGCACAGCTACACCCCTCTGGCGTAGTCATGTGCCCCTACTGATCGGGGCCCAGCAGACCCCAATGAGCCCCAGCTGCTGACTGAGCTCCTCCACCCCATTGCCACTACTGGCCTTACCCTGACGATCACACCTTTTCACGCCCAGGTCTCTCTCCCTCTCTGCTTCATTGCTACTTACTAACAACTATATTTTTGCACCCTCCCCTCATTTTTTTACAGCCTGTGCTCAGAGTTAATAATCAGTGACAACTGGTTTGCCTTCCTGAAATGTCTAATAATAACATCACATAACATTGTCCAATCCTCATGCTCTGTGGGACTGTTTGCTTTCAACAACAGCCATGTTTACATAACTTGTATCATTTTGGATATAACCCAACCCTTATTATGCCAGTACAGAGATACATAAAGAAGACAAATCAATATGACTAATATCTGATGACTTGCATTGCAGTGCCTCTCACACTGTTATCACTGTCTAATAACTTGTGTTGTAGTAACTCAAAGTCAATGCCTTGACTTTCCAGTGCTTTTCTCAGTCTTATGATTAATGTCTTATAACTTGCGTTGCAGTGACTCTGTTATGAGTAAAATTTTGACTTGTATTTCAGCGCATCTCTCACTGTCTGGTGACTTGTGTCGCAGTGCCTATCATTCTTATAACTAATGTCTTGTAACTTGCATTGCAGTTCCTCTGTCTTATGACTGTTATAACTAGCATTGACTAGTGTCTTATGACTCGTGTTGCAGTGCCTCTTATTCGTATGAGTAGTGTCTGACTTGCATTGCAGTGCCTCTCACTGTCTTATGACTTATGTTGCAGTGCCTCTCTCAGTACAACCTAGTGACTCTGCCTTTGTATCCAAAATGAAAAGTATTAAGATTTTAGTAAAGGACTCCAAAAATTTTGTAAGGAAACAATTAGTACAATATGCACTGTCACCAGCCACACACTCATCTGTGACACCATTGTGTCACTCTTTTTTATTTGTATGTGGTGTTAAAGTAAGTAAACTTTGCAAACTAAGTTTAACTGAGCGCATGCAGGACATATGCAGGGTACATAATCCGTATGCACCTCAAAGTTCCTACATAACCCAGAAATATGTAGACGATCACTGTAACTGTGTGAAATGCACTTTTCCACAGCACTGGCTATGAGGCTGCGATTCCCCAGCACCTTGTTGGGTCTGTGCTCTGCGACAGGCCGCAGGACCCCCCCCCCCCCCATGGTCCATGACTGGATGTATAGATACCTGCAAATGAGTGAAGATCTGGAACACCCACAACCTCAGTGCCCAGGAATCTACACAGAGCTGCTTATGTAATAGACATTTTATTCAGAAATGCTCATTTAAAACGCTGACCATTGTGCCTTGTAGCACATAGATTATATCAAGTGGCCGATTCAGCTGCCATCGACGTATTACTGACATGCACCTTTCACCCACCTGCCCCACTGGCCCGCTGCCTTACCGTAACTAATGGTGCAAAATGGAACAAAAATAACATAAAATGAAAGTTCAGTTGTATTTATTCAGGGTCTTTGGCTAAAAACCAAAGAACCTGGAAAAGTCCCAACACAAACAGAGCCAGGATCCAGGCATCTCCACATCACCCTCACGTTGTGACCCAGAGTGAGAAGCGGCCCCACAGGCCGGCTGAATGTGCCAGGAATGTGTGGGAGGTTCTTACTGGTCATCTTTAAAATGGGGCCATGTGTGAATATGGGCTAAGCGGGTAAAAAAAAAAAAAAAAACCATGTAAATGGACTGAGAAATACAAAGATGCATGAAAAAGGATATTCAAATCCTGAAGAAGGCGTGACAGCTTCCTGTGTGAAAGGACTTGGTGATGTGGCACATTCTGATTGGCCGCAGAACTAAGCGCATTGTGTGGGACTCTGAGGTAAAAATAAAGACTGAGCGAACAGTCTCACAATCCCACCCCCTTCTTCATTTTCTAATCTTCACCTGCTTTCATCCCTCTAACCGGTCCCTGGTTACGCATCTGAATAGGAGATGGGGTTAAAAAAAAAAAAAGAAGATTAAAGAGCTGATGCACCATCAAAATAATTAAAGCCAAGAACGATGTCATTTCATTTCATCCAGTAAAATCAATGAATTTGACTAAAGCGAACCACATGCATTAAATGACTATGGTGGGTGCAAACTATTGATGTTACATTATGGGCTGCAGTAACCAAACGAAACACCAGAAGCACACAAGAGCGGTGAGTCTGAATGTGCACCTGGTCCAGCTCTCGTTGCGTCTCCTCTTCCATCCTCCTGATGTCCTCCATAGATAGGTCCACCCAGCGATCCAGCCAGCAGAAAAGCTGACGGTGAAAATTGGTGAAGAGCCTCTTCTCCTGCTGCTTGGTGACAGTGTGGGGGAGAGACAGGCCGTCACTGGGGTGAACGTGGCAGCCCCCCGCCTGTACTGCTCCACGGTGTGCTGTACCTTGTGAATGAACTTCTCCACCCTGCCCTGCAGCCCCCACCAGCGGAAGTGAACGGTCACCAGCTTGTAGGCGGTCATGAAGGGACAGTTACTTCCATGCAGCTCTGTCTGCACAGGACGGCACAGAGAGAGTGTCGACCCATGCATGAGCTCATCTGACCTCGCAAAAGCCTCAGCTGGACACAAGAGATGAAAACATACTAATGGCAATAAAGGAGGCTGGGGGGGTCTGGTCCCACACGGACCTGGGGCACAATGGAGGAGAGGGTATCTCCTTACCTTCCAGCCTGGACCCAAGGGGCCCCTGCCAGTTTTCTCTGAGTGGAAGATGGCTGGATCCTCATCAGCTTTGTAGTCCTAGTTCAGAAACAATGCACAGAACTGGTCAGACCTCTGTGCTGATCCCAGTTCAGGACATAGCGGGCAATGAGAATCGGCTGATCTGCACTCATTGAACCCACCAGGTCATCCACCTGCGAGCGGTCTGCGATGTCGATGGGCACCACCTCCGTTTCTTCCCACTCCTCTGCAGTCAAGCCATGAGGCTTCAGGGACACAGTCAGAGGAGGACGGTGTCAGAGAAGGGCGCTGGGGGGGGGCAGCCAGACAGGCGGGTGACCTGCATACTCACGTTGTCCGTGGTTCCCATGTCTGCCTTGTGCCAGGTCTCGATCTTAATGAAGAAGTCGTCTTTCATGTATTCGTTCTGCAAATATCAGGGTGTTACATTGGGCAAGATGGACGTTTTAAGCGGCTTCCCTGACAGAAGCAGCTGTACATGTTACTAAGTCACATGAGGATACTTACAGTCACAACTGCATTCCACAGTTTTATAAGGCAGGCAGCATGGGGAGGGAAGAAAGGGGAAACACATCAGCATTAGTGTGGGAGCGGATGGCAGGCCACGGCCGGAGAGAGGCGGCTGCTGGGGGTGTGTACTGACTGGTGCGGCAGTATGGGTATGCGTTCCAAGCCTTTTCGTGGAAGATCAAGGCTCCCTCAGGGGCAAACATCTGGATGAAACTGGGCACCTTACTGCATGACAGCAAGACGGAAATCCGTAAATACAGACACTAATTTTGCGTATCTCAATTTTACATTCAAGGTAGCTGTGATCAAAGCGGCTATAAGTTCAGTCACCCTGTGGTTGTTAACTGTCTGTTTGCAGCTGGATGCAGGGGCAGACCTGTGGATGTGGTAGATCTTGTGCGTGTACTGGCCCTTCTCCCCGTCCTTCTCATACGGCTCGTTGCGCAGGACCTCGATGCCTTCCCCTCCACCGGTGTTGTTCTTGCTGGCTTCGGCCACAGAGTACAGCTGGCCGACCTGATACTGGGGGAAACGGAACAACCGCCTGCTCCAGTGAACGGCCTCTAATTAACGGGGTGAGGTTAAAAAAAGGGAGATGATAATGGCGATGCACGGCAACGCGTCCGCTTACCTCTTCTACAGAACATGGCAGGAGCACTTGGCTGAAAAAGACAGAAATTCAAATAGGCGTTTTCGGCGTTATTGTTATTATCATCACTAATAATAATGACTGGTGGTTTCTGATGGTGACATAATTTATTCCGGATTTTGCACTACGGTTTCGCACTGATCGATAGCCACTCGGACATTATAAACAGATTAATATAAAGCGGCTGACGCGGCGGCCCACGGGGGTATTAAGCCGCTTACCGGCCGGCCGGATCGCCGCATCGGTGCCGCACCGACACCCAGCGTCACCCCGAGGCTTAACACCGTATATACCGCGCAAGCTGCGGCGGCGCCGTTAAGTACGGGGCTGTACTCACTATTCCTTAATGAGCACCATGTCGGACCGGGCAGCTCCAGCGCCGAGATCCGCTCGCCGGAAACACGGAAAGTACGCCCTCCCCCAGCGTCACGGAGCAGCGAGCGAGGGGAGGGACGGGGGCCGCAGGACCCGGCGGTGTGGGGCAGGAGGGGGTGGCCGGACCCGGCGCTGCTCGCTGAGAGCGCTCCGTAAGACCGGGCTCTGCGCTACACACTGACCGGCCGCGTCCCATCACACCGGGCGAACTCGTAAACTTACCGAGGGAGAAGCTTTCTTGCGCCTCAGCCGCGTAATCACCGCCACGATTGGTTGCATTTTCCTCCGTAATTAATATAATTCTATCATACCGGTAATTAAACTACATCTACAACAGCCAAACCTATCTAGAATTACCTAAAGTGATGTGCTTCGATTCAGAGTCCGTAAATTTTAATGAAGTAGCCTACCTTACGTAATGTGATTAAATGCAATTTGTAAGGAAACCGGAACATTAACACTGACATGCCAGGTACTATAAATAATTTATTATGATCATTTTACAATAATGTCCAGGATCACTTTCCTTATTTATTTTTAAGACTGTACAGTCAGACATTTCAGACTGAGACACTGTACACAATACTTAGATTCTATACATATTTACAGACATTTTCCCCCAAAACACATAGCATTCAAACTTGTCACACCATCAGAATGTACTTCGTACACATCAGCTGAACCTGACAAACGTATTTACAGTCTCCAGAGACACACCAGCCATTCCACATGCTCTCCCTCTACATCTACATACTATTCTTGCTTTCACATTATTCAACCTGTGGGGAAAAAATACAAATGCAGAATTTATTGTGCAAACTAGCTTAGAAACACAAATAGTACTTATTAATGTAATGTTCAATCCAAGGATCCTGCAGTAAACCATGTATTCTACTAAACCACAGAATCTGAAGGTTCTAATTTCTCTATGAACACAAGTGCATAATACACACATACATACCAGCCCAAGTTACATTGGGGGGGGGGGGCATTTAAAAACACACATTTACACACACTGTGCTGTATCTGTAAGTCCTTTGGGAGTGATGGGACACCGTCTTACTCCCACCCATTATCCTTCATCATGTGGGACACCGTCTTACTCCCACCCATTATCCTTGATCATGTGGGACACCGTCTTACTCCCACCCATTATCCTTGATCATGTGGGACACCGTCTTACTCCCACCCATTATCCTTGATCATGTGGGACACCGTCTTACTCCCACCCATTATCCTTGATCATGTGGGACACCGTCTTACTCCCACCCATTATCC